>JAWPHD010002315.1:0-263420 GCA_037043455.1 Cyrtodaria siliqua
ATTTCTGGGCACATCTTTTGTATTTTCATTGTCCATTTTATTGATGTAAAGAAGAACAAAGGATTTCTACTGTCTCATCACAAATATTTCTTGACACATTCAAAGCATCATTTTCTTCATTGGATGTGTTGGAGAATTCATCAGGAAGCATTATTTGTCGTATTGTATTTTCAACTTATTCAACAAATGAAAAATACGTGAAATCAAATGATTTATCAAACAAGTGTTGTTTATGCACAAATGCATCTTTAAAAGTTGAATTCGGTTGTATAAGTTCCTCTTCAGATGTATGAGGCAACAATAACAACAAAGCATAAAAGTAGACTTCTGAAGAAGGTGGGAAAGTTGGAAATCTCACTACACAGGGCGATCTGCATCTTTTCATCCAGACATCATATTTATCAATAAAAATTCGCTCCAGAACATGCATTTTTGGGTTATTTTTATGTTTAGGACATTTCATATACCATCAGCAAAAAATAAAAACGGCAGACTTCTTTCATTGTTGTAGACCTATTATCATAGTAATCAGTTGCGTTTTTATGAAATATATCTGTAGAGTCATCTGGTAAATCTTTGAACTCTTTTTTATATTTTAAAATTTTATATCGCTTGAAAGGCTGGGCATGTATTTAGATAAATAAATAAATCTACGACTTGTAAGTATGAGGTTAAAGTTACTTAACCTATATGCTGCTTATTGACTACTCATTCTGCGATGACGCAACACACAAAGTCCAATTTTAAATAATCGTACATGCTTTGGAATCGATGGATTGTCTCTGAAGACTTGCTGTATAAGTTTTCCTAAAGCGTTTTTCAGTTCATCAGGCTCATTATATAACTGCAAACATAATAAGCAGCACCCTCTGCATTACAAATTATCTGAATATCTATATTTGCTCTCCAGTGTCTAAGTATTTCGGGATTATAGCTGTTTATCATATATTCTGTAAATGATCGACGTGTTTGATACAATTTGCCTTTACTTTTACTGGTCAGATTGATATGGCTAACAATGTGTGTAGTATTATTGCAAGGCGGTTTTGGAAATCCAAATCTACACTTTGATCCGTACAATTTAGTACATTATGATGTGTGGGAGTGCTTCTGCAATTTCAAAACCAGATCATGAAGTTCTTTGTCAATTTCTGGATTATGAACAAAATAATGAATTGTTGTTCTTTTACTTGTCCTAGTGGCTTTTCCCCCTATTTATAACATATTTCATTAGTGCTTTGAATCGTTTTTCAAAGTAGATGGAAGTCATAAGGGGATCTGATCTCATTTCAGACATAAAGCTACTTCGATGATATGCATTATCATTATCAATGTCATGTAATAACATTCCAAATTCTGGCCAATGAATGTCATCGGCAGATAGAGTCATAAATAATGTTGGAGGTCCTAAGCATTTAAACATAGCCAAACGATTGTAAAGCTGATTGCGAAAGTATGCTATTGTTCCTCTAATGTTCTTCATAAACATGTATGCATTTTCATGTAAAGTAGGATTTTTATTCAAATTTCGTACATCACCTGCAGTGGTTATTTCTGAATTTCTAGTGCCTTTCCTAATTCTCATATAAATGTTTAATTCTGATCTTAACAAAGATATATTGTAAGATATTGCAGCATGTAACAAAGAGGTCATATTCTTCCTAAAATGATATTTTTCGTTTTTCCTTGTATAACTTACAATTAAATTATATTGCTCTTGGATTTTTCATAGATCTTTTAAAGTTACAATCAAACATTCCATTTGGAAATAACCATAGAAATGCCATTTCTTCTCCAACTCAAGATCATAGACATTAACCAGAGGGTCTGTTGTATGAGGAACGTTTATACTACTTTCCAACAAAAATGTTGCTAAGGAAGAATTGGGAGCTGTATTATTTAAAGAAGCTGTAGTACAAACATCCATATTGTGTATGTCAGAGTTTCCAACATTGACCATATTTGCACTGTTTTCAAATTGATGGATAGCTATAGTGATATTGCTGAATAATACATTGTTAGAATTAAGCCGGTGTAATGTTTTTTTTTAAATTTCATGCCAGACACTCAATGACTGAAATCAGTAGCACTGTAGTGCGGGTTGTGCAGGTAACTAACTGTTAACAAACTTGATTCATAAATATTCTTTGGCAATTGTTTAGCAATGCATTGCACATTATTTGGTAAATTTAACACTAAAGAAATATAAAAAGATCGGACTTGGAAAGTAGCATTCAAGGAGGATAGTCAACCACAAAACACAGAAACAAACACGCAAACAGACAAACAAGAAGGCAAAAGTAACAATAAATGCATACGACATCACAAACACAAAAGGTTGACAATAGGCTTACCGCCTTGGAACGGTCAGTGGCAAAGTAGGCCACTGGGGGTTTAAACCGGTTCTAGGGTGCACCAAACCTCACACTTACCCTACTGTCATCCCATTATACAAGACAGTGTAAATAAAGAAATCCCCGCCATGACTAAACATTTTTCTGCAAACTGTCCACCTGGCAAAATAATAACCGTCATAAAAACCTCGATCAAAGCTATTAATCTCTTCTCAACAGTGCTTAATCAACTTAATTCTTCAATAATGCAACCTACGTCTAATAAATGAATTTTAGCTGAAATGTATGGTATTTCCCCTTTCGATACTTTTTAAAAAAAAACACAATAGAAGTCACTTCCCCCTCTATAAGCAACGCCATGTAAATGTACTTTCCTATGCAAAGTATATACCTGATCCATTAAAAAAAAAAATCTACAACTTACACAAATTTACACGTAACTTCTACAAATGATGCTTTTTCTCTAATTTTCTCCTCATATTCAACTGAATGATTATCACTAAGAAATTAATGCAACAAATATTGCTCACTGTACAGAATTCGCTAACAGTGACATTACCAGATCAGTCTTAAAAATGTTGGACACAGTTGTTGATTGAATGCATTTCAGTTGTACTATTACAGGGCATTTCATTGCAAGCAAAATGCTTGTTTTTCCTTTTTCTATTTTTGTTACGACTATTGTTGTTTTTCATTACATAATTATGGAAATTGATGTTTATTACATTATATATGTGCATTTATTGGCATCTTCACTAACGCACTCTTGGGATGCAACATCATTAACTGATGAACTTGTGCATAGATTGTCTGCAAGTTCGGTAGTCCTTTGGGATGTACTAGGATAGAGTAAATGAACTGGCGTCAAATCAAATCGCATATTTGCATATGCTGAATTTACATAACAATTAAATTCATCAAAATATTCAAAAGTAAGCAAAACTCCATTGCCATAGGGATCTTGTAGCTCAAGTCGATTTCTTTGACGGGAATCAAAAAATATACTATCTGTGTCATGTTCCACGTCACAATAAACAGCTATTGAACTATCCGCGAACGTTAATATTTGATATGGAGACAAAACTGCTGCTTGCACAAATGCATCTGAAAATTGCCATTCACCTGCATCTATGTCTACGGGTTGATCTGTAGCTCCATAGAATAGATCATGAAAGTAAACAATATGACCTTCCCGTCCATCCTATTGCTCTAAACTAGAATGGCTTAAATAGCCAATACGCAATCCATCTGATACTATAAAGCGATATAAATCAGTTCCTTCAATACTAGTTCTATACAAATCGGACACGGTCAAATGACTTATCATTGGCGCATTCTCTAAGAACATAAACAACGCCAATAGTGAAATCGCCGTGCATTGCACACCGTTAAACGGTTGGAATGTATTGCTTCGCTGGTGCATAGTCGCAAGCAAATGTCTTACCATGGTTGCTTTTAAGTTTTCTTCAGTTGCTTTTTCGCCTGTTTGGTTTTATTCAGCCAAACAAGTAAGCGTACGATGACAATATGCAGGTCTCTTTGAAGACAATATTCACAGTAGGGGCGGTCTAATATCGTCTAAGGCGGAGCTATAGAGTGATTAAACGGCGGTGCTATATTATCTTAGGATTGTTACTTATTTTGCATTTCTTCACTATGCATACGTGAATGTAAAACATTGTTATAAATATGTAGATACCTACATAAACACATAAATGATTTTACAAATAAAATGTCATAAAAATAATATTGAATAGAATAGAATATATAGAAGAAGGTATTTTTAATGTTATAATTTTTACATCATATGCAGATGGGGGCGATTATATCCGTTGCAACAGCAGACACGGAGGCCTCAGGGAGAACTTTGTTTTATTACCAGCATGAGCCTCCACCAGAGATCGAACCGTGGGCCTCTTGGTCGTGACGCAGTATGCTAACTAAATATCAAAACGAAACTTGCAAGTCTTTGGACCGATTGAAAGGTGTTATGTTGCATGTGTAAATATTGCAACTACTGTATTCAAGGTTTTACCCCACTTATGACCTGTTCTTCACGTCGTAACGGGATCGGTAATCTTCTACAACTATAACATGGTGTATCTAGGCCCAACTTGTTTGGCTGGGATGCAATACCAAATACAGTCCAATGACTATCGTTGTTCCTTTGTTTTGAGTTTTACCTTGCAGAATATGCATAATTAATATCACTAAACCTAAACCATAACGGTTTAGTGATATTATTTATGCATATTCTTATATGTGTTATTTTTGTAAGTTTGTTTGCTTATGTTGATGTCTTAGGAAATATACAAAATTCTGTGCAAATAGCGCTTTCACACAGTATCAAGTTACATAAAGACACACTAATCACTTAAACTTTATATAAATGACCGTTCATGAAATATGTGTAACGAAATTTCATTTACACATTTTGTATACATAATAATAAATATTATTTAAAGATTAAGTAAGCTGTTCAGGAGATAATTTGTGAATATGGATGCATTATAGTCTATATTTACATTCAAGAGGGTAACGAGTTACCTCCCCTGTTTTCTATGGTCTGGCCCAGTGCGTATTTTGTGCATCACCCCTGTTTGACATCTAGGGACATTTAACAATAAAATAACATTTGTCCTTTAGAATCTTATGTGAACTGAATTCGAAAATTATGGATTTTCTGGATTTCACGGCCTGGCCTATAATAAGCAAACTCTGTGACAAGAGAAATCATTTGAATTTTTAAATGGTTAATTATCCCACTTAGACGGGGATGTTCTCCGATCAATTTCTTATGGAGTCCATGCTTATCAACTTATTTGTTTTTCTAGAGCTTGTAGTTGAGAAGAGGAATTTAATATTCGTAACTTTTGTATAATTAAAAAGCTACTACATCAGGGCTACCGTTACTATAAATCAGGATAACATTACCAATAGATGTAACATTCCGACAGAAAATGTAACTTTCACAGAAAACAGGCAACCAAATACACACAAACATACAATACAAATAAAAAATAGCAAGGGAAAATAGAAGCAAAGTGCCTTTTATGTTTGTGGTGTCCACAAACATAAAAGGTAATATAGGTACCGCCTAGGAACGATTAGTACCAAAAATAACGCTAGTGGTTTAAACCACGTTCTATGGTACATCAAACCTCACTCTTACCCTATTGACATTCCAATAAAAATGGACAGTGTAAATGAAGACCTCCGTGCCTATTAAAAGGCACTATAACACAATTATGATCATGTATGTATGAATATAAAAGCAAAAGGCTAGACAGCCACAATGCAAGCACTCAGTGACTTGGCGGAACCAGCACAGCAAAGGAATAAACCATTAAGGGCACGACAAGACAATAGCGAAGACAAACATCAAACGTTACCGTCCTTTCAGGATTGTATTAGACGTCATCATAGGGTTCACAATCTGTCGGGCCATAGCACAATCAAAGAGCATATCAAATTGGCGAAATATAAATGGGTAAATGCCTCCTTTGAAAACCTTTAATAAGTTTAGTAAAGATTGTATGAAAGTGATCATTACAAATGATCTTGCAAAGTTTTTAAATCGCATCACCATAGAAGTCACGTTGTGGCTATGTGTCCTTGTCGCAAAAGAGTTCTTTAATTACTTTATATTTAAAAATTGGATCAGGGTTATGATAATAAACTTTTGCAAAGGCTTCTTAGAAGTTTATGGTAACGGTAGCTATGACGATGTAGATTTTAGTTCTACAAAAGTTCCGACTATTAAAGTCCTCAACTCGACTACAAGCGCTAGCAAAAACTAATGAGTTAAGAAATATAAACCCCATAAGAAGTTTCTCGGAGAACATCCCCGTCTAAGAGAGGATAACTAACAATGTCTAAACTGAAATCATCTTACTTGTCAAAGGTTTCGCTGATTATTTCTCCATTTTAATAGAGAGATGAAAATCTATATGAGAGCGACAGTATCAGAAATATTAGCTTTGTTAAGTTCTTTACGTACTTTAAGAAAGATAGTACATGTATTAACAATAGTAGAAAAGAAAGAGTTGTCCATGTTCAATATGATATCGAGATACCGAGAGTTGTTTTAAAGGGGTCTATGACAAGTTCCTGAGTATCCCGTGAAGGACTCAACATGAAATTTGTGTGAACACTGTGTGTGATCACTTTGAGGGGTTGTAATAAACACAATTAGTCTTAAATTGGTATTATTTTATTTATCGTCCCAATGACAGAACTTTTTGAAAGACCCTCGCACACTCTGTTTTAACCTTGTTAACATATATATCACCTTATCATTTTACAACGCACTGCTTGTTTAGTGGTTGGCCCAGTTAAAGCTCGTGGCACTTTAAAAATATCCGTTAAAAATAGATATTGTGCGATTTTCGTGGACATTCGGCAGTGACTTTAAGAACATATTTTACGGGTGGTTCAAAAGTGTTGAATGTGGTAAAAATGGCCTCAACGATGGGCTCGTACTGGTAGACCTAAAAGTTCTGTGATCAAAAACAACATCGCTGCTGTAAAGAGACTAGTGGTAAAAGATGCTCGGTATTCAGTGTCCATGAAATTCTAACGAAAGTTTTGTGATTACGTAAAATATGCGCTAGATTGGTTCCCCATTTACAAACAATGAGAAAAATGCTAGTAAAGTGAAATGATCGAGGGATCTTCTAAACAAGTTCAAAGGTTATAATAACAGGGTCAATTCCGACTAACATATTCAAATCTTCATTCGGCAACCTCGTTTCATGTTCCTTATAATAATATTACTAGGATTTTTAATAATGGCTTAAAAGTTTCCGTGACTCCTCTAGGATCACCTGTTTTGAGGAAATACCATATAAAGTCTCCTTTCAGAAATCATTTAGTTCATTCAAGACGCAGGGTGTTTCCCTCTATTAATAAGTGCAATGCTAAAAGGTGCAATTGTTGCAATTATTTATCTTGCAAGTCCACCATTAAATCAGCTGTTAATGGTAGATTGGTTAATGTATGTCTAGCTTCAAATGTTGACTGACGTACATCTCACGTCATTTATGTTCTGACTTGAAATGCACCGCGTTGCGGTATACAATATGTTGGACAACAGGTCGATCCTTAAAAGTTCGATTTAGTGAACACAACCATAATGCAAGTAATCCTAAAACGTTAAAAAAATACTTGTACCAACACTTTCGTCAGTCAGGTCATAATTTTAATAACGCAACTGTTCAATCGGTTAAATATATTTTTTTTGATAATGATGCTACTAAAAGCTTTAAAATAAAAGCTAGACATATTGCAGAACTTAAGTGGATGAAAAACTTACAGACACTTTATCCACTCGGCCTTAATGACACTATTTATCAAGAAGGAAATATTTCTAAAGATCCTAATATTGACATTTTTTCTATATTTTCTATTCGAAAGCGTGGGTCTCATGGTCTTAGGCGTAATGGTAACATCAAACGTAAATCGCGTGTAATTATTTCTGTCGCTGATTTACATACTATTTTAAAACAGTCTGAAAGCACTCCATGCTTTCACGGCTTACCTCTTTGTCCATTTCTTCACAAAAGTTGATCGACGAGGAAGCCGACACAATTTTCATTCGTACAGATCCCTTGTATAACACTGCTTCCATAGTTCAAAGCTACACACAACATGTTCTCCGATCCCATATTCACAAGGAGTATGATCACGTCAGGTATTTTCTAAAACTACTATATATTAATAAAGGTATTGATTTCATTGACATGCCTAGTATTTTTCGAGATACTCATGTAGTTGATTCTATCCCAAAATATTTCAAAAATTCCGAAAGTCCTGTAATTTGTTGTAAGCATAAAAAGCCTATTAGAAATATTATTTTCAACTACAACAAAATAGTTTCTGACCTTGATATAGTACATAATACTCCTAAGGAATGTGAATGCAACACATCAACATTTTGCAATGCTCCAGCAGGTCATGTCATCACCGGTAATTTTGATATTGTTGATAAACGTATTCGGCATTTGTTTTCGAAAGGTCCTACATATAGATTACCTTCAGCTATTGATTTTAATGCCTGTCGTGCTTCATTGAAGATTTTAGTATTAAATGGTGTCGTAGAGAAGATGCGGACCCAAACTCGCTTTCTACTTGGAAAAAGTCAATTCTTAAAATTATAGATACACGTATTAACTTTTATAATGCTAACCCCCTCTTTACTTCCTCCGAGACCTAGGTTTTCCTTTCGTAATTTAAAATCGGGAATTCAGTAATTTCATAATAAATTTGTTTTAGTTCCTGCAGATAAAGCAGCTAATAATGTAATTATTGTTTGACGCCTACATTACGTCAATGTTTTATCTCTGGAACTCGGCAGCACTAATTCGTATACTCCAGTTAATTCTACTGAGGATGATGTTGTTTCCGCACATTTCACTCGATGCACTATTTTCAAGGCTGGAGTAAACTATAAGCAAAATAAACTGCCTACCATGTACTGGATTCCTAAATTACATTAAAATCCGTATAAGGCTCGCTTTATTTCGAATTCTAGTGCCTGCACCACAACAAACATCTCAAAACGTTTAACTTATTGTCTTACTGCCGTTAAAGATCACGTTAAACTATACTGTTATAAAACTTTTGAAAACTCTTGGATTAATTTATTTTGGTCTATAAAAAATTCAGGAGACGTTCTTGATAACATTTTCTATAAACGTCAAGTTTCATCAATACGCACTTATGACTTTTCTACACTATATACAACCCTATCACATCACCTTATTAAAGACAAGCTAATTTCTCTTATTAAAAAAACATTCGGTAGAGAAAATACTACATTTTTGGCATGTAATAATATTAAAGCGTTTTTTACTAACGGCAGTTTAGACAATTATACTATGTGGACTTGCTATGAAGCTTGTGAAGCACTCATCTTCCTATTAGATAATATTTTCGTCAGGTATGGAACCACCGTTTATAGACAAATTGTTGGTATCCTTATGGGTACGAACTGTGCACCACTTGTCGCAGATTTGTTTTTATTTTGATATGAAAGAGATTTCAGGTTGAGTCTTTCACCAGATACCCAGGCATATGTTATTGAAGCCTTTAATGACACCTCTCGGTATCTGGATGAAATATTGAACATTAACAACCCTTTCTTACCAACTATGGTTAATAATATTTATCCTAAAGTACTTCAGCTTAACAAAGCCAATATATCTGATAATAACGCTATATCTGATAATAACGCTTCTTTTCTTGATTTAGATCTCTCGACTGAAAATGGTAAAATAATTAGCAAAATCTATGACAAAAGAGATGATTTTAATTTTGACATTGTTAATTATCCCTACTTGGATGGGGCTGTTTCCCGAGCCACTTCTTATGGGTAGTATGTATCTCAACTTATTCGTTTTTCAAGAGCTTGTACTCGAGTTGAGGAATTTAATATTCGTAATCTTTGTATAACTAAAAAGCTACTCAATCAGGGTTACCGTTACCATAAACTTCGTAAAACCTTTGCAAAATTATATTATCGTAACCCTGATCTTCTTTTCAAATATGAAAGTAATTTAAGGACTCTTCTGCGACAAGGACTATCACAACCTGACTTCTATGGTGATGTGATTTATAAACTTCGTCAGATTCTTGGTCATGATCACTTTCATACTATCTTTGTTAAACTTGTTAAAAAGTTTATCAAAAGAGGTTATGACCCTATCATTTTGCAACGTACTGCATGCTTGGTGGTGGACCCTTTTACAGTTCGCCACTATGCTTTCCTCTTTAATTGTACGATGATCGTACAGGCTGTGGACCCTATGATGACGCCTACCTAAAACCCATTGGGACGGTGGCGTTTGATGTTTGTCTATGATCTTTCTTGTCGTGCTCTTAATGGTTTATTCTCTTGTTGCTCTGGCTTCTGCCAAGTCATTGAATACCTTCATTGTGGCTTTCTAGGCTATTGTTTTTTTGTATTATATTCACACGAGAATATGTGTGTTTTACTTATATTGCCTATTGATGCTGCCTTGTTGGTTAGAGATTTGATCATGGCGGGGATTTCTTTATTTACACTGTCCTGTTTTAATGGGATGACAGCAGAGTAAGTGTTGATGCACCCTAGAACCGGTTAAACCCCCATTGGCCTACTTTGCCACTGACCGTTCCAAGGCGGTAGCCCTATTGTCAACCCTTTTGTGTTTGTGATGTCGTTTGCATTTATTATTATGGTTGCCTTCTTGTTTGTCTGTTTGCGTGTTTGTTTCTGTGTTTTGTGGTTGACTGTCCTCCTTGAATGCTACTTTCCCTGTCCGATCTTTTTATATTTCTTTTTACGTCATATATGTGAAAACTCTCGTATCCTAGGTTTTCATAAATAATGCGCCATGTACACATAGACGCTATGATGACGTCTACTTAATCCCGAAAGGACGGTAACGTTTACTGTTTGTCTTCAATGTTGTCTTGTCGTAGCCGTATGTTACTCTAGATTCTTCCAAGCTGACTTTCTAGACACTTGTTGTTTTAGTCATATATACATGCTCATCTTTGTGTTATGCTTATATTTCCATTTAATGCTACCTACTTTATTAAATAATATAGCCTGACCGGGATTTCTTTGTTTACACTGTCCCGTTTTATTGGGATGACGATAGAGTAAAAGTGAGGTTTGGTGCACTCTGGAAACTGGTTTAAACCCCTAGCTGCCGTTTTATGCCACTGACCGTTCCAAAGCGGTAGTCATATTGCCAACATTGTTATGTTTGTGATGTCATATACATCGACTTTTATTTATCCGAATAAGTACTGTTTGTTTTATGCGTAGTTTGGTTGACTGTCGTACTTGAATGCTACATTTCCTTTTTGACTTGTTGATCTGCCTGATTGTTTGGTTCATATTTAGATGACAACACTTTGATAACTATGATATCTGTTTATTCAAATAACTAAAAGATCTTACGAAATTAAAACAGGGAAATGCAATAATATGTTGACAGTACAGACATGCATACACTGTTGTTAATAGGAAGCAGTGACAACTTTATGCTCAGTACAACATATTTACAATACTCTGAAATTCAAAAACAGGCAAGTTAATAACATTAATCGGGTTTCAGCAAATTAATATAAAAAACAGAGTAAATATAAAGAACATACTAATTTTGTTTTATTTGAGGAAGTATCGTCCGATCATCATGCAATTTAATTTAAATATCTAAAATATGGAAACGCAGTTGTGCTTTGTTATTAATATGACAATATGATTACATGACGTAACTGACATTGAAACCGTCCATCTGTGAAAATATGTACGTATATATAACAGTCGGCGTTCCTTAAACAACCTGGTGTGCTTTTAATTGGAATTTTGAAAGAAATTCACCAGATTAACACAATTCTATTTCAGAAAGATATTCACATACACGGTCTACTTAAATAACTGTACAGTTTGAATTGAATATAAAGTAAAATGCATCCTCATAAACGTTACACGAATAACAGATTATTTCATTGAGTAATTACTTATTTATTAGCATTTTCCATATATTAAATTAAATTTGTAATCTGTGAGGTGATATTGTTAGTTTGGAAAAGGCCGTGGAAAGTTTGTTTGAATTGAAAACTAAATCAAATTAGGTTGACATCGAAAAGCCGATATCTGTGTAATACCTAAAACACGACTTAAATTTGCCAATTTTTAACAAACTCATCATTCAAACGGTGTTTAATAATGTGTAATTGGGTTACCAAATATGTTATTAGCTCTAACTGAGGCCCCCTTTTCTATTTTGTAACTGCTCCATATCAAATAAATTTATGTTATATATGTCAACTGTCTTTATGTACAAAAATTCGTTCGCTACATGCTTAAAACAGTTATCCAATATTTATTAAGACATATATTAAGAGTTCAAAGATTAGTATAAAACTACATGTATATCAGTACTCCGTAAACAATACAAATTTGCGTGGCCTTTCTTAACATTCAAGAGTTTATTTTGTAGAATTGAAAATGAACTCTTGCTTTACTACTTGTTTGCTCCAAAATGGCTATACTTATTAAGAATAGTTTGAACCATTTATTTAGTTTAAATTGCCTTTCCCTCGACTCGCATTTGTGTATTTCTTGGATTGGAAAAAAGGCCTACGAAAGGTAAGTAAAATGTTGTATATGCATATCTGTTTATACTATCAAAATTGTATTCATCCTTATATTTTAAGTAAAAGTTACATTTCTAGGCAGTGTATTACGTTTTCTAAAGCACGAGAGTCACATGACCCTGAATAGCTCACCTGATGACCTTTTTGTCCACTTTGCAACTATAGAACCAGTAGGTCAGACAAAAAGAGATATGGTATGTTCAGAAATGAAGAGTGTTTGAAGATCTTCCAATATAACTAAATATATTAAAGTGTGATCAACGGGCATGCTAGAATGTAACTCAAGGGTCACCAATTTAACAAACAAGGTAGAGCATTATAAGCGTATGGTAATTGCTAAATATTATAACTCTAGCTCTCGTTGTTTCAGAGAAGAAGATTTTTTAAGTTTCAATATAACTCTATTTAAAACCGTGTCACTATTTAACAACATTGGTTTAAGGATCAAAAGCTTAAGTTAAATTCAATATATAAGAGATCTATACCTTGTGCTTCAGAGAAGAAGAGTTTTCATTTGCTCCCTTTACACGTCCATGTAAATCATCTGACCCCTGGGTTGGGGACACATTTACTAACCCAGAGTCACCACTTGGACACACTTAATAGATGACCATAAATGTAATACACAAGTCGAACACGAGATGTAAGAAGTCAACACTTTGATCTCATAGTCATCATTTGAACAAATTTGGTAGATGACTATAAGCTTATACTATATACTAACATGTTAGACCTCCAGTTTGTGTAGTTTCGGAGAAGATCTTTAAATATTTGCTTGTATATCTCTATGTAAAACTATGACCATCGGGTCGGGACCAGATTTTAACAATCTCTTTAGACAGCAATATATTTATGCTAAATGTGATATATATGAGAGCCTGGTTTCAAAGAAGAAAAGTTTACATGTTGTTCAATATATGTGTCTATGTAAAACAGGTTAAATGTCGTAATAAAGAACAACTAAATATGTTCAGTGGTTCTTGAGAAGACAATTTTTAAGTTTTGGATTATTTGTAGTAAGATGACTATCTTGGATTTAAGCTGGACTTAATTTTAACAAACATAAAACCTTTTGATATAAGAATCATCCCTGTGGATTTTTTTCAAAATATACCAAGCAGTCAAAGCGAATGAGTCTTTTGAAGCAAAGGTTAACACCAAGGGCGGAAGTTCCTAACATTTTGGGTTCATGTTGTTTCCCCTTTCATTGAAGTTCATACACCTATCATTGTCGGAGGAGTTTTATTTAAAGTAAAAAGCAGAAAAGAGTTTCTCACCCTAAGGACTCCTACTCCCAAACCATAACTTTGGCCCGGATTCACGGAGAGTGATCCCAATAGCTCACCCGTGAACCTTCGACTCAGGCGGGATAAAGACATAGACAAAAACATAGATGTAATTTCCAGTATCACACTATGTTTTTAAGATTCCAACTATGCTGTTGTTCTTCTAATTTCTTACAAATATACCAAGGTCACCAGCATAACATAACATAAACATAATACACGTGCCAATATCAGATGTCTTTGATTAGAAATGTAGTTTTAAAGCAATTTAAAAAAATGGTAAATACAATAACAGAAACATTCTTTCTGGCGTACATCTATTCAAATTTTGTATTCCACTTAGTTACCGTCACACATTGCGCTCCATCCAGCATATGTTCCAGGAGAGTGAGTATTATCGATCAATTGACATTTGCCGTCAAGTCTCCGCCCATGAAACTGTATGAAGTTGGCCCATATTATAATAATAATAATAATAATAATAATAATAATAATAATAAAAGTAATAATAATAATAAGAATAAGAATAAGGTGTCATTAATTATAAGCAGAATGATTATATAGAGAATATTATGTCAGTGCCTTTTACTATCAAGTTTATTAGGCGAGGCTTAGAAAACGAATAATGGCGAGGCTCTGCCGAGCCATTCTTCGTTTTCGTGCCGAGCCTAATAAACTTGATAGTAAAATGCACTGACATAATATTCTATTTATCATGTAGATTATCCACATTTTTTGTATGAATTACTATTATTACCTATTTCTCAGAATGTTTCGCTTATCGAGGACGCCGCCATGTTGTTTGTTTTTTGTTTGTTTAATGACGTCAGACAACGTTACGTGCATGACGTCATATAACGTTACGCACAATAAACGCCGAAGGATTCCATATTGATTTGCTCTATTGGTCAACTTGCCTATTAAAGCAAAATTTATTAGGTCACCCCTTTATTTTGCAGAAAAGTGCATATCTGCATGATAAAATAATATAATACTTATAGGAATCATTCTTCTTCGAATTCTTCGTTGCTAGGTTTACACAAATGCAAAATCAACGTAACCTGTCATGTAATACTAGTTATCCAATCAATATAACACATTGTAATTTTGGTATGTGGATACTGACTATATTGGTATGTGAAGTAGACTTCTTTAATATTGTAAGGTTGTACAAATGTTTTATCGATTAAAACTAATGTCGCTTAGAATAAAACAAGAATGTGTTACGCTCTCTGAAGTCGAAATGTTTTGGTTTGATTTGGGTCTGATTGGAACCGAATATAAACTAAATATTTGTAAGGTTGACAGACCTTTGCTTCGGACTTGGCAAATGCGAAAAAAATTGATTAACCCAAAATATATTGCTTAGATATTTCAAACTTTCCTGTACAGATCATGTTCTCTTTCAAAAACACATTACTTGATGATGTGCTTACAAAAAGTCCGTTCCATTAAGCATAGCAAATATATTCCCATATTCTGAATGATTAATAATTTACTGTTAAAATCAATAAATGTACACTTCAACATGTATGCAACTATTTGCCAAAAAATACATAGGAGCATAGTTTGAAATAAATAGTTTCTAAGTTCACTGTTTCACTCTTGTTCCAAAATAAATAATCGTAACATATTATATGACTTTTGTTCCCATCAAATAATAGTTACATACTATATGGAATTTCTCTTGTTCAATTAATGTACCTGATTACTAGGCAATATGAGTAAAACAGTAATCGTACCTTATATGATTCCACCTGCAGGGAAAAAGCTACCAGGAAAGTATCTACATCGGCAAGGGACGTTTCACCTATCCAGCTGTCCCATGGGTCCTCTGCATTAGTAACGGTATTAACAGGGCCACCTCCAATAGCTCGACATAGCAGTTTTATACCATTTAGGGCTGTGTCGTCGCCACGTCCTTGATGTGGCGCTATCTAGACAGATACAATTAAAATAACGTTAATGGAATGTGTGATCGGAAAGTATATATAACTTTTGACCGATGTGGTGAATTTTGTTAATATACACACTAAGATACTGCCATAAAGATATCGTGTACGAGAAATACCGTGAACACATAACTAAATTTTTTTTTCTATGGCTCTTCTTTAAAAATAATATGTTATACATACGTATTGCGATAGAAAAGAATGTAAGTCTAGATTTGAAATGCATCACCTTTTGGTATTCACTTTGTTGGACGAAAGGTCGATGTTTCAAAATTCGATTTCGTAAACATAAATACAATGCAGGTAATCCCAACAAATTAAAACATTACTTGTACCTACATTTGCGTCAGTCATGTCATTATGAGTTTCAGTAACGCCACTTTCAACCGGCTGACTATATAATTTATGTTAATAATGCTACTATAAATTTTAAGATAAAAGTAACAAAAGTGGATGAAAAGGTCATAGTTTCAGTAATGTCACTGTTCAACCGGTTGAATCTATAATGTATGATAATGATTCTACAGTAACTATAAATTTTAAAATAATAGCTAGACATATTTCAGAACTAAAGTGGATGAAACGGTCATAGTTTCAGTAACGTCACTGTTCAACCGGCTGAATATATAATCAGGGTTTTAATTATCATCCCAGATATAATTTATCATAATATTGCTACAATAAATTTTAAAATAAAAGCTAGACATACTACAGAACTAAAGTGGATGAAGGAGAGCCTCATATATTGACGTTTTTCTACAGTTTCTATTCGAAATCGTAAATCTAGGTCTCATGGATGTAGACGTATTGATAACATCAAACGGAAATCGCGTATAACTATGTCATTCGCTGATTGACATACCAATTTTAAACCGTCTGGGAAGATATGGAACAAGACATTATATGCTTTCGCGGTTCGTCCCTTTGTCCATTTATTCATTCAAGTTGATCGATGTGGAAGCAGACACAATGTTTATTCATACAGCTCCTTTGTATAATACTGCTTCGATAATTGAAGGAGTCTGTCTGATCACGTCAGAGATTTTCTAAAAATAATATATAGACGATATTTGTTGGTTTGGAGTGAATATTGGATTTTCACAAGTGCTTTAGTTTTCTCACTTCGAGGTCAAAATAAATCTTATATTCATGGCAAGCCAACAAATATTCTTTTTATTATGTACTTGCAACCCTAAAACTTGTGCAGACAATATCTTTTTTCGGCGACGTCAGTGACTCAGTATGTTGAAATTTCAGTATTTAACTCTCCATAACTTTTTTAAATTCTTGTCCTATTCCAATATACTACAACTCATGACCAACACAATAATATAACTTTTATACCAACTTTTTGAAAAATGTTGTTTCTGAATAAAAGCTGAACAGGCAAACTGACATCTCGAAATGACAACAATTTCTAAACTACTTGACAGATTTTCCAAATCTACGACTCATGTTCTTAGTTAACCATTTCTAAGCTATTGAGAGATCATTTAGATTTATTTCATGTTCATGATATAGCTATATGGGACCTATATAACTATATCATACAGTATGACCTATATAGCTATATCATACAGTATGACATATATAGCTATATCTTACAGTATGACCTATCTAGCTACATCATACAGTATGACCTATATAGATATATCATACAGTATGACCTATATAGATATATCATACAGTATGACCTATATAGCTATATCTTACAGTATGACATATCTAGCTACATCATACAGTATGACCTATATAGATATATCATACAGTATGACCTATATAGATATATCATACAGTATGACCTATATAGCTACATCTTACAGTATGACCTATCTAGCTACATCATACAGTATGACCTATATAGATATATCATACAGTATGACCTATATAGCTATATCTTACAGTATGACCTATATAGCTATATCTTACAGTATGCCCTATATAGCTATAATATACAGTATGACCTATATAGCTATATCATACATTATGGCCTATATAGCTATATCATACAGTAAGACATATTTAGCTATATCTTACAGTATGACCTATCTAGCTACATCATACAGTATGACCTATATATATATATCATACAGTATGACCTATATAGATATATCATACAGTATGACCTATATAGCTATATCTTACAGTATGACCTATCTAGCTACATCATACAGTATGACCTATATAGATATATCATACAGTATGACCTATATAGCTATATCTTACAGTATGACCTATATAGCTATATCTTACAGTATGCCCTATATAGCTATAATATACAGTATGACCTATATAGCTATATCATACATTATGGCCTATATAGCTATATCATACAGTATGACCAATATAGCTATATCATACAGTATGATATATATAGTATATCTTACAGTATGACCTATATAGCTATATCATACAGTATGACCAATATAGCTATATCATACAGTATGATCTATATAGTATATCTTACAGTATGACCTATATAGCTATATCTTACAGTATGACCTATATAGCTATATCATACAGTATGACCTATATAGTATATCTTACAGTATGACCTATATAGCTATAGTATACAATCAATATGACCTATATAGCTATATCTTACAGTATGACCCATATAGCTATATCATACAGTATGATCTATATAGTATATCTTACAGTATGACCTATATAGCTATAGTATACAATCAATATGACCTATATAGCTATATCATACATTATGGCCTATATAGCTATATCATACAGTATGACCAATATAGCTATATCATACAGTATGATCTATATAGTATATCTTACAGTATGATATAGCTTTATGTTAGGATAAAGGTACATGAACAAACCGAATGTTTAAATAAAGTAACTATAAAAGGAAAGAATAAATATACAATATATTGTTTTCTTATATACCCTATTATGTGAATAAATAGTTTCGTTTCTCTCAATCTAAATCAGTGGGTCCAGAACGCATACATTTTTTAATACAATACAAACTGATTTTATTTGAAAAAAACACAAAAAAACACCAATAGCACACATGTCTTTTCTTATTGATTTTACACAATTTAGAATGTATCCTTCCTTTCTTTGGGGCGACCGGCTCTAAATATTCTGATGAACCGTTAAAACATTCAGTTCAATTTATCTAGGGATCCACCTGAACATGTGAGAACCTTTTTAAAACAAAGAGTGAGTATGCTCACCTCTAGAACCGCTAGTGCTTCAACAAAAAAAGTGGCGACTTTCTCAATATAACTTTCTCTAGAAATATATTATATGTATAAAATAATGAAAATTGGCGGATTTGATATTAAAGTTTACCAATGCGTATTCTAAAACTTGTATTTGACATTTTCCGGAGATTGTAAATGTAAAGCTAAGAATTTCTGCCGGAGGTGTTCACTGTATTACCTTATACAATTATTAAGTTGTGAACAAATATACATTAAAATATATTTAAAATTAATCTAAATAAAAACACAACACGTTTTCTTTTCTTTCTTTTGTAGCGAGAAATAACGATTGCATATCTTTACGTCATCAGTTGATCACATGTCTGCCTATATTGTGCCAACCTACAGTGTACGTCATTAGTTGTTCACATTGTTGTATTTGCATTACTTGTATTAATATAATTTATATTGCTATATTTATTATTATTATTTTTTAAATATTAGTTGTGCTAAAACAATTGTTAACTGTCAGGGGCTTAGCTAGAGCGTTGTTAGTGCGGTCCGTGGGCATTCCCCGTGAAATTGTTTTGTTCGCAGATACATACTCTGTGGTTCATTTTGAGAGTATTTACCACTATTTTATATCTTATTGACGCTACATGTTGAAGACATAGTCCGAATCCTTATATCCTCTCAGTCCTAGTTTTTATTGGTCCTTTGGGATCATCAAGCCCAATAAAGGTAGAATATCGCTTAAGCCGGTGCTAGCACTTAACATCACCTCTCATGAACAGACTCAATAAAACCGGGTCTACTACTTTTATCTCTTGTTTGTGTTTGTTGCTTCCAAGGGATCGCCTTTTCAGTATTTATTGACATTCACGCTTGCGTTTGTTTAGTGATATATGGCGGTCGTAAAAGTCGCTCCGACTATAAATCAGTAGTTTATTACTTACTGGTCCTTTGGTATCATCAAGCCCAATATTTGGGCGATGAAGACATACACATTAATTGTGTACACATTAAACTCACGTTAAGCTAATCAATAGGCCCTATTGCTTACTAACCATTTTAAATGGGGGTGGGAGTGAATGAGAAGTGTGGCATATAAAAATTTACCTATAATCACGAACAGACTCAATAAAACTGAGTCTGCTACAATTCTCTCTTGTTTGTGTTTGTTGCTTACGAATGAACGATTTCTGGGATTATTCTCCGTTCAAGCCCTTAACTTTTAAATATAATTAATGAATATTAGGATGATGGTAGTAGTGAAAAAAGGAATATCCAACTCAAATTGTCCATCAGAGTATTTTATTTTATTTTGTTCCACTGATCCGAGTCTGTGTGCTTTAAGTGTTTTAAGTGTAATTTATGCTCCTGTTCTATACAAAATCCGCTTTGTATGTTAGACAATTGTATCCGTTGCATTTATAACAAAAGTATAAAAGTCTAACAGTATATATAGTATGTATATAACACCGCCACCGAAAGCCACGCATACAGAACCAACATGAATTCTGAAAGGGGGATCCGTTGGAAACACAAACGAACATAAACACAAGAGAAAAATAACAGACTCGGTTTGATTGAGTCAGTTTTTTATGAGAGGTAATATAATGTGCAACACCTCTCAGCCTACTAGCACAGACCTAGGTATTTTACTAGTCACAACAATTGGGTTTGATGATCCCAAAGGACCAGTAAGTAATAACACTACTGGTATGTAGGCGGAGCGACATTTACAGCCGCAACACAGCATACAGCATTTAACAAATGCTAGTGTGAAAGTCAATAAATTCTCCCTTGGAAGCAAGAAACACAAGGAAGAGAGATAAGTCGGAGACGAGGTTTTATTGAGTTTTTATTGATGCTTATGAGAGGCAATGAAAGTTGCATCACTTCTTCCACCCCCTAGCACAGGATTAAGCGGTATTCTACTCTTAAAGCCACAACGTATGGACTTGATAATCCCAAAGGACCAGTCAGTAAAAGCACTACTGACCTGTAGTCTGGTCGACATTTTACAGCAAGCAGCACTTAACAAACGCTTGTGTGAATATTAATAAATACTGAAAAGTGGATCCCTTGGAGAAACAAACACAAACAACAGAGAAAGTTAGCAAACTCGTTTTTTAGTTTGTTTATGAGAGGTAAAACAAGTGCAACACCTTTCACCACTTAAATCATCACTTCTAACAAATACTTCATTCTATTTCTTGGCAAGTAGTCGGTAGTAGACAACCGTTCCAACAATCATCTGAGAACCTAGTTTCTTAGTTCCGTTCCAAAATACCACTAGTTCACATGTGAAAAACCTTAGTTCACGTTCGAAAACTTTAATCTTCTGGCCGAAAACATGTATTATCATATAAAACATTATGCTTCAGGTTAATGACAAATAACTTAGTTTACAGTCCACGAAACATGGATCTCAAGAAGCTTGATTATAAAACAACAACCTTAGTACTCTTATGGTACATGCAAGCCTTTATTATCAAACAGAAACGGTCCTAGAATAAGTATTATCATATCTAACATAGTTAATTTTATACCAAATGCTTAATTAAAATACTCATTGCTGATTGGTTACTCTTTGCTGATTGGTTACTGAGGAATCCTATACATAATCAAGGATTACGACTCGCCTTAGGAGCCTTTCGTACATCACCAGCCGAAAGTCTATATGTTGAAGCTAATGAACCATCACTGTCTCATTGACGGGACAAATTAGCCCTCCAGTATACCATTAAATTACAATCTAACCCTCCAAATCCAACTTTCGATACTGTTTTTAATCCTAATTATGAACCTCTTTTTGATCGAAAACCGAAGGCCATTCGACCATTTGGTCTTCGTATTAAACCAAACTTAAGAGACACTGAAATCGACCTAAATTTGATTGCCAAGTACAAAATACCACAAATTCCACCGTGGGCTTTGGAAACACCAACAATTATTTTTGATCTTTGTAATAATAACAAATCCATTACAGATCCTTCTATCTTTCAAAGCAAATTTAATGAAATGAAATCGAAATACAGTAACTTTCAAAATATATACACAGATGATTCTAAAGATGGAGACAAGGTAGCTGCAACAGCTGTTGTTCACAAACATAGCACAAAGAGCCGCCTGCGTGACAAGGTCTCTATCTTCTCAGCTGAACTTAAGGATCTGATGATGACTATTTCGTAATCTTTTCTGATTCCCTTTCATCTCTGCAACCACTGGGTTATATGAAACATGATAATCCAGTTGTGCTTCAACACTTCATGCAGTTGTGCTTCTTTTTAGAAAAGTACAATTCTCTTATAGTTGATAATGTTATTATTTTCTGCTGGCTTCCAAGCCATGTAGGAATACGTGGTAATGATAGAGCTGATAGTGCTGCTGAGGCAGCATTAGGTTTACATATATCGAATACCAAATTACCTTATACTGTTTTTAAAACTTGTATCAACAAATATATTCGTAACTCTTGGCAAGCCGCTTGGAATTTGTCGGTGAACAATAAACTCCATTCCATTAAACCGTTAAACACATACATACGTTCTGATGGGCCTCCTTGTAGTAGACCCATTCGTCGAGAGGAAGTTGTTATAGCCAGGGTCAGGATAGGGCATACACGCTGTACTCATTCATATTTATTACAAGGTGAGCAGTTTCCAGAATGTATACCCTGTTATGCGACAAAGATACTACACAGTTAATACTTTGAAAGAGTTATTTGATATTATAGATTTTAGTAAGATTTCCTTAAAGTTATCAGACTTTATAAATCAATATAATATTTTCCTATATTAACTTGTTTACAAGCCCGTTGAAGGGGCATTTGTTGATTTACATAAATACTCGTACATAGTTTATATTGCTACCATATCATCCCTTATTTGTAGATAGTTTTATCTTTATACGTTTACATTATTTTTAATTACCACTTCATTCTTTCATGATTCATCGGTTTTTTGCGCACACTTTGACCTATTTATGTGTCGAAGTGCCATAAAACACCATTCATTCATTGGTTACTGAGGAGTGTTTAAAAAAACTATCAAGACCTCTCAAGTCACGTCCTTCAACCGTTAGGACGTCATTTTAAACAAATTTTAACGACAAAAACATCCAAAATTAAAGCGATATTACGTTCAAACAACAAATTGAAATTGATAAAACTGTATATTTTTTTGTTTGGTGTTGAAAGATGGACATACAATGTAAGTTGTGAGAATTAGTTTGTATTATGTTCAATCGCTCCAAAATATGTGTATTAAATACCTAAAATATCATATTTTCAGCGGGTTTTTATCGTGCGAGATCAAAACCTTGTGTTTGGGACTTGAAACACATCGAAACCGCGGGCTTACGGCCCTTGTATCGACGATCTTCAAGGCCCTCCCATCAGGTATTGATCTGGGACAATATGAACCCGCTGGAAATATTTTATTTCTTAAATAATAACCTTGAGTTTCTAAGACTATATGTAAGAGTTGATGAAAGTTCGGTAAAACCATAAGACAATGTAGTACGCTGCGACTGAATGGAGATTGACAGACATAAACACATACATACGTGTTGATGGGTTATGCATGCTTCTTATTAAATAGTTGTAATTATTTACACAATGTATATGAACAAACTTCCTCAACGGGTTTACATTAAATATCAACATCATACACAATGGGTGCGTTTCAGTCATAGTGAATTTTAAAAAATGGTTGTAAAATCGTTTATAGACAGGACATAAACCGCTTGATATATTCAGTGACGTGATAAATACTAGACGGTAAACTATATCAGTTGCTTAAGTTCTTAAAAAAATTAAGATTGACAATAAATAAGCCTTCTATCATACAAATGTCTAATCCGGAATGTATACAGCGGAAAGCTTATGTAATCATAAACTCTCCATTATATATGACACAATTATTAAAATGTGATATAATAGTTAACTAAAACAGTGTTTTATTTCAACAACTAATTCATACTGCAACCTCCACTGAGGGAGAGAAATCCTCAAACTACGTAGATGAAATTTTGTAAAATATCAGTTTACCGACTATCTTTTGAATATGTAAAAGGAATTCGTAACCAGACATATATTTTGATATGCGACAAAGAGTGCATCCTTAAATGCATATCCTTTTGTGCATTTTGAAAAGACCTGGGTGCAAGAGATTGTATTACCCTCAGAATAATGACACCGGCTAAATATCCACAAAAACAAACACTTGTCACTTTAACGAGACTATGTCATATCATAAATTATTTTCAGTTCCCAAAATAATGAATGTGACTAACATAGTTGGCAAGTAGCTTAAGTGATATTCAATAGTTTGAAAACTTAAAGTTGAAGACTAGAATAAGACAAACGTTTCTCTTGAGTTAGGCAACTGCGTGGAGACAACAGTCAGAACTCGAATTTACTCTACAGTCAATTAATAAAATAAATATTACATTTCTGTGAGGATGACAGTGCATATTGTCAACCTTCGAAAAATAATGTCGACCGAGTTAGAGTCGAGGTCGACATTATTTTCCTTAGGTTTATTCACTGTCACACTCACAGGAATGTAATATTTATATAATGTCAACAACCTCACTTCAATTTGAATCGAAGATATGTTTCAATAAGATCTTAGACTACTTCGAAAATGTGCTAAATTGACGCTTGGCTGGTGTTCTTAATAATTGGAAAAATATGCAAATTTAAGCTTTTGAATGAGAACAGTTAGTTCCCATTAAAGTAGCTATCCTGCCAACAACACTTAAATTTTGCATCCTATGCACACCTACTGATGATGAGGTATACATATGACTTACATATTTTGAGAATCCAAACTCTATAGACACAATATAAACCGTTTTAACCAGCCATGGCAAACCCCGAAACTGGAGCGTCGAATTAAGAGTTACCAACTTATAATTCATTTTACGCATATTCAGTCACGGGTATTTTTTTAGAACCCGTTAATAAACCAATACTTGTAATTGGCACATATACATTAGTATATGACCTAAACATCTGAATAGAATTTTGATGAACGGTTTGTCAGTATGTAATAGTTATAGAATAACGGGCGACATATGCCGGTGTAAGAAAAACATCGACCTCCATAAAATAATAATTATAATAATAATAATAATTATAACGACTTTATTTAACGAGATAACTCATTTGAAACTAGTCAATCTTCCATGAGGCCCTTAGCAATATATATATATATTTATTATACAATATTTACAAAGATATGGGATATACATTTAAAATGAATTATAGTATATCCATGCATACAGTAACGGAAATGTGGCCAAACTGAGTTGCAAGACTTAGTCGTTATTAAATGGTTTGGTTAATGCACTGTAAATACAATGTTTTGAAATGATTAACAGATTGGACATTTTTTATATGGTGAGGAAGTGAGTTCCGCACTTTAGAGCCTGAATAGGCAAACGGAAAACCTCACTATTCGGTCTAGGGGAATATAGTTGTAGATTTGAGGATGATCTTACATTTCGCATATGTACATTTGAAGTAAAAGAAAACCTATTTTTAAGATTAAGAATTGCTTTCTGGATTTTAACTCTTTCGGGAAACATCCAACGAAGTTCGGTAAAAAGTTCAACAGATGGAGTTTCGAAATCTTTATCCAGGATAAGTCTTGCAGCTCTTTTTTGGAATCTTACAATTTTACATCACAACTTCCCCATATCAAACAACAGTAATCTAAATGGGTTAAGATATAAGCATTGAAAAGTAATTTACGCATAGGTATAGGAATGTAGATCTTTATGCGAGATAACAGATAAAACAATGAATTACATTTTTAAGAACTTGATCAATTTGGCTATTCCAAGAGAGGGTGTTGTCAATTGTAACACCGAGTATTTTTTCTTCGTAACCACAGATAATGGTTTCATCTTTGAATTGAATCGAAGGAGCATTATCATAAATACAACTTATTTTGTTCTTAGAAGAGAGATACATTATTTTTGTTTTTGTTGCATTGACAGACATGCGATTTGTATCGCATCAGACGTTGACGTTAATAAGGTCATTACTGAGAGAATTTACAGCGCTGACAAGAGATTAATTTGAAGTTGAAAGCGTTGTATAATCTGCAAAAATATCCTTGACTGTATTTTCAATAGATAACGGCAAGTCATTGAAGTAGATTAAAAATAATAAGGGCCCTAATACAGATCCTTGCGGTACACCCAATAAAATTGGTGAAGAACATCCGATAACATGGGTGAAGATTCTGAAGTTGTACCAGAAACTTGAACTTGCTGATTTCTGTTATCTAGATAAGATGAAAACCAGGAAACTGCAGAACTATCTAGTTTGTACATTTCCAACTTTTGGAGCAATATAGTATGATCAACTAAATCAAATGCCTTTGATAGATCCAAATATATAGTACCGACAATTTCATTTTTGTCTATGTCTGCAATCCAGTCATCTAATATTTTATAGGGGCAGTTTGACAAGAATGGTTTGCCTTGAAACCAGATTGTGGTGAATAAAACAACTTATTTCCTTCAAGATGTCGTCTCAAATGTATACTAACATGACGTTGAAAAATCAAGGAAATAATAGGAAGTATTGATATTGACCTGTAATTGGTTTTGTCTTTATGACCCGTTTTATGTACTGGGATTACTTTTGATCTTTTGAATACTTGTGGGTAGATATTAATGAGTATACTTTTATTAAATGTTTTCGTAAGAATAGGGGCGATTACAGAAGCAGACATTTTCAGAAATCTGGCTCTTAGGTCGACGGAACCGGTAGATTTGGTAGTATCAAGAGACATAAGTTGACTTTCGACAAAGGACAGCGGTACCAGTGGGATATTAAATTTTAGAGAATTTCTCATTTTATCATAAATGAGATTGCAAGTGGGACATTTGTGTAATTTGTGACAGGCGAGTTATTTGCTTGATACTTTTTAAAAACTGAGGAAAAGTGTTTATTAAATGTATTTGCTGCCAAATACGGATTTATTGTAGGATTTCCGTTGTCATCATTTATATATTTGGTTTGAACTTGATTTTTAAATCCAGATAATTCATGTAAACTATTCCATAGTTGTTTCGGATTTCGCTTACTTGAATGTATGTTTCACTGTTATACTGTTGCTTAGCTTAGAATAAAAGTTTTATCTTTCTGTCTCCATATCTTGTAATTTACTGAGTATTTTTTCTTATGGAAATTGCATCAAGAATATTAGTTTTCATCCAATTTGGTTGATTTACATTTTTTTTAAACTCTTTCTTTCTTTTTGGGGCGTGCCTTTTTAAGACTGAGTTGAACATTTCAAAAAATAAATCTAGGGAGTCATATGGGTTATTATACACGTCAACTGTTGACCACGGTAGTTCGGAAAGATCATTGATGAATCTAGTTTCGTCAACAATTTTCATCGATCGAAAAATGATAGTTTTAGGCATAGGACCGTTAATATAATTAGCTTAAACTTTACGAGTTAAATAAGTAGGGTAATTATCGCTTATTGAGTACATCGGAATAGTTACTTCAGATGTGTTCTGCGGCATATTCGAAAACGCATGATCTATCAATATAGAAGAATTAATTGTTACCCTAGTGGGATTTGTAACCAACTGAGATTCCATGAGATCAAGCCATGTTTTAGCATTCTTATCTGATTTTAATAAATCGAAATTAAAGTTACAAAGGACAAGACATTATTTTTCTTCTAAAAATAATTTCTCTAATGCAGCTGTGTAATTTTTAAGCCAGTCGGCATTTGATGAAGGTAGTCTGTACGTATAGCAAATAAGAAAATCTTGTGCGAGTTAGATTGTTGGATTTCAAGCCATATAGATTCAACTGACATATTTTCAAGGTCCAATCTTTGTACACTTGATAAATCTCTAACATAAATAATTAAGCCACCTCTATTTGTGATCCTATCTTTTCTAAATAGTTTGAAATTATCTAATCGAAGTTCATTGTCCGAAAACGTATCGTTCAGAAAGGTTTCACATAAGCATATAATGTCAATATGTTGTTGTGATATAAGAAGTTTAAACTCATCCAGTTTAGGAATAAAGATAATGAATATTAAGGTGAATTATATTCATCAACCCCTTCTGTGTAAACCATGTGTCAAAAGTTGGATGTTGATTATAATTTGTAAAGTCATTATCGTAAACAGTAGCAATAGAACTTTCATTGTCATTTAATTTAGTAGTAAGATGACTTGAAATACATTTAGAATTCAAGAGACTATTATTAGAATCACTCTGAGCACAATTATTATCCGAATACTGGGCCTCATGGTATAGAAGAGAAGAGTCAAAATTAACACAATGATTAGAACTAGAAATAATACAATTTGCAGAACTAAAACAAGTAGTACCTTGAGAGACTTCGATCACTAACTATAGTTTAACTATGGTCGTTGATCTGCGCATGTCTAGTAAAGGAATAATGCGAACTTACTCTAAAACCATAGTTTCACGCGGCATAGTGTAAAACCTGGAATGTGTTTACTTTATCATACAGATATATGTCAATCGAAAATTAACAACTAAAACTAGAATAAATACAGGCAAATGAACACATATGTGATATATAGAGTCTAGTCTCAGCGAGTTGGTTACCAACTGAAATACAGGCACATGAACAAATATGTAATATATAGTCTAGTCTCAGCGAGTTGGTTACCAACTGACTTTCATACAACACCGAGATGTGCTAAGCCCATCGAGGTTTTTAAATAAGGTCATACCGAGTATTTTCTATCTTTAGCGGGTCATTCTACATAACACATCTAATGAAAACAAACATTTCTCCTCTGGTTGAAAGAGTCATCCTGCATAACAAATAAAAAGTATACTGTAAATAAACATTACTCCTCTGGCTGATGCAGTCATACTTCAAAACAAATATACTGAGAAAAACAACGTTGCTTTCCCGAAACCTACCTACCAGGCAAGAAAAAAGAAACGAAGAGTTGAGAGGAAAAAAACTACGATGGCCAATTTGGCTCACCTTTATTTCACTTCTATTTCTTGAATTCCGCATTCCGCATTCCCAATTCCGAATTCCGCATTCCGAATTCTGCTTTCCGAATTCCGCATTCCGAATCCGCAATTAGAAGTAGGTAGTAAGATAGTAATAATAATATAGTTTAAAGGAATAAATGGCCAGTCAAAATGATAAGAAAAATAGCTATTGTTTATTGTTTGCTAGAGTTAGACCATAATAATAATAATGATAATAATAATAATTATAATAATTTATGCGTGCATCTGCATGTATGTGTGTTGTGAAATCACAGTGTTACTGTTAAAGATGCAATTACTTCTCACATTTTATATTTAATAATCATGTAATATAAAAGTGTATGAATATTTTCAGTAACCACGATTGTTGTATTTTTATATAAACCACATATTTTAAATTTAATTCCCTATACACCATTAACGTATATACTATTAAACCCTATAAATATACACAACCTACAACAATTATACCCTATAAATATACACAAACTCCTACTCGAGTATCTGTTAATTGAATTGGGTTTTTACAGCGCACCAACACATAAAAGGTTATATGGCGCCTAACAGGGATGAATATGCTATGCTCATCCTCCATTTACATCAAGATAAAATATGGAGAATGGGCCTCGAACCTTCTAATCTGCAGAACTGCTGAGTTGCTGCAAATTCTATAGTAAACATTCCATTTACGATGGAGCCACGTTTCCACGTTTGCATACGCGGTGTCATGACGAAGACCTTGAATGAGCATGATAAAAAATTACAAAATGAGCATGAATGGGGGTCCTACCCCTCTGCCTCTAGCGGGATTTGCAGTGGTTGTATTCTACCCCGGCAACCACACTGGGAGAGTATCTGTTAATCCGTTGTATATACACATTATAAACTTCAATATAAAATATAAGATTTTCAAAAATGCTCTTATTTAGTATTAGTGCAAACATGAAAAAAAACATTATTATGGAATGCGGAATTCGGAATTCGGATGCGGAATGCGGAATTCCGAATTCAGAAGTCAAGAAATATTTTATTGTTATTTGTGGGTGGTGTATATCACTAGCGGATCCAGGTTGGAGTATAAATTCAGAGTGGATCTCTAGCGGATCCAGAGGGAAGCCCGTGCAAAGAGCTGGACTGAGATTTTTTAAATTACATAAAATATTAAGGTTTGTAAAGTTTGGACCGCCTCTGGACCTCCCCTGGACACCCCTAGATATACCCTCCTGAAAAAATCGAAAAAAAACGTGTGTTGTAGTTTTCTTGTTATTGTGGAAACTTTTGCTCCCCCTAGAGGTAAAATCCTGGATCCGCCTATGAACTTTCGGATATAAGATTACAGTTTATTCGTACCAATTAAATTTTAAGAGACTGCAGGCGCGTAGCTGGGTTTACGCGCCTACGCACGTGCGTACAATTATTTGTCAATGTCCGAAAAAATCAAAATCGACACAAATGCGAAAAACGCAATAAAAACTGAAGGGGATGGGGTGGGAGGGGTGAGTTGTATTAAAGTTCCGTATGCCGTACCTGATATAATTTTGTCTTCTGATTTCAATGTGTATTAAAATAGCAGTCAAAATAAGCTTAATATTGCTATGTAATATACGCCAAAACTCACCTATGATCGTCTGGCAAAAGAAAAATCACGGGGTAGCATGCCCCCGGATCCCCCAAGCGGAGGTGCGTAACTCAAATTTGGACCTAGCTACGCGCCTGGAGAGGGTAACGTCATCGCCTCATAGACAATGAAAAAGACAACACACACAAAAAAAGGACGTTTGTTTTTTCATGTTTGCATCAATAGTAAGTATATTTTTGAAAATCTTATATTTTGTATTGAAGTTTATAGTGTGCCAAGGATCAACAGATACTCAAGTTGGAGTTTGTATATACATCTGGGATATAATAGTTTACACGTTTACAAAGGATCAACAGGGATATTCAGATTGTATCACATAACTTACGGTGTGGGAGAGGAATAACACCTTTCTTAATTTTTTATATACTACTAGGTATATAAGCATGCAAACAAGCCTAGTATGCGCTGTCAAAATATCGATAATGACTATGATCCAATTCCCACGGTTTATGTCGGTTTCGCGTGTTAAAACGACAGGCAAAATGCAATAAAAGTCGATATGTGTGTTATGGGATAAATAGAATCTAACATCGTTCTCATTCATTATTGAATTTATTAAACTCGTTAGCAAAAATGATATTATGCTCGGCAAGAGCCTTGCATTATATCATTTTGCCAACTCGTTTAATAAATCCAGTAATGAATGAGTACTCATGTAAGTAAGATCCTCTATATATAGAATTTAATTTAAGGTTATGGATTTTATATTATAAAAAATACAACAATCGTGGTCACTGGCAATATTCATACATCTTTATATTACACGATTATTAAATATAAAATGCGAGAAGTAACTGCATCTTTAACACTGTGATTTCACAAAACACATATATGCACGTGCACGCATACATTATTATTAATACTATTATTATTATCATTATTATTATTATTATTATTATTATCATTATTATTATCATTATCATTACTATTATTGTGGTAGTGGTAGTATAGTATTAGTAGTAGTAGTAGTTGTAGATATAGTAGAAGTAGTAGTAGTAGTTGTCTTTAACTCGTACTACTTACTTACTACCTACTTATAAATGCGGAATTCGGAATGCGGAATGCGTAATTCGGAAGTCAAGAAATAGAAGTGAAGTAAATTTGGGCCAAATGGGCCATCGTTAAAAAACAGCTTTATTTTTCATCATTCTTTGGACGTTTTTCAACCGAAACCATATTCAAACAACAAAACAAGTTATAATGATACTCATGTAGTAAGATTTTTGTTTATTTCTATTAGGAATTGATGTAGCTGTTTCCCTAGTCATTTTATGACTTGTTTTGCGTTGTCGTCGACGTGGAAATACGTTTCAGATAGTATCCATATGAATGTCAAAAATGTTTTGTTTTTTTGGCCCAGACATTCAAAAACGTACCAGCTCAATGACGCTAAACATAGAAAAAGAACTTGGTTAGGCACTAACAAGCTGTGATAGACTTTATTTATTTTTGTGTAGTATGGTGCGGTCCTTACTCTAACTTCCATTAATTTATCGGACGTTATAGTATGGTAAAGCTCCGCCCCTTTGTCTGTATGGAATTAAAAGATTTAATGCTATACATTCATCAAAGGCAATTTCACCGACCATACTACTGTAAACGGACGAGGAAAAACTAGTACACTCAGTGGGGTTAGAACTTAGAACGATTGCATGTGAAGCGATACTTACCGCTATCGCTCTGCGGCGAGACAGTAGTAACGCGCTTACAAACCTATCTATTTACATACACCCCAATTGAGTCCTACTACGATATTGTGCATACACCCCAACTGAGTCCTACTACACTACAATGCTATGCTATTGTGCACTGTCTGTTAGTTTGCGCACATGTGTCTGCCATGTACAAATGTCAATGTGTGTGTGTGTGTGTGTGTGTGTGTGTGTGTGCGTGTGTGTGTGTGTGTGTGTGTGTGTGTGTGATAGTCTGCGTATGTCAGTCTGTGTGAGTGTGAGGTTAGAGGTTATAATACCAATAGGTTAGAAAATGTCAGATATATTACATTGTGTTCCCATGCTTTCCTGATAGCCTTATATGGTAAAATAAGCAAATTTCACATTTTTTCATTCCAATTTTCTTCCAGGTTCATTCCATATTTTATCTTATACTCAGTACATGTGTCAACATGTAAACTATGGAATGGGAACTTTAGACTAGAATGGAATGGAATGCGATTGGAATCAAAGGCTCATTTCATTCCAATTCCTTTCCATCCCAGGTTTTAGACTATGCCGATATGGTGCATTTAAACCATACGTTTCTAACCTTGACACCGGCAACGCAATTTCTCAAATAATTTGCTGTAAAACAGTTAATTGTTGCTGCAATTGTATATATGTATCGAGTAACTGACCATATACAAATAACACATTTATAACTCAAGTAAAATGTCTATAAATGGCCGCCATGTTTGAACTAGAGCAACCATCCCCTTGCCGTGAGTTGAACTATAGTAGACTGATGACGTCATTCTGTTTAAACCATTGCGTATTCGATTTGACCGTAGTTAAACTACGGCTACTATGGTTCGTGATCGATGTCACTCTATAACAATGTTATACCATAAAAACGGCATCCCTTCCAATTTTAAATGCATAATATCATCCTCCCTAGGCGATTGGAACATTTATCTTTACATTATTCAGTTGTAATAAGTGCACAGACTTGCATTTTAAAGACTTAGGATTATCAGCACTAGAACAAGTACATTTTAAAGACACAATGTCATCATCTCTCTGCCGACTAGCACATTTAGCTTTACATGTATCAGTTTGTATTAATTCCACAGACTTGTCGGATTGCCCCATGGATCCAGGTTCTGTCTCCGTCATTGTGTGTAAAAGGATGGTATTGGCATGTCATCTCCCTGTTGCCTCTAGTATTTCTCCTCCCTGCAAACCTCCTTGAACGAAAACTCGTGACTCATCTATGTGCGTTGATGAGATACCAAGTACTATATTAGGAGTTTTCCTCATGCTAGTGCCGAACATGTTGCCACCTTTAGGATTTAAATATAAGTTGTCGCGGTATATTTTTGGGTCTGGCATTCAATTTTAAAAAAATTAATATCATTGTCAAGGAAGTGATGGCCATTTTCAATTAACATGGTCTTAACCTTTAAAATGATTTCATTCTGCTTCTTAAGCTTTACGTTATCTTGTTCACATGTCACCAAGAAAAGCTATATTACATGTATTATAGCATGGGAGTACGGACATGTTTGAACGGCAGTGAATTATCATTTTTATCATGACATATTAGCAAGAATTTGGCCAATTAATTATCAGTAAAGTGACACATCTCCAAAATGGTAGAGGTGACAAAATCTTTGTTTGCCGACCTGAGTACTATATAAATAAAACAATGAAGTTAACAATAATTGTATTAAAAGAATTATAGTTTAATATTTTTCTTTTGGTTTTGTCTGATTTCAAATATTATGGAAAGATGTTTTAACACTAGTATAATTGTATAATGGACAATTTTATCATGTATGTATTTTAAAAGTTGTGGCTATCCCAGAACAAAGTTTGTACAGATCATAAGTGTGCCAGGATCTCCGCCAGGACTCGAAACTGGATCTCTTTTCTCGAAAGAAAAGCATGTTTCCTTACACTACAGAGATGTTCCCAACAGCACAGAGCGTACAAAAATAAAATAAGCCAAGTTAAATTTAGATTAAACATATTTTACTCCAAAGAAACCACTACTTAAACTGCATATTTACACAATTATAACCATCCATTGTGGGCACTGATCCTAACTCTTAAAGCATGGCCTTTGAATCGACCTGATGAAGCTGCAGGTTATGCTTATGAATTAATTCCAACATTTCATTAAAAAGAAACCCAGTGAAAACGAGCAAATTCAGCAAATAACAAATCCCTGTAGTTGTAACCACCTATCTTAAAACTGCACAATGGATACTTCTCAACCCTGCCAAATTTCATGACAGCCCTCAAGGGAAAGTTAAGTTATTGCGAAAAAGATATATTTATTTATAATAACAGCAACCTTGAACTTTTACCAACCGAGTTTTATAACAATCCAGTGCTTCCTTTCAATGTGCTGCATATTTTTATGAAGTTGTGTGGAACTCATTTGAACCATACTCTATTAGTTTTGTAGCATGACTATTTCAGCTCCCTGCCAAACTCTGACTTCCAATAACTGGTAGTTGTATTACACCATTTATTTTGACATGTGTTTCATTCAATTAACGATTTACACCTGTGCTATTACAAAGGGAATTTTCAGTGACCATGCTACAAATTCATTGAGCGGAAACTATTGTTTTTATAGAAAAATTGACCTTGAGGCTTGACCTTTTGACAAACACCCTAAATAACGATCATGAGCTTCCTTACTACAAGCCACACTTTGTGGTGAAGTTTCCTTGAAATCCTGCAAGGGAAAATCAATTTACTTAGTAGTTATCAATTTCACATGTACACTGACAGCGACCTTGCTCTAAAATCAAATTACCTAAATAACAATCCGAGATTCATCTAAGTGAAATTTCGTTAAGATTCCCTAAGAGAGGGTGAATTTATTCAACAGAAACCAAATTGTATTTGTAGCTACTGTAACAGTGACCGTAACATTTGGAAAAATGACCTGAATAACAATCTCATATTTAATTCGAGGTGATTTTTTTGTTATTTAAATCCGTCAAGGGAAACTGATGTTATTGAGTGGAAACCAATTTCCAATAGCAACTATGACCTTGACTTAAAATCAAACTACCTAAATATCAATCCAGAGTTTCCTTTCCATGAGATGCACTTTGTGGTGAAGTTTTATCAAAATTCCTTAAGGGAAAGTAGATTTATTCAGCAACAACAGGTCAATAACCTTGAAGCTCTACTGATAGGTTTTGATAGCTTGATCAGCATTCCTGTAACTTTCATGAAAATCCGTCAAGTTGTTACAGAGGAGTAGTCGCTGCAAAGTTTTTTTTTAAATAACTCTATATAAACAAAATGGCCACTGGCAGCCATGTTTAATGTCGAATCAAAATAATTTCGGACAAGGATCAACATCATGTCATGTTGATCATTTTAGAGAACAAAATCAATCAATATCGCTTATAGTTTTCAAGAAGTAGTCGCTACAAACTAGTATTTAAAAAGCTAATGTAAGCCGTGGCGGCCATCTTGAATAATCAGCCTACCTGAAATTCTGCTAGGATCAATTAGACAGCAAGAGCAACATTCCTGTGAAGTTCCATGGAAGTCCGCCAAATAGTTTCAGAGTAGTCGCTGCAAGTCTTTACTATATAAAAACTATATAAAAAAAGAGTATGATAATGGACCTTTGGAAACGGCCGAGCACTCTACGTAAACACTAGCAATGTTTAACATCAAATCAAACCGATTTTTCAACAAGGACCCTGTCTTGCAGATCATTTTAGAAAAAGTCACATGTCAATATCACTTATAGTTTTTCAAAAAGTAGTCGCTACAAACATGTTTTTTAATAATCTATTTTTAGCTTTGGCTGCCATGTTGGATTTCAGAGTAAATTTATGCTAGGATCAACTAGACATCATCATGGGCAACATTCCTGTAAAGTCTCATGAAAATCTATCCTGTAGTTTCAGAGGAGTAGTCGAGATAATAATCATTTTGTATTTTTAGTAATAGTGTCCTTGACCTTTGGATTACCTAAGTAACAATCCCATGCTACATGTAATTCCGATGAGGTGAAGTATTTGGTAAATCCGTCAAGGGAAACTACTGTTATTGAATGGCAACCAACATTCTATTTATAGTAAGTGACCTTAATCTTTAACCAAATGACCCGAATAACAATCCTGAAATTCCTTTCCAAGAGAGCTATTCTGAACATTAATTAAGTGCATTTTTACATTCAACCTTTGATCGATTATAGACTTGCATCGGTTACAATCGATTATTTGGTACATCACTAACTAAAGGCAGAACAATTTTGACAAGCCACAAAGAGAAACTGTTGTTCCGATTTAACATTATGACCTAAAATTCGTCAGTGAAGCCTTCATCGGATTACTTTAATACAATTTTCATGATCGAGTTTACTGGGTTGAAACCCAGACTCTATTATTTCATTTCGAGTGAGTAAAATCGCGTACTTATGTGGAGTTAGATGACAAACTGCTTGGAGTGGAAATCAGCTACGTGAAAATTGAATGGCATAGTTAAGCCAAGATATTTTGCATAGAAACTAAAAAATTGACCATGTCGAAATTACACAGGTAATGAGTGCATCTATTTCTCCATTTTGGTCATTTTAGGCCACAATTCTTCAGTAAGTTTAGTGAGAAATGTTAAACTTTCTTATTTTGGATGTTGGAAACTCATAAATACACGTATTTCCTGGATATTTTTTTCTTGGCCAAAATGCAATTTATACGACGGTTTCTATTATTGACTTTACGGTAATGGATCATTTCCATTCGAGTGGAAATGTTGCATATTATACTTAATATTATTCTAATTAATTGTACTGTATTTTTATAACTTGAACTGAGTTTTGCGGCGCATCAACACATAAAAGGTTATATAGCGCCGAACAGGAATGTTAATTCTCTATAATTTTATACATCAAAATAAATTATGGGAAATGGGCCTAGAACAGTACATGTATAACCTGAGAACTGTAGAGTTGATGCAAATTCTATAGTAAACATTTCATTAACAATGAAGCAACGTTTCCATATGCGGTGACCTTGAACTTGCATGATAAAAAATGCCAAAATTAACATGATATGGGGGTTTGGAGGGTCCCGTATGGCTTAAGCACAATTTGCAGTGGTTGTATTCTACCTCAGCAACAACACAGGGTGATAATTAGGTACTTTACTAGTCAGTATTTTTATACGATATAAATGAAACAATGAAAAAAATGTTAAGAAACCTGTTGTGAGTATCGCCTTGTAAAATACATTTGGCAAAGAGAAGGAAGGCTTGGATTATGGATTTTGATGTTTTATATCGTTGAAAACGGACAACGAAAACCTTGTGATGTATACTGCATGAAACGTCTGAAAATCAAATATGGATCTGTTTCACAATTTACTAGAACATGTAAACGCAAGTTTTTACACCTTTTTAAAACATGTAAAAGAGTATACATTTTAAATCAGTTGTTTTAATTAACGGCTGTTTGCATCGGTGATTTAATGCAAAAGTGATGGTAACATTATACAATACTGCTTGACAAAGTCTATATAATACCTGTTAAGATTTGAAATAAACCCACTGCAGCTTTAATTCAATAATGGTCATTGATCTTCTTTCTTTATACATTGTGTCAGATGTCAGAGGGATAATGAATTTTCAAACATTTCGCAACACTCGTAATTGCCCTTGAGTCGGACTGTAAAAGGTAACATATGAAATAAGTTTATACATAACTAAAAGGCTGTTCCACAGAAGACTTGGGCCGCTTGCCTTGTGCTTATTTCAGCCTGTACATTCTAGGTAACTATAAAACGGGGTATAACTCTGCCAAAATGAAAGTCAGTTATACGTCATAGTTAACACATGTCTTGAGGTAAGATGAAGATGAGTGTGACGTTTTATGAACATAGGCCAAACACTTTTCAAGTTGTTATGGCCAAGGCTAGGTTGCAGGGTAAACTGTGACGAATGATGGCGATGACGATGGACAAAGTGATCCCTAAGTGTCTGCCATGATACTTAGACAATACAAAAATGATTACAATAAGAAATTATTAATAAAGTCATTGGTTTTAAGTACAAAAGAAATTCAACCATAAATTAATGACAAAATCGGCTAATTAATGACAAAATCAGGGGCAAGTCCGATTCAGGGGTGTATTTCTGATTTAGTGATGATGGAATGATGAAATTTATGTAAACAATAGGGCATTTTTTTCTGATATTATTAATAAAACCTAATACTTTCATTCAGACCTGCAGATAAAAAATGTTGAGGAGTATTTCAGCATTAAAAAATAAATTTGGGAGTGAAAGTCAGCACTTAAAATGAACATTTCTAGTTTGATAAAGGCATATTTTGAAGTTAAAAGCAAAACATTATAACATTTACTTTTTAAAATAATACGAATCAGCACTGCAGATAAATTTAGGAGATAAAACACTCTTTGACATGGAAGTTTATCTGGAGCTCTGTAATTAAAATAACAAACTCATATGTTGTTTTGTTTTAATTGTCTAACAATACACTCGCTTATTTTCAAAACATGAATATTTACTAACTCTGTCGGCCATTTTAAAGATTATGTAGTCAGTCACATGCGTATTGCTTGTAAACAGTTAACACTTTTCTTTTTCTATAAGTTACCCATAATTAATGTCACAGGGCCTTTTTGGCTGTTCTAATAACGGACCCATTTCCAAGTGAAAATAGCCTCCGTTTTTCACAATCTCAAAAAAAAGTCAGATGTCAGAAATCGGCGAATATAGGGCCGCATTATTTCAGAAATCGGCAAATACAGAGCAGTATTTTTATTTGTTCGGGCTCCGCGCATTAAACAAATTGTGATTCGAATTTTATCGTTATACGACGTCATTTCGCCCGTGACATCAGTTTTCTCGACCAACAACAATGTCGCATAATTGTAAATAGTACGCGGTTTGGGAAAAGGGTATTGAATCAATTTGACCGTGCTCATTGTTCCCTGGACTATATACAATAGTGCGGTACATCAAATACTTTAACTTATTTTCTAAGTCCTTATAAACTGAGTGATTATGTAAGATCCGTATAAAATAGGAAATGCGACATCATTCTATTCATTGTCAGAATGGCTTCTAAACGTGCTAACCAGTAGGCCTTATTGCCTACTGACCGTTCCAGGTCGGTAACCCTGTCTTCACCACCCTTTCTGTTGTTTTTTGTCTCTTTCATTGTATTTTCAAATCCTTGTTTGCAGTACAGTGTGGACCTACAATGCCATTGCGCTCGGACGCTGTGGTTTCTATAGGACCCTATATCTCATTAGACATATGTGAAACGCCTTCTGCTGAAAAGGCAGAACTATCTCAAAATACTCTAGATAGAAATTAAAAAAGGTCAATCTTGGCAGCTGAATTAATAAATGTTTTGCTCTTCTTTTTTTGCATCAAAGTTTACAAAGAATGATAGCTCTTTGAAAAGTTGAGTCTTCTTTGTATTAAATTTATGTTTGATTTCATAGTTTTTAGATGTGTAGATTTCCCAATTTCAACAAAAAATGCCGCATATTTTCCCCAATTCCGAACAGGGTCCTTTTCCCAAAAAAATGGAAAAGGCCCTGTGTCAGACACAAACATTTCGAAATTGCATCAGCTCCCAAATATTTATTACACATTGTATTTTGTCAGTACGTTTTATTCCAAGGTGCTTTGAATAATAATTTTATCGATTTCCTGCGGAACATATGGGAAATGTGTCCCGTTTCTAAGACCAGGACAACAATAATCCAATCGCAATATCTTGTACACTTTGTCGCAGCATTACTCAAATGTATATCGAATGTCACCATATTGGTTACGTCACAATAGCGTGACCCTCATTCCAAAAGTATGTTTCTATTATTTTCGGCAATCTGATGTACTCAAGATACTACTTACAACATATTGCAGAACATAATGACGAATTATGACGTCAATTGCACTATCTTGATTGCATCCGATTGCCGAAAATAACTGATACATAATTCTGGAATGTTAACCAGATACCCAGACAAATGATGAATATATTTGCATGTAAATTGCACTGTGGTGAATTTTGACTTTGATATCTCGGCGAGTTGAGAAGGGATCGTAGGAAGAGTGGCATAATGTCAGACGTTCATTTGAAATTCATTTCTGCAGTGTACAAAATGTATGTATTTGATACATTTGTAAATGTCTACTTGACCGCAGACAAAACATCTCTAAAATGTCCCCTTACAGTCCTTCATAAATAATTATAATCAGTTCTAAGGTAATAATCAAAATATGCAATTTCCTGTGCCACGACTCCTCCACACCTGAAATTATATCTCAAATATTTGCAGTTAATGTGTTGGATATAAGTTTTTATTGTTTTATTACATTCGTTTGTTGTTCAATAAACGATTTAACTTTCTCATGTTCTTTTACTTCCGTGTCGGAAGTAGATATGGTTCAATTTTGACTGGTTCCCAGTTTCGCGTTCGCCAGTAAATTGACACAAACGGTATCATAATTCCAGTCATTGTTTAAAAATAGGCTGATATGTTGATAACTTTTGTCTTTGATTTCACGGTGGTCAGTTCAAGGGAAAGGTACTACAGTTTAATAGCGTAATAAAGGCCTACCTGTCCATTCTTTCTAAGGAAATGTTGGGTCCAACACTTGCTCAAATAATTTATACTGCGACTGATCACGCAGTTGCGCGAGACTCTTAATGTATATCTATACTCCGGCATCGGATTACGTGTCGAAGTGAGACTGAGCAGCTCACTTACTAAATTAGTGTGAGCTGGTACTCAGTGACTGTGCCGAGTGTCTCTTGACAATATTCAGTTGAGCTCCTGTGACCTACTTTCAACTATATCTATCCAAAACATTACCTCAACACTTACAACATAAACCCGAACATACTTTTGGTCACAGACTTTTCCACAATCGTTACCCACGAACATTTGTGCATTAAGTTTAAAATGCTCAATGAAAATGACGTTGCCCTACCGTCCAGCAAATAATGGCTTCCTCAAATTTTCACGAACAAATTTTTGCGCATGCGCGGTAAAAATAAACCGGATATCAGTTGACCAGTTTTATATATATATATATATACAGATAGTATACATCCAAGAGATAGCAACTTATGTAATGACCAAATTTAACGTCCCGTTCATGTATCTTTATCCACAACTGTCTTTCCGTACTAGAAAAGTCTGAGGTTGCCTTGGAAAGATCGGATTTAATGCGTGCCAAGGGACTTTCACTTTTCTTATTTTTTTTCATATAGCTCGTTTAATTTTGATCTTAAGATCTTGTTTTCACTTTTAACATTTTCTAACAGAGTAAGCATTCTCTGATTATCACATTTTAATAATTTTGCTTTGGGAAAGAAACTCTTTGAGAGTATGTTGCAATACCTTGTTTTCGAACTTTTGTTTTTCTATCCCTGCTTTATATGTATTCGCATTTTCAACAGCGTCTTGTATTTGTTGCGGTGTATCTTGTGACTTTAAAGGACCGCCAGAACCTGTAGATATTGTAGATGCATTAGCGTCTAATATTCCCATAGAGTTGACTTTAATTGAATCGTCACGCTCTTTCACTTCCTCGCCTATTTCAGCTTCATCATTATCCTTAAGTAATATCTACTTTGTATGATCAACATATTCTTGTGTTTCGGATCATCATTATCCTTAAAGGTGAAATAGGGCGTATTTTTTGAGTATAGATTCGGAAATATATATATATAATATACATTCTGTTCAAATCTTACACTTATTGGTTGTCCCGTTTTCTCACAGTAGCCAATTTTATCTCATAGCGCACACGCTTCGAGTTTCGCCCTGGTAAGTGTCACGTGATCCTGTGACGTCATTGGTACCAAACGATTAGCGGTGTCGCATTGAGTTGTATAGTATTGTCTATGTAGGATTACGTTTTATGGTACTTGTTAAAAATGCCGTGTGCTGTTGCTGGGCGAAAAAGTTTGCATAAAGAAGGACAAGATAATAACCTAAGTTTCTTTCGTTTCCCTAATAGAGATAATGATATATTAAGATTTGAAGTGTGGGTAGACAGTTACCGAAGAAAATCGCCCAACTCGTCGAGAAAGTGGGAACCTACGAAAGACGCGCGAGTTTGTAGCAAACATTTTGAGTTGACTTCATGGGAAGTCCATCCTTTGGTTTCATTATCTTTGAATTTGGAGAACAAAAGGCCATGCATATTAAAATCAACAGCGGTTCCAACGATATTTGACTATAAAAATGAGAAGTGCATAACCCCGCCGTCTCCAAGCAAGTTGTATTCGCCTATTCGACCGGCGTTGAGGAGGAAATTCATACATGAAGTAAGATTGAAATGTATGTTCAATAATCTTAGCACCGCATCGGGTATACGTATGATAAATTGAAGAAAGGTGTGTAGTCTTAGATCTTTATATACACCGTGAATGTTTAGCTGTTGAATTAGAAGCATGCGTCTTTACGTGAATCATTGAAGAGTTGACGGCGCTAATGATATGAAGCCGTCTTTTTTTTAAATATTGCTAAGAACGTTCAGCATATAAATTTAAATGAATCCGGTGAAATAAACACTGTGTCTTTGTTCCCAAATTTTAATTTTAATAATTTTAAATTATACACCCTCTTTGGTAAATAGTGTTATAAATATATATTATCAACATATATTAATAGGTCTATGGATTTGAAAAAAAAGACAAAATGTTTCATGGATATCTATTACAAGGCAGAAAATTAATAATATAACTAGCTTTTATATTAATTCAGTAATGTTTTATGGCAAAGCAACAACAATAACGCCTCTTAGCTCGTGAAATAAGTAAAACAAGTATAATAGAATAATATACTTTATATTATGGTAATTTGATATGTTTGGTCTGTTTTCGATCTGTATATCAGGAGTAAGTATACATGAGTAAGTATACTTACTGTCTATATCGTGCTCATAATACATTTGGCTATATTATTTAAATCATAGTATTTTTCTCTCTTTGTGCGCGACAAATTAGAGCTCGCATATCATGTGATATATCCGTATTGTGCAATACACCGCTCAGGTAATTGCAATAAACAGGAAATATATCATAAAACTAGGTTTCCCTAAATGGTGCGTGCTTGTGTGATATACCGACGTAGGTACCCTAATTAGGCTGTACTTCAATAGTGCACAGCAATATTTGATCAGTCTGTATTGGTATTTTGGGGCAGTGGAGACCAGAGAGCGTGTCATATTGCAAACACCGCTCCTAGAGTGTTTGGTGTTGATGGCGACTTATGGCAAATATATAATACTATAGAAATTATGGTGCCGAAATTATATGCTGTTTCATTTATTATTGTTTTTATTCATTTTTTATCAATTATGGATAATATCTAATAAATATATTTGTTCCATGTCTACTTATCGGCAAAAAAATCTGACGCTCGTATTTAGACCAGGTCCATTCATTCGGAATATACTACATTTCGCGGTTATTGTGTATGTACCAAGATATTGCAGTGTTGCGGGTGACTTACTGTCAGATTTCGATGAAAACAATGTTTACGTTTTTTTTCGTTTGTTGTTGCTGTAACTGTATCAATACACTATTTTGTTAGATTAGTGAATATTGTAATGAACCGCTGAACGTAACGAATGACATGACACGATAGTCTTTACAAGCTCTCCATTTGCACCTGCACCACGTTCGACTTCAATGACGGTACTCAATGACTTTGCAGAAGCCAGAGCAGTAAGAGAATAAACCATTAAAGGCACGACAAGAAAGATCATGGACAAACATCAAACGCCATCGTCCCAATGGGCTTTAGGTAGGCGTCATCATAGGGTCCACAGCCCGTCCGGTCATCGTACAATTAAAGAGGAAAGCATAGTGGAGAACTGTAAAAGGGTCCACCACCAAGCATGCAGTACGTTGCAAAATGATAGGGTCATAACCTCTATTGATAAACTTTTAAGGTTGCACATTGTGTAACCGTCTTATCACGGGCATTTCCTCTGACTCAGTATCATGATCGCTTAATTCTCACATTTTCACACAAGGTATACTGTTTTGAGTTCAGTCCCAATGTAAACAAAAATAGTTTGTTCCCAATGACGTCACTTCCGGTAATTAACGAAAGAGTTTTTCCCCTTAGATTTTTTTCGATATTTTAGCAATGCCTGTTCGCCTGTTCGATTTTTATCTTTAAAAACATATTTTCACTGAACATACATCAATGGCATAGTAAAAATCGCGTTTATAATGATATCTAATACTTAAAAACATATCAAACGCGGATTTGTTGATTTAAGACCAAGTTTTGCTTTGCATGATCAACATATTCTTGTGTTTCGGATAGCATTGATGTGTATGGTTCCTTAGCGAAAGTCTACTCGTTTACATTCGAAATATCACTAAAGTTAGTAAGTGAACTTGATGCTGCATTAATATTTCTTATAGTCTCAGATTTGGTGATTCTACTGCTCATTGCTTTATTCGACCTCCCCGTCATTTTGCTATATAGTAAAATGACCCCCGGTCGAAATTCTATGTAATAGAATGACACCCAGGTCACAATTTGTTCTGTCGTGGAATGACTCTTTCGAGAAAGCCAGTAATATTACAACCCCTCACACGTAGAAATATGACCCCTGTAAACTATTGACTCCTAGCAAAGTCAATCTGTTTTACTTAAAAAACAATAACTAACCTTTAGGTATCATTCAGTTTATATATGAATGGTTGGAGAAAGGAACTTTTCATGGTTTGCTAAATCCCAGGGTGAGACATTTCGGTACCGGAGTCGTTTTGCATTATATTGACCATTCACGCTAAACCTAGGGTTCGTATTGAACATAGGAACAAATGAATGACTCCGGTACCAACATGTCTAACCCTGAGGTTTCGTTACACCCCAGTTAGTTAAAGAAAGTTTTACTCTCTTTTTTTATCCCCGGACGAATAGTTTTGGCGCGTTGTTTGTACATTCGTTCGTCCGTCCGTTCGCCGTTACAATTGTCGTGTCCGCTGTATAACACTCATATGGCGTAGGTCCTACCTAGGACTATTGCTATCATCATCATTTTCAAAACGGCGACACCCCATTATAACTGAGCCCATCTAGCGACAAGTTTAAGACAGCGTTGACCAGAACTAGTCTAGATCATCTGCGACGCTTGCTTGTTTTCAAGACAAGCATTTGTATTTACAATCAAGCGTCGAAGATGATCAAGACTAGTGCAGTACATCTGTTATTTTCAGTATGCTGGTTTCCCGCAATACATAATCATAAAGCAGCGTATTGTAAAAGACAATCAATCAGCTGCTGGCGTTGACTAAATGACTGAATATAATATAATTGCATAACATACGGACATAACATTCCGCCGTGTTCTAGGGCTGCCCTAAGTGCACGTTTTGATTTCAGTGCACGATATCAAGGGTTCAATTACCGATGCAAGGGAAAAAATACTTTCCTTTTTCATTTAATAAATCGATAAAATTAAAGTAGGTCGTTAGGAATTTGTTTTAAATAAGTTATTTTCAATAATAGGAAATTGATCCTTAGTGGTTTTGTTCGTATTAAAGAATCTCAAATAAATGAACAAATGTATCACGAACAAAACATTTTTTAATGCAATAAACAGTTTTGGGTCGGGAGGTGCGTGCGTACGCGCGTGCGTGCGTGTGTGTGTGTGTGTGTGGGGGGGGGGGGGGGGGGGGGGGGCTCGCCATGTCGAACATTAATCTTGTATATGTTTCCACGTTTCTCAAATTATTCAGATTTCTTTTCTCTTTACGAAGGCTGGCGTGTCTCAGTAAATAGCGCTTTGGACTTGTAAATTTAATGTGCATCATTTTTTTATTGTACTGAATTACCTAAAGTAAGGCCGAGTACCAAACAATTAAAATAGATTGTTAATGTATTCCCCATTTACGAATGAGGCAGATGAGCTCAAATTAACGACGATCGCGGTTAGAAAATTTGCTTCTTCACATAAATGGCATAACTTTGAGTTAGTAAAAAAACAACAAAACAAATCCAACGCATTCTGCTTCTTTCACGCCCCTTTAACATGACAAAGGATTTAGCCAGTAATTCCTCTTCCACCCACTTACGCCACTCAGTACTTTCAGTACTTTAATTTTTGTTCGTCTATTTATTTTCCGTCTATGCTTTAAGTTATCTTAACTGTGGCTTAATCTGATTAGATCATGGCGGGGATTTCTTTATTTACACTGTCCTGTTTTAATGGGATGACAGTATGGTAAATGTGAGGTTTGGTGCACCCTAGAACCGGTTTAAACCCCCAGTGGCCTTTGTTGCCAGTGACCGTTCCAAGGCGGTAGCCCTATTGTCAACCCTTTTGTGTTTGTGATGTCGTTTGCATTTTTTATTACTTTTGCCTTCTCCTTTGTCTGTTTGCGTGTTTGTTTTTGTGTTTTGTGGTTGACTGTCGTCCTTGAATGCTGCTTTCCCTGGCCGATAGTTTTATCTTTCTTTCTGTTACCAGTACTTACCAATATGCTGCAACTAACTGGACATTTTTCCACTTGATACTCTACTAATATTTGGAGTAATTGTGCCATTAAGGACCACTTGGAACCTGATAAATGAATAGGAAAGAATGGATAGAAACATAATACAATGTTCGCCAAGTATTCTCACATGCATTATTATAAGGCATGTAATAATATAAAAGCGTTTTTTACTAACGGCAGTTTAGACAATTATGCTATGTGGACTTGCTATGAAGTTTGTGAAGCACTCTTCTTCCTATTAGATAATATTTTCGTCAGGTATGGAACCACCGTTTATAGACAAATTGTTGGTATCCCTATGGGTACGAACTGTGGACCACTTGTCGCAGATTTGTTTTATTTTGCTATGAAAGGGATTTCATGTTGAGTCTTTCACCAGATACCCAGGCAGATATTATTGAAGCCTTTAATGACACCTCTAGGTATCTGGATGACATATTGAACATTGACAACCCTTTCTTTCCAACTTATGGTTAATTATATTTATCCTAAAGAACGTCAGCTTAACGAAGCTAATATATCTGATAATAACGCTTCTTTTCTTGATTTAGATCTCTCGATTGAAAATGGTAAAATAATTAGCAAAATCTATGACAAGAGAGATGATTTTAATTTTGACATTGTTAATTATCCCCACTGGGATGGGGATGTTCCCCGAGCAACTTCTTATGGGGTGTATGTGTCTCAACGTATTCGTTTTTCTAGAGCTTGTACTCGAGTTGAGGACTTTAATATTCGTAATCTTTGTATAACTAAAAAGTTACTCAATCAGGGTTACCGTTACCATTAACTTCGTAAAACCTTGCACACTTTTATTATCGTAACCCTGATCTTCTTTCCAAATATAAAAATAATTTAAGGACTCTTCTGCGACAAGGACTATCACAACCTGACTTCTATGGTGATGTGATTTGTAAACTTCGTAAGATTCTTGGTTATGATCACTTTCATACTATCGTTTTTAACTTGTTAAAAAGTTTATCAAAAGAGGTTATGACCCTATCATTTTGCATCGTACTGCATGCTTGGTAGTGGATCCTTTTACAGTTCGCCACTATGCTTTCCTCTTTAATTGTACGATGACAGGACAGGCTGTGGACCCTATGATGACGCCTACCTAAAGCCCATTGGGACGGTGGCGTTTGATGTTTGTCTATGATCTTTCTTGTCGTGCCCTTAATGGTTTATTCTCTTACTGCTCTGGCTTCTGCCAAGTCATTGAGTACCTTCATTGTGGCTTTCTAGGCTATTGTTTTTTGTATTATATTTACATTATCATATTTGTGTTTTACTTGTATTGCATATTGATGCTGCCTTGTTGGTTAGAGATTAGATCATGGCTGGGATTTCTTTATTTACACTGTCAGTTTTAATGGGATGACGGTAGGGTAAGTGTGAGGTTTGGTGCACTCTAGAACCGGTTTAAACCCCCAGTGGCCTACTTTGCCACTGGCCGTTCCAAGGCGGTAGCCCTATTGTCAACCCCTTTGTGTTTGTGATGTCGTTTGCATTTATTATTGCTTTTGCCTTCTTGTTTGTCTGTTTGCGTGTTTGTTTCTGTGTTTTATGGTTGACTGTCCTCCTTGAATGCTACTTTCCCTGTCCGATCTTTTTATATTTCTTTTTATATATATGAAAAGATATACACGTCAAATTAAAATGGAAAGGGCAACATATCTGACTATTTCGCTTATTGATCAAGTGAATAAGAAGACTAGTTCTGTAATAATAAATGTCCGAGATCTGAACCACTGTAACTGGTAAAACGATTTTCCCCGATTTTCCTTTGAATCATTTCTTTGGAGATCGATAAATTGTAGCAACGTAATAATAATTCGTACGCACGGCATATTAATTCGTGTGCACGAAATAATAATTCATACGCATGAAAAGAAAAATCGTGTGCACGAAATAGTAAATCGTGCCCACGAGGTTATAGCCAATCGGTGACCTGAACGCCATCTGTGGATTGATACCCACTCCCCACTGAGTATTGATACCTCCTCCCTTCACGATGAGTATTGATACTAGTTACCCCACGATATTGAGTATTGATACTCCCTTCAAGATGAGTATTGATATCACTCCTGATTGAGTATCAATACCCATCCTCGCTGAGTATTGATACCCACTCTAGAATAAATATTGATATCCCATCCCGACTGAGTTGTCATACTCCCTCCCGATTGAATATTGATAACCCTTCCTCACTGAGTACTGATACACCCTCCCCATTGAGTATTGATACCCCTTTTTAAATGAGTACTGGTACACACTCCCGACTGAGTATTGATACATCCTCCCCATTGAGTAGTGCTACGCCCTCGCTATTGAGTATTGATACTAACTCCACATTCAGTATCGATGAATATCGATATCTCTCCCCAATGAATTTTGATAATCCTTCCCCATGGAGTATTGATACCCGTCCCTATTGAGTACTGATACCCCACGGTATCGAGTTTTGATAACCCACCCCTTTGAGTATTGATACCCTTAGACATTGAGTATTGATACCCTCCTCATTAAGTATTGATACCCACTCCACATGGAGTACCTATAAAAGCTCTCCATCGAGCATTTACACCCATTCAATACTCAATGTGGAGGAGGTAGTTGTATCAATACTCAGTGGAGAGGTATTATAGATACGCAATGTGGTAGTAGGTGTCAATACTAAATCTGTAGGGGTATCATTATTCAATGGGGAGGGGTTATCGATTCAATACTCAATAGAGGCTTATCAATACTCATTTGGGTGGTTTTATAGATTCTAGATGTGGAGCGGTATCACTACCACACGTGGCCAATTATCTCGTGGGCACTTAATTAATATTACCTCGAACCCACGAAATATTGTTCACATATTTACAAGCACATATGGCTGATATTGCTATTATATTGCTGGCGTCACTTATTCAGCGAGTATCTTATTAAGTTAATACGCTAATCGCCGGATAAGTGACGCTAATAGTTATTGGTCAATAGACTCATGCGTCACAATACTCCTAAATGCTGGCTTCTTTTTCCAACAAACTTAAGAGTAACGGTATCATATATATCAACGGATTCCGCCTTGAAACTTTGTTTCTGATGCTACCCTCCGATTAAAGGGGTAGAGTACATGTATGCGTACACTTAACAAGAATAATTTTATAAATAATAAAACATGTCATGCATATATAGCTATTTATGTAAAAATGTTTGTCGCAATATCTTCTTATCTTACGAAATCATGACTATTTGTGTTTTGATAAAACGTAAACAATGGGCCATATTTTACAAAGTAAGCAAACATTCAAATACTTTGCTATTGGATACAATTGAAACTAAGATTCATATGCCAACAAACATATCTTTTGAATATATTTGAATAGCCTAAATAGCATCCATGTGTATATGCACGCATACATACTCGTTACAAAGAAGAGTATAGTCCCTATAAGACATTAAGATAACCACGACTGTGAAGTTCGTGTGACAGGCATTTGGGCGTTACTTAAAATCGACGTCTGAAACTCATCAGGCTTCTCCATAACTTGGTACAGACTATCGGCAAGGTTTATTTTCAGATCTCAATTTTAAGTTTGTCATTTAATTCTGATGATTCAAATGTAAGTACATTTATTGGGCAAGTAAATATGCAGTTGACAATAGGTGTGCTATGTTAGCAAAATAAAATAATTACCGAAATCGGTACTCATCTTGGTACTCATACAAACAAAAGATGTGTACAAAAATAGCACCATTGGCTGTTTTAATTTGTTTATTTTGATACAATGTGCACAACTGGCTTATTTGCACATATAAAAATACAAACGAAATACAATACTCGTTATATCTAGGGGTAATTCTATTACCATTCTACTGTAATAAATTAGAAAATTGTACGTATAGAGTCAACATTTTACAGGCGGAGGGGTCATTTTACTACATAGCAAAATGACCGGGATGTCACTATTTTATGGGGGTCGATATATTTTTCCTTTCACCGAACAGGATATATGTCGAAACAGCAGAATGACTGTTTTATCGAGTAAGTTAGTTTATCCAGATAGTTAACTAAGCGAATGCACAAATACAAAACAAAACTGCATACACTATCCCATTGCACGCTATCTTAAGGAAAGAAGATGTGCTCTGTTAGACCGCATAGAGCTACCAACCGCATAGAGCTCCCATGGACCTATGCATGAGAGCTCTATGCGAACGAGTGTTTCGCATATAGACCTTCTACGGAGTTCAATGCGAACGAACGTGAAAACGAGTGTTTCGCAAGGACCTTCCACTGAGCTCTATGCGAACAAACGTTTCGCATAGAGCTCAAATGTTTAAAAAAAAAGGTCTATGCGAAACGCATCTACCTCTGATTTGGGGTTGGGGATAGGGGTGGGGGTAGCGGGTATCAACATTCCCTTCGCATAAAGCTCCCATTTTCAACCCGATTTTCAGTCCTTTATTTGCTTGTGAACAGGCCAGGGGACACAATTCCGCGTCGATTCGCACCAAACTTACTCAGAATGATTATTATGCCCCTTTCCTGAGTGAGAGGGGTGGGGATGCATATGGATTCGATCATTCCGCCCGTTCGTCTTTCCATACGCCCCGTACGTCCCGTGGTACAACATCTCATATACCAGTTACTTAAAGACAATCACTTGAAATTTAAAGCACATGTTTGAATGTTTGTAGTGACATAGCTGTAGCATCAGTAGGCTATGAACCATAACTCTGTAAATACATAGTTGCATCCCTTCTCAAACCTATACACGTGCAAGAACTACCATGTCTCAGTAAATATAAACGCAATTTAACTGACCCTTTTGTACGTTGCACATTACTGTCGAGACAGCGCGCCGGGTACGGACCCATCCTGCCGAGAGCGCCTCGGGTCAGTGGCGAATCGGTCGGTTACCCGTTCGACCCGTTTTGAAGGAGTCTAGCACGCGCGAAAAAGTAAGTTTACGCCTGATTTCTATGAAAAGCGAAATATGTATCTGTTCAAAAACAATATATCTCTGTAACTTAGAGAGATATCTCTTTTCTTAGTGTGATATCGCTGTTGTTAAAGAGATATATCTTTTCTAAGAGATATCTTGTTTGTTTGAGGAATATCTCTGTACCTTTGAAAGATATCTCTCTAGCTAAAATATATAATTCCACTTGCCATAGATTTCTTCGATGGGTATTCCGTTTATAATCAAAATCCATATAGTTCGCGTAGTTTTCGTATATACACTTGCACAGAAAAGGTGAATTCATGTAAATCAGTGATAAATTAAAAAATCTGACACCAGTGCAGCATTTGTAAACAATCGGAAAAAATCCAACGCATTTTCATATAATTCTTCTTCTTATATTTCCGACAATGAAAAAAAAAAATCTGCATATAGATGTGGAGTTGCTCCACTTAGAATTGAGACTGGACGATATGAAGGATTGGCCGAAAATGTTAGATTATGTCCTTTTTGTAAAACGCACGTTGAAGATGAATACCATGTATTATTTGCGCTGATATAAGAGAAGATATATTCACTAAATCTAAAACTATTGACCAAACGTTTGATACACTACCGTCTCAAGATAAATTTTTTTTTTTTTTTACCAGTCCGCTTATGATTCGACAATGTGCCAAAACCGGTTTGTTAATTATTGGGAGAAGACATTTCTTCTTACATAAGTTTAGTTTAGTTTAGTTTAATAATATTTTATTGCAGATATGTTACAATACATCAATTCAACATCACAATATTGATAGAAACATATGCAAATGGATTGAACTACAAGTTATTACAACATTAGTTACAGTTCTCTCTTACATAAGTAGTTGATCTTATTGGTTACATGTAATATATTTTATACTTGTATATAATGAAAGTTGATGTACTTTAAGTATCTGGTAGAATTTTATTAATGATTGAGCAAGTTATGTTAATCAGGCCATAGCAAATCTATGATATAGATCTCTTTAGACATTTTTTAAGTTGGGTTTATTAGAAGTTTTAAAGGGCTGCCGCCCACGGACGCGTATTTAAAAACTTAATTGTTTCTTAAGTGTTTTTGTTTTAAATTAATCTTAGGTTAGTAATGCATCTGTCAATTGTATTATATAATCAAGATTAACATTAGTTGCTCAACATTTATCTGTTGTACATACGAATAGTATATGTGTTTGTGTTTTTTTACAAGGCAAATTCATATATCTTTTAATATCGTCTCATTTACATCCGATTGGAGCTACACATGTACGTTATTACTGTATTAGGAAAATTTATAGTTTATGTTGTATACTGTGATGGGACGTAAATAAAATAAATAAATATAGTGTACCCTTCATTATCAGTGTTAGCGCTGTATGCGGTTTGGCTATGCCTACCGTTCGCATGGAGCTTCGCTTTTCAAGCTTACGAAACAGTAACAATCCTGTTTACTGCATAGAGCCCCTTCGTATAGAACTCCACGAGTAGCTTTATGCGTACACGATTAGCTCTATGCGTACACGAGTAGCTCTATGCGTACACGATTAGCTCTATGCGTACGCATAAAGCTCCCGAGGTAGCTCTATGCGAAGGAGGCTCTATGCGGTCCCACAGTGTTCATATCACAGAATGACGCAGAGATGTCAGAATAAACATAAATCAATTACATGGCATTACTAGTGTCCCAAAAGGGCAGGATGATGTTCTACAGGCTAACATGTATCTTAAAACCAAGGATAGGTAACTGTGATTCACGATCCAAATTTTCTCAGAGACAAACTTGTTCGAAATCTTATTAAAATAAATCTTTAAATCAAAGGTGAAAAAATGTTTTTACCACATGTACGCGGTAACAAGCTGACATTCCGTGACACCGTAACGAACGCGTCAATTTTTAACATTGTCGAAGACGTCTGAGATCTAATTAAACAACCTTCAAATTAAACTTGATGAAAATCGGAAACCATTAACTCAAGTAATGGAGTAAATAACACTTAACTGCCTTAACGGACGGCGACGTCGACAATGCACGTATTACGCATTAGTACAAAGTGTTGTTAAGCTATTCTTACCCTCAATATAGCAATGCTATACAAATAAAAAACTAAGAGCGGCCTCAATTTATATCCCCGAGTTGATCAGCCATGAAGCGTGCTGGCTGTAAATATTCAAGCTTCCCATGCTTTTTTCAATGACCAAGTAGCGTTGGAAAATGTGTCCTTAATTAAGTACAAAACTAGAATCATTATTTTTAAAATCTAGGGCGTAACGGGTGCAGATAATGTAGTGTGATTTCTAGTTACCGGAATAAAACACGCAACGCATGTTTTGCCTTCTGCGCAGTTACGACGCAGATGAGAATGCCTTTGGTGAATAAGCATTAAAACGTAGGATAACATACACGTAGTGACAGCCAGCCCTGTAGTCTTGATCATCTTCGACGCTTGATTGTAAATACAAACGTCTTGACCGTTTGTGCAGAAACAAATTTGAAACCGGAGCACGTGACCGCAATTATTATGTTTTTATTAAAGTATTTCTGACCATCCGCATTCAGTTTGTCGATTAATGATGAAGTTTCCCTCTTTGTTTATTTATAAATTTATTGCATTTGTGCTTCGTGTTTCTGTTTCAGCTAATCAAAAACGATACCAGAATCTCGACAAAGTCAAACATTGTTTAGGAAAACTGTTCTAGACATTTGTCTTGAAAATAAGCAAACGCCGCAGATTATCTAGACTACCATCCCTATAATTTAACCCAGTCCAGTCCCTTTCTATGAAGGTCCGGTAGCAATCTATATCCCATCCACACTCCGATTTGTGTGTGATTATGGATATATGTCAAATATACTGAAGCGAAAAAGAAACGCAACGCGGGAATTTTCGCTATATATTGTATGGTTTAAACATATTTTATTGCATTTTTTAACAAAGTATGCAAATGGGTCGGGCCATATTGTATATACTGCAAACTTAATTCCACATAATATTCCAAAAGAAATCCCAAGATGAAACTTTGAAGGAATACTATTTGCAGTGTTATGTGTTGTTTTAGTAATTTTTTTCCGAAACGAAAGGTCTTACGTAGCCATGTACCATTCGATTAACAGCAGTATATTGTATAAAATATATAGCGGAAATTCCCGCATTGCATTTCTTTTTCGTTTCAGTATATATACAGTCCCAAAATTCTACCGAAGCAACTGTCTCGATATGCCTCAGCGTAGCTACGGTCCTGAGTAGCATTTAGTTTTAGTAATTTTTCGAACAGAAGGTATTATTAATTAGTAGATTAGCGCTTTAAGTAGAACATTAAGGTCTGCTCATTAACGTTTTGACTGTGACAGATGATGCAATAACCACTTGCATTGATAGGATTTAATTATACGCTCAAACAATTGCTGTGTTGTCAGGATTTTGTACTTATTCAGCCACTTCTGGAAGGGTGTTCCCATATCACATACTCCGGCGTTATTAGAAACTATAACACGGACGGCTGTTGATGTTTCTTTGATACATGGATTGCTTAATTGTATAATATTCTTATCAAGTCTATAAGTTCTTTTCGGGAAGCATGGTTTTCAGAATGCTACTCCACTGTTTTAGTATGATACGATAGCATTTATTGCTTGAAATCAGTTGTATGTATACTAATGGAAGTCAATTAAGACGAGGACATATATTTACGGATTGTGTAAAATTAAATAGGGTTTTACGTCACGTTATCACGTCACACTAGTTTGTATTGGGACAGTAACACCAGAAGGTGTTGAAGGATGAAATTCCCCATCAAGCATGCCGCCATCAGATTGAGAACCCACGCGGGATATAGGCTGTAGGTCAGAACAGGCCTTATCAGCTGAATTACTGAGTCCGCTTAATATTGTAAAACGACTGACGCTTGACACTGCATGTCTATAGCGCATATAACATTACGGTATAACCTTGGCATCGTATTAAATAAGGTCCTTTTACTTAATAAATTCTGTAAAGGGAATCTCTTGGAAGCAACGAACACAAACAGGAGAGTAAAGTAGCAGACTCGGTTTTATAAGCTAATAGAAGGTGCAACATCATCTCACGCCGTCTAATACCGGCTTAAGAGATGTTTTGCTTAAACGCCGCAGCTATTGGGTTAGATCAGTATGTAACTTGTCTGATGTGTAGTCACTCTCCGGTGTTTACAACCACCGGAGAGCACTGAACAAACGCTAACTAGTATGAATGTCAATAAATACTGAAGAGGGATCCATTCGATGCAACGAACACAAACGAGATAAAACAATTCCTTTTAAAAGGAACGGCTTGCCTTGATAGCTAACTATAATGAGGAGGTGGAAGCAAAAGGAGAATCTCATAACATAATTAGTTTCAGTACTGTTAATTAACAACATTTCGCAAATAACAGCATAACACAATAAGCCCCGATCTTGTATTTATCAATAACTTTGACACCAACATGTCAAACCTATACAATAGTGGACCCGTCCATGGTCGAATCAGTAAACTGATTCACTGCGCATGTCCTGGTTCACACAAACAAGCATTAACTGTGGAGCAGTCTACTGTATCAGCTGTGAATGTGGAAGTATCCATGTAAGCTAAGGTAAATCAAATCGACACATCTACATTTATATTCTATTATTAATGTATTCAGTTTCAATTTAAAACAAAAAAATGATACATACACAAAGTCATGAAAGTAGACCATTCAACATAAAATACTACATCTGTTCACGAACACAAGCACTGACTAATTATGGAATATCAAATTATTATTTTTTAGCATAAACGTGTCAACAAACATGTCAACCCTATCTCCGGAAAGGGACCATTCCTGGCGGGAAAACTTATAAAACCGAAACAAGCGTCTATCTGTGTAGAAGAAGTACAAGCGCTAGTCGGTATATAATCATAACTATGATCAGATTGGTTGCCTTACCCGATGGATGCGTAGAAGAAGCGAGCATAGTCTAGATCATCTGCGACGCTTGCTTTTCTTCAAGACAATACAATCAAGCTTCGAAGATGATCAAGACTAAAGCGAGCATCGTGTGTCAGAGAACCAGACTAAACGAAGGTGCAAGCCAAAAAGTAGCAGACTGGCGGGGTTTATAGCCTGGTGGGGATTTTCATATTAACCCTGCCCCGTTTACGACGGATGACAATAGGATTAGTGTGATTACAAGCTGGTTTAAACCCCTGTAGCTACCCTTTTGTCACTTACCAATGCGGTACCTCTGTTGGTGTTTCATATGTTGCATCTATGTGTCCATGAAACCGTTGCTCTCTTTTGAATGCGTGTTTTTGGAATACTGAGTTTTGTGCTTTCTACATTTCCTGTTCGACGTTTGTATGAACGCCCGGCCAATCCCGTCATTCTTCGGGATCCCGCCTCGTGTGTATCCCGGCCTTTTGGTCTGTTCAAAATTTTGAAATTTTTTGATCGCCGGAAGGCAACGGCACAGAAAGTAGTGCACTCTTGCTATGTAAACAATATGGCCGATTGCCTCATGTGTTGATATATACTTTGCGTTGGATGTTTGTTTTTTGCAATGTAGATTAAGTTTTTATCACCGCTTTCATGTAAATAAACTATTGATGGAGCAATCATGACATTGAACACTTGGATGATAACTTTGATTTTGAATGCAAATTTGTTTTGGCGGGAATCTAAGGGCGATGACGTAACCAATATGAAAACCTGCGAATTACATTTGAATAATGCTGCGAAGCAGTGTAAGAGATGCTGCGAATGCCTTTATATGGGCATATTGTAAGTTGCCATTATGAAACATCTTAGCCTGATGTCCCATGTTGTCTAATTGTGCATGGTATGCAACTTAAGTATTTCCATATTTTCAGTGCATTGAAAATAGATGGATTTTTCTAAATATATTTTTTTCGTGCAGCTTTATCGCCATATCGCCATAATGTCTGCTTTCATGAATATGAATACTTTCTATGACACGTTTAAACAGATTATTTCAAGTGAGATTGAAATCAGAACAGTATTTTTTGCTTAAAACATTGACCTGGTGATACTATATCCTTTTATTTATAATAACACAAATATGCTATTACTTTAAAATGCGTAAACAAGTTATTTAATATACGAATAAAGAATTCGAGATTGTTTGTCAGACAGTTAATATGACAAATATTTTGCAGTTTCATGATATCACTTTGCATAATACTAAATATGAGCTGAATAAGTGCAGTAAATGCACGAGTGCTTGTTTTAAAATCACACTATCAAAGAGGAAAATATATTGGCGAACTGTTAATGGGTCAACCACTAAACATACAGTGCTTTAAAAAATGATATGGTCATAACCTATAACCTTAGTAGTCAGGTAGTGGTATTTCTTGATGCAGAAAATATCTTACATTACATTTCTTATTTTAAACAGAACAGAATATATAATATATTTAACGCGTACATTGTCATTTATACATACATAAATACAATTGTTCATACATAAGTCACGTGATTCTACAAATGAATAGTTTTATATCGATATTTTGAGTAATAAATAGAGCAAATAACTATTACCATGAGGATGAAAATACAGAAGATCTTTTTTAAATATGCAACAATGAATTTCTTACAGATAAAGCTTTACTTAAATATTTTGCTAAATTAATTAGTAATAAATTAATATTATTATCTTGCGTCTGAAGTATTTCTATAAATTTAAACATACTTGGTCTATTACAATAATAGTTCTTAAAGATGAATGGCCACCCCTTTTTGTAGTATTATCAATTAACAAATGAAACTCTTAAACATCATATGAACATTTCTTGATAGTCCCGGAGAGAAACATATATTTAAAACCGCTACTAAGTTTTATGTAAAAATAAGTATTATTTGCATGACGTAGATACTACTTTTACCACTGCGTGACTGCGGATAAATCTGGGCCCCTTTTTATCAAACAACTTTCGACCATTTGGATCGTAAATCAACTTAAATGCTTCACTATAAATTAAACATTTTAAATACACTGGATTTCATATCATTTTCTTGTAATGCGATATTTCTGCACTACGTGCACACATAATTGTCTTCATTGAATGCTAGGTGAAAAAAATGAACGATTTTAAAATCTGAGACTTATCGTAAGATGTTTAAGGGTGGCCACTGCTGAGGTTTTGGATTTTTGACTTCCGGAAATTCACATTTGTTATATTTCAAAGATTATAATAAAACTGGAATTTTTTTTTATACAATAACAAACTTATGCCCAATAGGGATATTTTAGTGCAAAAATGAAAATTTTTGAGATTTTTTTTTTTACCTCACATTTTGTGCCCAAAATTGACACTTTTTAACATAAGCCAAAATGGGGGTAGGGGTGCAAAAGATGGTATTTCTTAAAAACTGTTTAAGATAATCACTTAATTCAAACTTTATTACAAAGACATGTGTTAGGATATACAGCGACAGGAATAAAAAGTATTTTCCTATTATTTGTTACAGACCTATGCCGTTATATGTCAGAGCTCGTCGAAATCTAAAAAAGCACATTTTTTCTCAGTTTTTATTGAATATCTTTCTTATATGCACACCGACCCCCGATTTTTATTTTTTCATTCTAAAACTCAGGTCTTGGATATATTGTAGACAAAATATCTCAAAAAGTTTACTATTCCTTTATCATGAAAAATTGATTGATCACAAATTTAAAAATGCAATTTATAGTAAACTGGGTGGGGTAATGACAAGGGATGTAATAATTTTTCGGATGGTGATAAAAATACCACAACCCTTAATTTTTCGTCCTAAAGTATGAACTATTACATTAAAAAAGACGGAAATTCGATACCTGTTCTGCAAACCACACTACATACATATAAGTTGCCATACACAATTTTCAGCTGATTCAGAATTTAAAACCACACTGTGAGAGTGTATTACTAAAGATTAATTTTGCGAAAAAGTTAAATCACCGACCCATCTTTTTTTTTCGTGAAACTAACTAGCAATAGGTTAGTCTTGATAAAAAAACAGGAAACTAAAAAATTCTTATGATACTTAAATTCAGCAGTGGGCACCCTTAATAAAACAGGCCCGGAATTGTATAGCTGCACAACTATTGCCAGATAATTGATAAATACATTTACCTGTGGATTAATTTACCTGTTCAAAGTTTTCTACGTCATCAAATAAAATCTTATTTTCGCTTTTCATAGATATTGCAATGTGTGAATTGTAAAAATCTATTGTTGTGTATTGATTTCGATTTAAATAAACATAAACATGTTCATGAAACAAAACATGGCCTTTAATACAAATTTTGCGGATTCCTGTATAATAAGTGTATTTCAAAATAAAGCGAGACTCGTCTTCATACTGTGAAATCAGACCCTTCTTATTATATTCCCTGATGTTTATAAATAGAATTCCCAGATTGAGGCTGAGTATGCAGAGCAGAACAACAATAATATAGCGTCCGCAGTGATAAGCATGCCCACAAACTTCAGTGAGAGGGATATCACACTCATTCCTGATATAAACTTTACATTTGTGGAAACTTACTTCAAAACTACAAAGAAATCATCTGGAGACAAATCAATAAATAAAGGCTACACATATTTCAGTGAAGGTTATATCAAGGATCTTACAGGTAATTCTTATATTTTTTTCATCTGCAATCGTCTGCATTATACATGTATACCCATATCGTGATGATATTAAGCTTAACTCCAAGTAGGCCACACCAATGTATGAGAAGTTTCTCTGTGGCTCTTTCTGGCAAATCTATAAACTTAATAAGATTAGCCTAGAATATACCGGGGGAGTGGTATTTATTGGCATTACCATACTGCCTATGATAGTGTACTGATATAAATGTACTAGGACCTACCATTTTATTATCATATATTGACTTTGCCACTTATTGTTACAGTGACACCTGCAGATCATGGTTGTAAAGTATCAGAGAGATGTTACCGATCTCAGAGGAAGAATGAAGCACAACATCAAATGCGAATTAGTAAGAAAGACAAAAATATCGGACAGGGAAAGCAGCATTCAAGGACGACAGTGAACCACAAAACACAAAACACAAAAACTAATACGCAAACAGACAAACGAGAAGGCAAAAGTAATAAAAAATGCAAACGACATCACAAACACAAAATGGTTGACAATAGGGCTACCGCCTTGGAACGGTCAGTGGCAACAAAGGCCACTGGATGGTGGGGGGGGGGGGGGGGGGAGGGAGGGGGGTTAAACCGGTTCTAGGGTGCACCAAACCTCACACTTACCCTACTGTCAACCCATTAAAACAGGACAGTGTAAATAAAGAAATCCCCGCCATGATCTAATCTCTAACCAACAAGGCAGCATCAATAGGCAATATAAGTAATATAAGTAAAACACAAATATGCTCGTGTAAATATAATACAAAAAAAACAATAGCCTAGAAAGCCACAATGAAGGTACTCAATGACTTGGCAGAAGCCAGAGCAACAAGAGAATAAACCATTAAGGGCACGACAGGAAAGATCATAGACAAACATCAAACGCCACCGTCCCAATGGGCTTTAGGTAGGCGTCATCATAGGGTCCACAGCCTGTCCTGTAATCGTACAATTAAAGAGGAAAGCTTAGTGGCGAACTGTAAAAGGTTCCACCACCAAGCATGCACTACGTTGCAAAATGATAGGGTCATAACCTCTTTTGATAAACTTTTTATCAAGTTTAACATAGATAGTATGAAAGTGATCATGACCAAGAATCTTACGAAGTTTATAAATCACATCACCATAAAAGTCAGGTTGTGATAGTCCTTGTCGCAGAAGAGTCCTTAAATTACTTTTATATTTGGAAAGAATATCAGGGTTACGATAATAAAATTACGAAGATTATGGTAACGGTAACCCTGATTGAGTAGCTTTTTAGTTATACAAAGATAACGAATATCAAAATCCTCAACTCGAGTACAAGCTCTTGAAAAACGAATAAGTTGAGACACATACACCCCATAAGAAGTTGTTCGGGGAACATCCCCATCCAAGTGGGGGTAATTAACAATGTCTTTGAAATTTGCCATTATGCATGCTATGGCCCACAACTGGTTTACAGACCCACACAAGCTTATTGGTATTGGGTTGTCAAACAAATGATTTTCTTTTATACGTCTATTCATCCTCTCAATATGTATCCGAAGTTTTGCAATTTGTTCAGTTTCTTGTATTTCTTCAAGAGAGAATTGCATTTTCTTACTCAGAAAGTGAGGAATGTTTAACGTAGCTCCTATTTCAACAAGTAGTTTTCGAAGTCTACCATAATAAGGTCATTCCCTGGCTCTATGAAATCAAGAACTCCTGACAACTTAGTAAGTTCAATGTTGGACATGCGCCCTGTATATAAAGATGAAATAAATGTTATTGCACCATGAGGAGCAATACCAAGTAAACATTTGTAATTGAAAAAGGACTCCGAGTTGAAAACAAGCGAAAGAAGGTTGTTGAACTCTTATTTAAATGCAATCAATTATGACTCTAGTATTTGGATAAATATCTTTAAAGCAAGCTGGCATTAATGTGCGAATTGATTCTTTTGATAACCATATAGGTATAGTTCCTAAAGCAAAATATATAAAATTTGCCCATGTTAGTATGTTCCTGATAACAGCTGAAATAGAGCAATTAAACCGAACACATGTCTTGTTCTAACAGACCTGCACGAAGTCTACAAAAAACAAAAACATTTCATCTACCAGTAACATGCTTCTTCTTCTTCCTGCACAACTAATTGTCTCAGACGCCTTATAATAAGCACTCTTCTCTGCAAATTTATGGCTGTAGATTGTATACAATTGAAAAAAGGTAAGAAACCGTACATAAGTAGGGAAACCTGTATAGAACTTTATCAATGAGTCGTCTATGGAAAATCTGTTTATACTAAAACGTTCAATTATAAGTTTTTCTTGTAATGTTTTGCATTCTGTTGTTTTTTATTCTAGTTTCTCCTCTACTTTTTTCACTCTCTCCCTTAATATGTTCTCCTCGTTCAGCTCTGCCTCAGATATGCTGCTTTCGTTAACTTCGTCTTCCATAGATCATGTTGCACTGCAAAATATCAATAACTGAAATAATTGTACTATTAAAACTCCATATATATATCTTTTACTTTTTAAAGCAGAGAGACGATCGAAATGCAGGCATGTCTTATGACTAAATGACTCTAATTTGTACTTACCATTGTGGTGTTTCTGGAGCATCTTTATTTAACATTAGTTTGTTTGGCGGTCTTGATCTTGTTTTACTTGTCCATAACAATTGTGATGAAAGAGCACCGGGTTTCAAAAGCTTTTTAACTGGGTTCCAACTTCTATAATCTGCGGATTTGAAGTGTTTTGAGCACACAACGGTTGCATTTGTAATCTGAAAATAAATATATTTATTGAATGAAGTATGATATTGAAATGTTATGTTCTAATGCATGTTGACAGTCTGCTATAGTATGAAAATAATAGTGTAATACGCATCATACAGTATATGTATAATTACATTGACCATGTTGACAAAAGGAACTTATTTATGAAAATAGTGATACGAATTTGAGAATCAATTAATAAAATATTACCTTTAAAAAAATCACCCTCATCTCTTCTTATCTTAACTATCCATTCTTTTTTCAGTTGTTTGTCTTTCGGAAAATGATGGAAATGTAAATACATTGTCAGAAAAGAAAGGTTTATGTATGTATTAAACATTTATTTTGATAATTAAGAATACAAACTTGAGTGTTTGTTTTAAACTTTTCAAAGCCAGTATGCCAAGTACCGAGTACTTAGTATTATTAATTCGACAACTGTGTGGGTTCTCAATGAGTTGAACAAGAAAATGGTTTGTTATATTAATAATTTTATCAACAAGAACATACTAGAAACGGACAGAACACAAATAAAAAAAATCGTAATTTGAAATCAAGAAAAAAATAGCTATCATTTTTTTTTTCAAAGTTTCACCCATAATGCATTTCTATAAATCGTATCAAAACATTTCTTCAACGAAAAGAATAAGTTCCTTTTGTCAATGTCATTATACATATACTGTATGATGAATATTACAATATTTTCATACTATAGCAGCAATACAAATACAACAAATACACTGTATTAAGAAACAAAAGTATAGTATTTATTAATAAAGACAAACAATGCGTCAGTAGTTAAATGCCATTTCCTAAATCCAAACTGCACTTCAGATAAAACATGGTTATTATCACAAACATTTACACTTTTCTTATTTAATACAGTTGTGGAAAGTTTAGATAAACAGCTTACTAGAGTGATGCCCCTATAATTGTTAACATTATTAACATTTTTATGTAATGGAATAATTAAACCTTCGGTCCATTTTCCTGGAAAATACCCAGAATCAAATGTAATATTAAAGAAGTCACACAATTGAGAAAATAAATATATCAATACTTTCAAGTAAATATTCATTCATTATATAATCACATCCTATATAATTTTCTCTCTTAAGATCTTTTACAGCATCTAACATTTCTTGTACAGTTATGTGTTTGTCTAGCTCTTCAAAGGTGCAGCTTAAATTTTTAAAATTACAGCATTCCTCTGCATCATCATTTTGACATTGAAAATTATAATTACCAAACTCCGAAAAATATTTTTTGAACTCCTCAAGAGATATATCATTCAAAAAATATTTATTTTTCTTTTAAAACATTTCCAAAACTCTTTTGGTTTGGCTTGCATTAATTGTTCAATATCAGATTTTTTTTCACAACAAATTAGTTTTTTCAATTTACAAAACTCAATTTACAAAACTGTTCCCTACTATAGCTAGTCTTAAGCCGAAAAAAAATACGTGTAATGCTTCTAAGTGACACATGTTTGCCTGCTGGCATTCTAAATTAAACCATTCCGACTGTTTCACAGAAGAAAACATGCTTTGCTATATATTGTATGCTTTTTTGAAAACCAACGGAACTGCCACCTCGCGTATGATACCTGTATACCTTTACAGGAAGGCGCAGAGGGTGATCTGAAAGTGATTTCGTGAAACTGCAATGGGCTGACACAGACTAAAAGAGAAAATCCAGACTTCGTTAATATTTTAGAAAAACATGACATAGTGACTTTATATGAAACATGGACCAACAAAAACAGTAAGATTACTATTAATGGATATAAGTGTTACACTTTTGTAAATTCCAACATAGAAATGCTAAGTGATGTAAGGGTGGGTCCGTTATTTATTGTAAAAACAATATAAATCAAAGGACTGAAAGTTCTGAAAACCAGCGCAGAGAATTTGAATGATTTTCAGTCATTTAAATGTGTTAATGAAAGAAACAAATATTTGTTCGACACTACTTGTTTCTCTTTGATATAAAGACAAATATAGAATGCAGTCTATTCTGGAATTAATATGATACACTCTCCTTTAATGGATAACAAGAGGCCAAAAAGGGCCTGTATCGCTCTACAGGCTGTACAAATTGAACCCTTGGGCCACCATTTGAACAAACTTGAAAACGGACAGTAAGTGTATAGTAAATGCAAAATATTTAACGATTGGCTCTGGTAGTTTTAGAGAAGAACACTTTTTTAGTTTGTCTGAGAGAAGATTTTTAAAGTTTCAGTTTTTTTCTTTATTAGTCTATTTAAATCATGTGACCCTTGTTAGACGACCATAAGCTTATGGTAAATGCAAATATTAAACCTTTTGCTCTTGTAGTTTCAGATTTTTAAAAAGTTTTTTTCCATATATGTCTATGTAAAACAAGCGACACCCGGGGGCGTGGTCAAATTTGATTTCAGAGTCACCATTTGAATAAAACTGGTAGAAAACCATAAGCTTATGATAAATGGAAAATATTAAACCTCCGGTTCTTGTAGTTTCTTGTCCGAGCTTTTATTGATATAAAGACACTGACAACGTTTGGTAAAGATCAAATAATCAATGAAGTTGCTGGTGTTCACAAGGCAGAAAATGATTTTTTTTTTACCAAAGCAAGGGCCATATCCCATATCTCTGTGTTACAGATCCGATCTGGCTGGTTGTTGGATTTGTCCGAGCTTTCATTGATATTACCAATCTGTGCAAGTTTGGTAAATATCAAATAATAAATGAAGGTGTTCACAGGGCATACAATGGCATTTTCCAGAAAATCAAGGGCCATACCTCTGGTGTTACTAATCCGATCCAACTGATTTGCGATCTTATCCGAGCTTTCATTGATATTTACAATCTGTGCAAGTTTGATAAAGATCAAATGATAAATGAAGGTGCTAGAGAGTTCACAGGGCAGAAAATGGCATTTTGCAGAAAATCAAGGGCCGTAATTCTTGTGTTACTGATCCGATCTGACTGTATTTCGACATTTTCTGAGCTTTTATTGATAATAACAATCTGTGAAAGTTTGTCAAACATCAAATAATAGATGAAGGTGCTAGAGTATTCACAAGGAAGAAGCCATACTTGTTCAGAAAATCAGGGGCCATAACTCTGGTGTTACTTATCCGATCTGTTTGGTTTTCAATTTTTCCGAGCTTTCATTTATATTAACAATCTGTGAAAGTTAGTAAAGATAAAAAATTAAATGAAGGTGCTAGAGTGTTCACAAGGCAGAAAATGGCAATTTTCAGAAAATCAAGGGCCATAACTCTGTTGTTACTGATCTGATCTAGATGGTTTTCGAACTTGTCCGATCTTTCATTGGTATAAGGATCCTAGTAAAGTTTGGTAACAATCCGATTAATAATGAAAAGTTAACGGATGACGACGGACAACTCGCCACCCCTTAAGCTCTGCTGACCTTCGGCCAGTAGAGCTAAAATGGCGGGGCGTTTATTTCAAATAATATCTTTTTAACACTTATACTTTCATAAAAAAACCATAACTGAACATTTGTCTTATGCAGGTACTTTTCTCATAGCTATCGGTGATTGTTTACCTATACATGCTATTTTTATGACAAGCTGATTTCACGTTTAATCGCTATTTAGGTATATAGCTATATGCAATTCAATTACCAATATCAAAAATTCAATTACTGATATCAAAAACTCATTTAACTATATCGCTAACGCTATAAACGATATCGTTAGTTCAATTCTTGATGTCCCTAACTACCATAATATTTCGATATCGAGAGGTGAATTGTTGATATCGCTAATTCATATTTTTATATCACTAATTCTCCTTTTGATATCGCTAATTCCATTACCGATATAGAAAAATGACTTAGCGGTATCGAAACTCAATTATTGATATCAATAATTCAATTGTTTAGTATCAGCGGTAAACGATGCCATTGCGTTCGGATGCTGTGGTTTCTATAGTACTCTATATCTCATTTATTAAAAGGGTTACAATAAATCGGTTTCAAAAGCCGTTGCTGAATAACAAAAAATAAAGAAGTTATTAATTTAGCAAATATATTTTAGTTAAGACGTGCTATGATAAATCATGTGTCTCTTTATTCTCATTAAAATACAGTAAAACCTCTCTATAGAACTGCATTAGACCTCTTTCTCTCTTGTTTCATGTTATGTCTTTTTTCGTAAATGTTATTTTATAAATTGGTGAAAGGACTAGGTATTATAAGGGCCCATTTTGGCCCCTATTTAAATGTTGATGAAACATGCATACTTTATTTCCAAAGTAAGTAACCAGACATCAAGAGCAACATTCCTGTAAAATTTCATGAAATTCCATCAACTAGTTTCAAAAGATGTGCGCGTATGTTCCAGAGGAACCCGTCTCATTATAGGAAGAAGAAGAGGTAGAGTAGTCGCCACAAGTTTGTCATATATACCTATATGTAAACAAAGATGGCCGATGGCGGCCATGTTTGACATCGAATTGAAATGGTAGAGGTTCAAAATCAATATCACTTATAGTATTTCAGAAGCTGCCATACAAATCAATTTTTAGCCATTGCGGCCATCTTGAATTTCCGGCCGGCCTGAATTTATGCTGATAGTTTCAGAGGAGTAGTCGACACCATTTTTTCCTCTATAATTCTGTGTAAACACATCGAATCAAAATAACAGTTGTTTAGGACCAGTCCAGCTACATGTCATGCCAGTCATTTTAGTAAGGTTCCAGATCAATACCACTTATGGATTTTGAAAAGTAGTCCCCACAAACTTGTAATTTTAAAATCTGGTTTTAGCCGTGGAGGCCATGTTATATGTACAAACATATTGTCGTTACATCGTCGGAATGTTCACAATGAAATCAACATTGTTTACATTACGTGACATATGTTCTTAGACATGAACAGAAAATTGCACCAACCACGAAAGAGTATACATTACATACCCAATATGACTTTAAATGCGTATGCAATAAGTATAGGTTATTAGATTTGTATTAGGATATATGCACGAGTTCTTCCGCGTAATACTATAGTGCGACTTTAGGATCGCTATATCAAGCCCAGTAATCGACGTCATCAGCAGGTGCACGAGATGATCATCCGTAACGAAAAGTTGTCTCGACTCGGTTAGTAAACACACGCATTTCAGCTCTAATACTTAGCAAATTGAGAGCCGTTATTTTAGTGAGATGATTCTCAGCGGAGTTTTTTCATTTTTAACTTTCTTTGATTCTGCTCTCAATTCGCTAAGTATTAGCAGAAGTGAATATTAACCGAGTCTTTTAAGCATTGACTGCGATACTTTAGGCACAATTATATCTTTATGAACTGAGAGTTAGAGCTGAAATGTGTGTGTTTACTTACCGAGTCGAGACAAATCTTCGTTACGGATGATCATCTCGTGAACCTGCTGATGACGTCGATTACTGGGCTTGTATATTTATACGCGGAAGAACATACTCATTTTAATATAAAAACGAATAAGTAGAACAAAACAGCATCCTTTATATACAGATATGACTACATTCGTCAATACGTAAATATTCTTAATGGTAGCGTTCTTGACTCATTACAGAAAGGTTTGAGATGTCGTTGCTTGTCACGCACTCTCACTGTCTAGACCGTTTGAATGGCACGTTGGTGTTCGGGGAATCATCATGCTCTGATCTATTTTCTTCTGGAGCACAAACGAACGATAGAAGTCTAATGGGTTTGACTTTGTGGATACCATATTTCTCTTCTTTATCCTCTCACTCAAGCTGGGAGATGCTCTAAATAACGTAAATGCCACGGCTGCGTTTTCGTTCGCAGTTTACGTGAGTTCTGCTTCCGAGGTACTGCACGGGGAAACTTACCTGTAATGCACATACGGCACGAATAAATAATAGCCGTAGCTAAAAACAACTGAAGTCTCTCCCGCCATTGCAAATGTCTTTTTTATAAGTTGTTAAAACCGTTATTTTAGTGAGATGATTCTCAGCGGAGTTTTTTCATTTTTAACTTTCTTTGATTCTGCTCTCAATTCGCTAAGTATTAGCAGAAGTGAATATTAACCGAGTCTTTTTAGCATTGATTGCGATACTTTAGGCACAATTATATCTTTATGAACTGAGAGTTAGAGCTGAAATGTGTGTGTTTACTTACCGAGTCGAGACAAATCTTCGTTACGGATGATCATCTCGTGAACCTGCTGATGACGTCGATTACTGGGCTTGTATATTTATACGCGGAAGAACATACTCATTTTAATATAAAAACGAATAAGTAGAACAAAGCAGCATCCTTTATATACAGATATGACTACATTCGTCAATACGTAAATATTCTTAATGGTAGCGTTCTTGACTCATTACAGAAAGGTTTGAGATGTCGTTGCTTGTCACGCACTCTCACTGTCTAGACCGTTTGAATGGCACGTTGGTGTTCGGGGAATCATCATGCTCTGATCTATTTTCTTCTGGAGCACAAACGAACGATAGAAGTCTAATGGGTTTGACTTTGTGGATACCATATTTCTCTTCTTTATCCTCTCACTCAAGCTGGGAGATGCTCTAAATAACGTAAATGCCACGGCTGCGTTTTCGTTCGCAGTTTACGTGAGTTCTGCTTCCGAGGTACTGCACGGGGAAACTTACCTGTAATGCACATACGGCACGAATAAATAATAGCCGTAGCTAAAAACAACTGAAGTCTCTCCCGCCATTGCAAATGTCTTTTTTATAAGTTGTTAAAACTGAGTAGATAAATGAATAAATAAAGAAAGGAATGGAAGACTGTATAGTTTTACACTATCCATTTTATCGCATATTAGAATCATATGATGCTTATATGATTATCATATAATACCTAGTATATGATATTTATATAAAACCTTTCATATAAGAATTTAGACTGGTTGTCGTCCCAGTGGATATATATATTGTTTTTTATATTTTTCAAACTGAATCAAAATAGAATCTTAAAATTCAAAACATTTCTGAATAGCTCTGAACCACCGCTTATGTTTGAAGCCAATAATTGAAAGCGGACTTAATGCAAACTATTTTATTTGATGAAAGCTTAAGTTGTCTCAGATAGTATAAACATCAACAAACATAAGGACTTAGCCAGTCTAATAAGAGTCATATAAGTATCATACTTTTTTTTATGAGAATCATATAAAAGTTGAAAAATATTTTTTTCATAAGAATCATATGAAAATGTACGTGTTTTAAAAATAAAGCTTAAATGAATTTTATTTTCATATAAAAATTATGCGAAATTCCTATTATATAAATATTATATGATAGGTTTTATATGAAATTCTGATGTGGCTCCTTTTATAAAAGAATCACATGATAATTATATAATTCACATATGAAAATTCAATCATGTTTATAATATATGTACATGCAATTATTTACTGACTACGGAAAACAATGACAGCAACAGTTACACACAGTTATATAAACGCCAATGTCATTAAAATAAAACAAATACAACATAACTACGTAATATTTAATAACGTAATACTACGTTGATGAGCCGTTTTTTTGAAATCTTTGTTCTTACAATTCTACAATATTACTTCTGTCATGTTTATGTGATGACGGCGACCACGGTATCTTATATATTTTGTAGTTTGCGTCATCTTTTCCTTCCTTAAAAAAAAGCTCATATGTATTCCAGCCAGAAATAAAAATCATCATTCAATCTTACAGACAAGACAACTGTCAATTAAATGTGATAAAACTTCTCCGACTATCTGATTATCTTCCAACTGGAATAAAATATTACTCTGGTCCGAAATTATCACGCACAGCCCGCTTCCGTATAGTCCTGTAATGGGGAATGTTTAACTTCCGCTAGATGCTATGATTAAACACAATTAACAATTGGGACCTTGTCATTGTTCTGATTACATAATCTCATTTTCTCTACACCCCATTAGGGGTTGAGGGTGGGAGGGGATTAAGGTTGTATAATTTAAAATTAGAATCACGTGTATACAATGCGAATTCACTTGTTGGACTTGTGTCTGGGCGTCCGCCAAATAACTGAACCGTGCGCCAAATATCCGCTTCAATTTTCAAAAATTGTATAATAATAGTTATATATAAACAACTCGGTAATTGTGACATGGTAATAAATCGAAGATTTAGTGAATTTTTATTAGATTTATTTTTAATATGATTTTTTCGAGATGCTCATGTAGTTGATTCCATCCCAAAATATTTCAAAAATTCCGAAAGTCCTGTAATTTTTATAAGTATAAAAAGCCTATTAGAAATATTATTTTCAACTACAACAAAACTGACCTTGATATAGTAAATAACACTCCTAAGGAATGTGAATGTAACACTTCCAAATTTTTCTTTTTGGTCTATAAAAAATTCAGGAGACGTTCTTGATAAAATTTACAATAAACGTCATCTTTCATCTATAAGCACTTATGATTTCTGTACACTATATAAAACCTTACCACATCATCTTATCAAAGACAAGCTAATTTATCTTATTAAAAAAACATTCGCTAGTGAAAATTACATTTTTGACCTGTAATAATATTAAAGCGTTTTTTACTAACGGCAGTTTAGACAATTATACTATGTGGACATGCTATGAAGTTTGTGAAGCTGTCATCTTCCTATTAGATAATATTTTCGTCAGGTACGGAACCTCCGTTTTTAGATAAATTGTTGGTATCCCTATGGGTACGAACTGTGCACCACTTGTCGCAGATTTGCTTTTATTTTGCTATGAAAGAGATTTTATGTTGAGTCTTTCACCAGATACCCAGGCAGATGTTATTGAAGCCTTTAATGACACCTCTCGGTATCTGGATGACATATTGAACATTGACAACCCTTTCTTTCCAACTATGGTTAATAATATTTATCCTAAAGAACTTGCGCTTAACAAAGCTAATACATCTGATATTAACTCTACTTTTCTTGATTCAGATCTCTCGATTGAAAATGGTGAAATAATTAGCAAAATCTGTTACAAGAGAGATGATTTTAATTTTGACATTGTTAATTATCCCCACTTGGATGGGGATGTTCCCCGAGCAACTTCTTATGGGGACTTTAATATTCGTAATCTTTGTATAACTATAAAGCTACTCAATCAGGGTTACCGTTACCATAAACTTCGTAAAACCTTTGCAAACTTTTATTATCGTAACCCTGATCTTCTTACCAAATATAAAAGTCCAAGGACTATCACAATCTGACTTCTATGGTGATACGATTCATAAACTTCGTAAGCTTCTTGGTCATGATCACTTTATCAAAAGGTTATGACCTTATCATTTTGCAACGTACTGCATGCTTGGTGGTGGACCCTTTTACAGTTCGCCACTATGCTTTGCTCTTTAATTGTACGATGACCGGACAGGCTGTGTACCCTATGATGACGCCTACTTAAAGCCCAATGGGACGGTGGCGTTTGATGTTTGTCTATGATCTTTCTTGTCGTGCCCTTAATGGTTTATTCTCTTGTTGCTCTGGCTTCTGCCAAGTCATTGAGTACCTTCATTGTGGCTTTCTAGGTTATTGTTTTGTTTGTATTATATTTACACGAGCATATTTGTGTTTTACTTATATTGCCTATTGATGCTGCCTTGTTGGTTAGAGATTAGATCATGGTGGAGATTTCTTTATTTACACTGTCCTATTTTAATGGGATGACAGTAGGGTAAGTGTGAGGTTTGGTGCACCCTAGAACCGGTTTAAACCGCCAGTGGCCTTTGTTGCCACTGACCGTTCCAAGGCGGTAGCCCTATTGTAAACCCTTTTGTGTTTGTGATGTCGTTTACATTTTTTATTATTTTTGCCTTCTCGTTTGTCTGTTTTTGTGTTTGTTTTTGTGTTTTGTGGTTGACTGTCGTCCTTGAATGCTGCTTTCCCTGTCCAATAGTTTTATCTTTCTTTACCAGAGATTTTGACCTTTTTTATTTATTATTAGTATATTTTTTTGAATTTTTTTTTTTTAAATACAGTGTATATATATTTTTTGAAGTATATATTATTTTTTAATTATTTTTTTTAAATAATTTTTCTTTTTGAATTTTTTTTGAATTTGTTGTGATATTGTATTAAAAACAATGGTATTTAATTTAATTTTTTTAAATTTTTTTTTTATTTTTTATTTTTGTTTATTTGTTAACGGCGTTTAGATATTGCGCTTTTCTTCCAGTTCATTGATTTTTGAAGAAGTTACGGCTCTTTGACATTTTTACTTTAAATTTCTTGTCGGCGCTACTCCTCCTAAACGGCTAGTTGGATTTCTACGAAATTTGGCAGGATGCGTCAGTTTGATGCCTAGTTGTGCAAAGCGCGGTATATCAATGAAATCTTGCACAAGTTCGAGAACCAGCTAGATCTTGTTAGAAACGACAGAGTTATGGCCCTTGATTTGTTTGAAAAATGCTATATTGTATTTACCTTTGTTAAATCTGTAGTTGCTTCATTTGTTTTACCTGATCTTCCCCAAATTTGTTTAGAATGTTAATATAACCCCCCAACCACTTTTTTGAAATTTCATTCATAGAAGAAAGTGGGACAAATTAAAAGATACCCGTGCCAGACTTAGACACAGCAGACTTATTGCCTATGATTACCAGGTGAGCGATCTAAGGCCACCATAGCCGTGTTGTTTTTGCAATGTTTTAAAAGAAGTAAGGATGGGAATTTTATGTCGACAACCCTTGATACATGTATAAGAGCCGTTTTAGCAAGTAGAGCGTCTACAGGCCCTCTTGGGCCTCTTGTTTAAAAGTTGAAGCGGATATTTGGCGCACGGTTCGGTTATTAGGCGGACGCCCAGAGACAATTCAAACAAGTGTATTCGCATTGTATACACGTGATTCTAATTTTAAGCTATAACACCTTAATCCCCTCCAAGCCTCAACCCCTAATAGGGTATAACAAAAGAGATATCATGGAATGCGATTCATTGCCTGAAGTGCATAGCGTGCAGTCACCGTCACCTAGTATTATCTGTGATAATTTCCCACAGGAATTATAGTTTATTCCAGTTTGAACATAATCAGACAGTCGTAGAAGTTCAATTAAAATTAATTGCCATTTGTCTGGTCTGTAAGATTTAGTAATGATTTTTATTTCGAGGTGGAACACACACGTGTTTTTTTAAGGGTTAGATGACGCAAACTACAAAATATATGATACCGTGGTCGCCGTCATCACATAAACATGACAGAAGTAATACTGGAGAATTGTTAGAACAAAGATTTTAAAGAAACGGCTCATGAACGTATTATTTATAACGTTGTGTTTATGTTGTCTTTGTTTTATTAAAAGGATAGACAGTATAACTGCATGTAACTGTTGCTTCATTGGCTTCCATAGTCAATAATTCATTTCATGGACATAGGCAATTTCGCCATTTATAATAAACATATGATTGCATTCTCATATGAGAATTATATATTTATCATGTGATTCTTATATAAAATGAGCCACATAAGAGTTTCATATAAAACCTATCATATAATATGTATATGATAGGAATTTCCCATAATTTTTATATGAAAATAAAATTCATTATATCTTCATTTTTAAAACTCATACATTTTCAAATGATTCTTAAGACAAAAATATTTTTCAACTTTTATATGATTCTCATATGATACTTATATGATTCGTATATGAAAGTTTTTATATAAGAATCATGTACCGCTTCTTTTATATAAGTACCATATACTAGGTATTATATGAGAATCATATCAGAATAATACGATACTTATATGTGGCAACATTGATAGTGTATACAGTTTTCCATTCCTTTATTTATTCATTTATGTACTCAGTTTTAACAAGTTATAAAACATTTGCAATTGTGAGAGCCTTCGTGTGTTTTAGCTACGGCTGTTATTTATTCGTGCCGAATGTGCATTACAGGCAAGTTTCCCCGTGAAGTACTCAAATATACTGCGAATATGCAGCCGTGGCATTAACGTTATTTAGAGCATCTCCCATCTTGAGTGAGAGTATAAAGAAGAGAAATATTGTATCCCAACAGTCTAATCCATTAGATTCTATCGTTCGTTTGTACTCCAGAAGGTTTGTACTCCAGAACATGATGATGCGCCGAACAGCAACTTGTCATTCAAACGGGCTAATATTTCTGAAAACAATTAATCTGCATTACTAACGTTATTCTTGCGTTTATTACTTGCGACATCGTTGGCATCTTGTTTATCTCGGCGGCGGACAATAATTGTAGCTGGTCCGTCACATGGGACGATATCATTCTGCGAGCGTCATATTTCAATAATTTGGTCTGGTCTGAAATCGTCCAATACCAAATATGGCGTGCATGGATTGTTAACTTGTTAAGTTTGAGAGAATTTAAGATTGGCACAACTAATAAAGTTTCAATTCGAGTTTGTCTTGGTTGGTATTGTAATCATGTTTTTGAATTATTTTTTTAGCCGGATTGACGTTTGGGTTTAAGTTTTTTGTTAATGTTTTTTTTCTCGTCATTTCTCAAAAACGAATTGTCGGAAAGCTTTGAAACTTTGCACATTATCAATACACAATGTGACAAGAACCATAACTCCCCTTTTTAGTTAGATTTTTTAGTAAAGATTTGGAATGCGCAATTCGGCGTTTACACTACTGTTGATGCTTCAATTGTATACACGTATTTGAGTGAAGTGTTGCATACATACAACATGACAAGACTTACGGTGTCAAAACGGGGCAATTCAGCCCATTGAACACAATGTGAGAATAAGCTATTTTTGGACATCAGTCAAAAGTTCCACAACATTCGGTCGCTTAAATACACATTAATTCTGTGAATTACACACAGTTGCTCGCAAACTGTCCCATATCTGGAATAAAACACCCATTCAGTTTTTAGAAGTTCGCGTCATTGCGTATTTTGAAATAAACATATGTCAAAACCGCATATCTACCTACCCTCTGTGCTCATACTGTTCAAAGAAATAGTCCTGACAAACACAGTAAAATAGTTACTATTCACGTCAACTGACACAATACTTCAACATCAGGTTAGATTTAACAATAAAATAAAAACTTATCTTAGTAAAACCACATGCAAACTAGAAACTTTGGATTTTTCATGGAACTATTTTAGCATCCTACGACCCGGAAGTTCTTCATGACAGGTCAGACATCGTACGCTGATTTGCGAGGGGTTCATATCAAAAGAAATTGTATAATTGTGTATAGATACTCTCACTGCAAATTTTCGTCATAAACTAAAATAAATGAAAGAATAACAATTTATGTATAACGTTTCAGGCATTAGGAGAAAAGTAGTAATGTTTGAAACACCATATATTCTTGTACAGTAGTAAGCAGTAGTAATGCGAAACGTCCAACCGAATAAAATAATAAGTCAATCCACGCAGCCGTTTTATTTTAAATTAGTGGAAACCGATTTTCATTAAAAGGTCAGGGAATGAATGAATGAATGAATGGTGTTTTATGGCACGTTGACACATACATAGGTCATATTGTGCGCAAAAACCGATGAATCATGAAAGAATGAAGTAGTAATTAAAAATAATATAAACGTATAAAGATACAACTATCTACAAATAAGGGATAATATGGTAGCAATATAAATTATGTATATATGCAAATCAACAAATGCCCGTCAACGGGGACATTTGACCTATTTATTCCAATAGGGGATACAATGACCTATTGACCTAAACAATCAACAGAGGATCACTCCAACATTACGTGGTCCGAGTATTAACTTTCATAACCCATCCTACCCCTTCTCCAAGAAGCGAAAACGGGGTTGGCTGGGGTATGAAATAAAACCTTAATTTCGGCTTAAAATGTTTGCATACTGTAAAATTAAAACATGTAACAGGTAATTTTAAACATTTGTTCAGTAAAAGATGTTATTTATGTATAACGTTCCAGGCATTAGGAGAAAAGTAGTAATGTTTGAAACACCATTTATTTTTGCTTGTTTGTTGAATTGGGTTTTCAAAGCACCAACACATACAAAAAGAATATGCATATATTGCGTCACAGATCCAATCCACACAATGAACGTTGTAGCCCATCCTCCATTTGCATCGAAATAAAAACATTCAGAATGGATCTAAAATCTCACCTGCTGTACTTCAGAGTTCTTGAACATTCTGATGATGACTCTCAATATTTCGCTGGAGTCACGATGATAGTTACTGGAACCCCTCGAGTAGCAAATGAAACAAGGGTTGAACAATTTTCATGAACATGGAAAAAATATTAAACAAGAATTCAGTGAGGGTAGGGATTTTACCCCTCTGCCTGATGGCCCAATTCTTGCCCGGGAACCACATGGGACTTGCGTCTGGGCGAAAATAAAAGGAAAGTAAACGATTATTTATATATATCGATTGATATAAATACTACTGTATATAGTAAGACAATAGTAAGCAGTAGTAATGCGAAACGTCCAACCGAATAGAATAATAAGAAAGACAAAAATATCGGACAGGGAAAGCAGCATTCAAGGACGACAGTCAACCACAAAACAAGTCAATCGGCGAAGCCGTTTTATTTTAAATGAGCGGAAACCGATTTTCATTAAAAGCTCAGGGACCTATTTATTCCAATAGGAGATAAAATAAACTATTGAACTAAACAATAAACAGGGGATCTCTCAAACATTACGTGGTCCGAGAATTAACTTTCATACCCCATCCAACCCCTTCGCCAAGAAGCGAAAACGGGGTTGGCTGGGGTATGAAATAAAACCTTAATTTCGGCTTAAAAAGTTTGCATACTGTACAATTAAGACACGTTATAGGTAATTTTAAACAGGTTATCGCATTTGTTCAGTAAAATATGTTTTTAAATGTGTTATTGTCGAAATATCCGTTATAAATTCCTGCTAATATAAGCAACGGTTAACGGAATTAAAGCGGGATCACGTAATAAGATATAACTATATAACAAATACGAATTCGATGCACGCAGCCGTTTTCTTTAATGTAAATGGCAACTAATTTTCATTAAAAGTCATAGTAACCTTGACCTTTGCTTTATTAAAAAATGGAACGGAACCGAGTTTTCCTTCATATTTTAATATAATCTGATAAAATGCGTAAAGGGAAAGTATACGTAGTCCTATATACACATAAAGTTTGTTTTAATTCATTAGGTTCCGCCAATTGGTCTGGTCGTGGTTCGGCTCACCAACCGTTCGTCAATCCATAGTACAAACGGTTTAACTGTATTGATAGATCCGTTTAGTTCTCTGAGTGCCAACAACAAATATTTTTTTCCCCTTTTTTTTCAAAAAAGAAAGAAAAAAAAAAGAGAAAAGAAAATCGTTAATAAACAATCCCATTGCGAGAGATCACAACGTAAATTTGTTTTAATAGAACAAAGCTGGCAAGTAAATAAATCCGTATACAGATAATGAGACAATCAGAGGTCGTAAAGAAGATTGATTTTACCAATTAGTCTTACTCGTAAACAAAAGTATTTACTTACTTACTTAGTTAAACCTCAAGTGATCATTTATGTGTTTTACTAATATTGCCTATTAACGCTGCCTTGTTTGTTAGAGATTATAACCTGGCGGTGATATCTTTATTTACACTGTCCCGTTTATTGGGATGACAATAGGGTAAGAGTGAGGGTTGGTGCACCCTAGAACCTGGTATAAACCCCCAGCAGCGTTTTTTGCCACTCGGCCCGTTCCTATTGGGATGACAATAGGGTAAGAGTGAGGTTTGGTGCACCCTACAACCTGGTATAAATCCCCAGCGTTGTTTTTTGCCACCCGGACCGTTCCAAGGCGGTAGCCCTATTGTCAACCCTTTTGTGTTTGTGATGTCTTATTTTTCCTTTTATTCATCTTTAAAGCTGTTTTTTGTTTCTGTGTGTGTTTGTGGTTGACTGTCGTCCTTGAATGCTACTTTTCCTGTTCGATTTTTATATCTACTGCTACTTGTGCATTGAAATATACGCGAGCAGAACATTAAAACTCTGGCACACTTGTTTGGCGCAGTAAACAACATATTGTAAAGTTGGAACTTAAAGTATGGACCTATACATAGCTTCTGTTTATTTCAATACCGTTATAAAGGACAAAACAGTTTGCCTTGAACCCAGACACTGATATACTAATAGTTGTTTCTCACAACCAATCTGAAAGGTACAGGCGCTATACTTAATCTGAAATTAACTCATGAATATGAAGAAGTCACGGGTGAAGTAGTTTCAATTCAACGAACATATAACAAATCGGTATATAAGCCATAAATTAATAAGTAAAATACCACATTTCTTACATGTGACCAATCTTCCGCGTAATAATATTGTGAGACTTTAGGCACAATTATATCTTTATGGACTGAGGATTAGAGCTGAAATGTGTGTGTTTACTTACCGAGTCGAGACAAATCTTCGTTACGGATGATCACCTCGTGCACCTACTGATGACGTCGATTACTGGGCTTGTATATTTATACGCGGACGAACATACGCATTTTAATATAAACACGAATAAGTAGAACAAAAACAGATATGACTACATTAGTCAATACTTAAACACTCTTAATGGTAGCTCGACTCATTACAGAAAGGTTTGAGATGCCGTTGCTTGTCACACAGTCTCACAGTTTAGCACGTTTGAATGACAAGTTGCTGTTCGGCGCATCATCATGCGCATCATCATGCTCTGGTGTATTGTCTTTTGGAGTACAACCGAATGATAGAAGTCTAATGGACTGGGATATCATATTTCTCTCCTTTATCCCCTCGCTCAAGATTGGAGATGCTCTAAATAACGTTAATGTCACGTCTGCATATTCGCAATTTACTTGAGTTCTTCTTCCGGGATACGTCACGGGGAAACTTGCGTGTAATGCACATTCGGCCCGAAAAAAATAATAGATAATAGCCGTAGCTAAAAACAACCGAAGTTGAGTAGATAAATGAATAAATAAAGGAATGGAAAACTGTATACACTATCAACTTTGCCACATGATTCTCATATAATACCTAGTATATGATACTTATATAAAAGAAGCGGTACATGATTTGTATATAAAAACGTTCATATAAGAATCATATAAGTATCATATGAGAATCATATAAAAGTTGAAAAGTATTTTTTCGTATAAAATATATGTATTCTAAAAATCAAGCTTTAATGAATTTTATTTTCATATAAAAAAAATATGGGAAATTCCAATAATATAAATATTATATATATGATAGGTTTTATATGAAAATATTATGTGGCTCCTTTTATATAAGAATCATATGATAATCATATAATTCATACATGAAAATGCAATCATAAGTTTATCATATATGGCAGAATTGCCTATGTACATAAAATGAATGAAATACTATGTATAACAATGACAGCATCAGTTACACACAGTTATAAGTAAAAAGAAATATAAAAAAATCGGACAGGGAAAGTAGCATTCAAGGAGGACAGTCAACCACAAAACGCAGAAACAAACACGCAAACAGAAAACAAGAAGGCAAAAGTAATAATAAAAGCAAACGACATCACAAACACAAAAGGGTTGACAATAGGGCTACCGCCTTGGAACGGTCAGTGGCAAAGTAGGCCACTGGGGGTTTAAACCGGTTCTAGGGTGCACCAAACTTCACACTTACTCTAATGTCATCCCATTAAAACAGGACAGTGTAAATAAAGAAATCCCCGCCAAGATCTAATCTCTAACCAACAAGGAAGCATCAATAGGCAATATAAGTAAAACACAAATATGCTCGTGTAAATATACTACAAAACCCCCCACAATAACCTAGAAAGCCACAATGAAGGTACTCAATGACTTGGCAAAGCCACTATCATTATAATAAAACAAAGACAACATAAATACAACGTTATAAATACGTTCGTGAGCCGTTTCTTTGAAATCTTCGTTCTAACAATTCTCCAGTATTACTTCTGACATGTTTATGTGATGATGGCGACCACGCTATCATATATTTTGTAGTTTGCGTCATCTGACCCTTAAAAAAACTTGCGTGTATTCCACCTCGAAATAAAAATCATTATTCAATCTAACGGACAAGACAAATGTCAATTAATTGTAACTGAACTTCTCCGACTGTCGCATTATGTTCCAACTGAATAAACTATAATTCCTCTGGGGAAATTATCACAGATAATAGGTGACATGAATAAACACAATTGGCAATTGGACCTTTGCCATTGTTCTGACGGCACGCTATATAGGCAATGAATCGCAATCCATGATATCTCTTTTGTTGGAGGGGATTAAGGTTGTATAGCTTAAAATTAGATCACGTGTATACAATGCGAAGTCACTTGTTGGCCTTGTCTCTGTGCGTCCGCCTAATAACCGAACCGTGCGCCAAACATCCGTTTCAATTTTCAAAAAATTGTATAATAATAATATAACCATAAACAACTCGGTAATTGTGACATGGTAGTAAATCGAAGATTTAGTGCCATTGTAATGTTTTTTTTAAAATATAATTACACAAAACAGACAAAATCCAAAGAATATTGTACCTGACAGTAGATACATACTATTATTTTCTTGATTTGTAATAGCATGTCAGCTGTTTCATTTTAATTACTATAAAATTAACGCTTAATATCATTCTAGCTTGAATATCATAATGTCTAATCGTATTTAATGGATTTGAAAGAGATTGATTTTGTTGTTGTCAATTATAGTATTTCAAAATAGCGACCGAATGAGGTATATATTTCTTCATCAATAAATATAGCCAGTATTTGAAATTCTGAGCCATCTGAACAATAAATTTGTTTTAACTATGTGTGTAAATCAGACTGGAACTTAACTATCGATAATTGGAAAACCAAAACCGATTGACTATCGATCTTACAATCGTTTTTTTCCATTAAAGTACAACCGCAGTATTATAAGCTGGTTTATACACAGTAACCTTTGCTTCTTTATGTACACTGTACATGTACACTGTGTAGCATGCTAGCCTTCTTAATTCTATAGTAGACTAAGTTGCGTGTATATTTATATGTAAAACAGTTTAAAGAGGAGAGGAATTACATTGTAAAGATATCAGTCAGTTTTGTACAGGGAGTACGACTACCAGAAAGAAATTATCTGAGTCCAACGAAAAACGATTGTGAAAAACTAATCTCGATTGTCACCGATTTTATGTCATTTCTATTAGTTGTTGATTGTTAGAGACATTGAATCGGCACATCACTAGTCAACCTCTGCCAGGGTTACTCTGGCAACTTCTCAGAAAGTAGTCTGCGGTCACATGTTAATTTGTCACATGGCCATAGGTAAAATATCAAAATGGCGAACAGAAATCAACACTGCGACCAAATGGTTTAACTGTGTTTTGACAGGTCTAGTCCGCTTTGTTCCACAAAGTACCAATTACCATGCCACTTAAAAATTTGTGGAACGAAGCAAATCACGTTGTTTTATTCAAAAATATAGCGAATGGGGGTAGCGATCGCCGTGGTAGTTAATAGCAAACTAATTAAAAGAAATGTATAAGTATGTGATTTTATTCTTTATGTGCCTAAAAACATTTTCACTTAATTATAAACACTTTTTCTTTCAATAGATATCAGTTTACCACTTGTAAAAGTGTTGTTAGTTAAGGTAGTACAGCCGCCATATTTATTACTCTTGGGTACCGATCGCTGGTGTAATGGTAAAATATTACCTTTGCTGCTGAACTAATCAGAAAACTAGACAAAACCTCTCGCCAATATTGGTAAAAACAAAAGATCAACAACACTTTAATAAATCGAAGATGTTTGTTTTATATTTTGAGATTTGGATAGATTTGATCACCATTACTATAAAAAACAGCAACAACAAAAAACAGCCATAACATATGTCCACAGTAAGTTCTTTCTATATTTCTAATTCACAGTGAGGGCACATGAAGTCCAGTGTCCGCACTGACTACACTCTCCCCACTTCACAAACTCTAGTGTGTATGCCAAGTTCAGTGGATTTGGATTGTATCTGAGGCTTTCTGGAAATCGTTTGGTTTAAGTTTGACATTTTCAAACGAGATGGCCTTCAGCAGGGGCTTCTGTGATGGTGACATAATGCCCCCTTTGATAGATGGTGGGGTTTTCCTCTTTTTTCCAGTGTCAATTTTCACAACTGTTATTTTTCTGCTTTGCAGGAAGCTGTTGGTGGTCTCAGCTGATAAGCTGTAAGCGTTCTCTAAGATTCTATCTTTTCATTATCAAGATAGATGGTGGATGGTGCGGTTTTAATCTCTGTGATTTCACTTCGTTTGAGTGGATATATGCCTGTCTTGCGGAAGGATGAAATGAGTTTATCTGCTGTCACGCCTTTGTTGTAAGCTTTGCTGGATATCTCGGCCACATTGTATCGATTTATCTGCATGCCTGGATTCTTTCTTAGGTATCACTGACATTCACTGTAGTATGCGTTCTTCAATGGTCGGAAGCAGCCTACATCTAACGGTTGAGTAACATGACATGTATGGGGAGGGAGAACGAAGAACTCCACATTGTTGTTACCCCATTCTGTAAGGGTAAGGTTCACGTGCGACTTGTGACCATCAAAGAGGATAAGCACTGGGTGACCATTTGTTGGCACATGTTTCTTGAAGTGTTTTTCCAAAAAGTCCATGAAAACAACAGAGTTTGACCAACCAGTCTCTGATAGTGTTGCTGTTGACCGTGAACATGCGCCTTTCATCAACTCGTCCATCCATCTTTTTCCAGGAAAGATGTAGTAAGGGGGAATCCTAGTTCCAGTTGCACTACCACAGCAATACTCGTGACATTTTCCCCATTATTGGATGTGATGGCTTGTGGGGTTTGACCTTTATAACAGACAACATTACGGGGGTTATGTTCAATCATTATCCCAGTCTCATCAACATTCCAAATGTTTTCTGGCCTATCAATCAAGTCATGTTTCCTCAACACCTTTTCAAGTTCATCAAAATACTTATCTATGACATCCTTAGATGTACATTTGACCCTTGCAATTGAAAGCTTCTGTGGTTTTGCCAAAGTAATGTACAGGTTGCGCTTCTTAAAACCTCTGTACAATGATGGGGCAAACATTGGATCATTGACTTCTTATTGAGACTCACAGCCAAGTCAGTTGACAGGTTCAGAAATTCTTGCCGTGAGTACCCTTACCCAATACTTGACATGTATGAGATATGTGCAGCAAGCTCATTCTCTTCTGACCGTGACAAAATGGGTGCTGCTCCTGAACTAGGAAGGACGTCCTCTCCCTCATTTACTGGCTGTATCCCTTTGGTCCTGTCCCTTAGTGTGCTCTCTGGTATTCCATACATACGTGCAGCTCTGTACACTGGCACCCCCTTATCTGTAACTGCATGGTATGCATTTACCATAACATTTGGGTTATATCCTCTTTTGTTTTGTTCTGGGTTACGGTCTTCCCAATGGTGGGAAACTGAAATACAGAAATACAAAAACAATCAGATTTTGTATTTTTACAATAGCAAAATGTTTTACCAAGTACATTCCCGTAACCATATAAGGAGTTAACGTTACCAGGTATTTTTTAGAAAAAGCGCATAGTCTATGACGTCATATGCTTTTTTTTTTTGCTTTCCATGTTACAGGCGCACTTTTCTTTGCAGGATTTTTCGATGTTTTTAAATGGAAGTATGAAATGTGATGAATACAAATTCTTCAGAATACCTAGTTTTATGAATTCAAATGAAAATAAAATGGAACTTAATCGTAAAAATGACATTTTACCAAACTTTGGTAAGTTGACAGTTGACACGCACCATTTGTAAGAAAAGAACAGCGGAAGTAACATCGCGAATTAGCATATTTCGGATTACACCGGCGATCAGTACCCACCGGTGAAAGGTACCCAAAGTATACGGCCTAGCTTAATTTAAATTAAATTTGAAGTACTCACCTAAATGCATCAAAACTGTCCAAAGTGAGCGACGTTTCTATTGATAGTTTACCACTCAATCAGCAGCACCTCGCATCATTAGTGGTTTTAGGTCACGGTGTTGATTTCCGCTCGCCATTTTGATATTTTATATACGGTCATGTGACATTATCATGTGATAGCAGACTACTTTCTGAGACGCTGACAGAGTCACACGTGATCCTGGAAGATAGTGCCTAGTGATGTGTCGATTCAATGTCTCTAACAATCAAATACTAATCGAACTGACCTAAAATCGTCAAAATCGAGATTAATTCTCACAATTGATTTTTGTTTGTTTGACTTAGATTATTTCTGTCGTTTTGTTTATAAAGAAAATGATAGTATTTATCTACTGTCAAGTACAATATTCTTTGAACTTTCGTCTGTTTTAATAAATCATATTAAAAAGAAATCTGATAAAATGGCACTAAATCTTCCAGTTGCTACCATGCCACAGTACAGATTTTTTATGTTTATATTATTATACAATTTAATGTTGATGAGACGGGTGGTAAGTGTACAGTTAGGTTATTAGGCGGTCGCCCAGAGACAAATCCAGCAAGTGAATTGCATTGAATACATGTGATCATAAGTGTAGGCTATACAAACTTAATACCCACTCACCCTCAACCCCCATTGGGGAGCAGCGAAAACGATATCATAAATTGCGATTCATTGCCTGATATAACGTGCATATAGAACAATGACAAGGCCACAACTGTTGTGTTTAGTCATATCACCTAAATAAGTTGACCATACATTCCCCATTACAGGGCGATGAATTGTGTGAATACGGAAGCAGGTTCGTCATGATCATTTCCCAGAGTAATGTTTATGCCAGTTGGAACATAATAAGACAGTCGGAGAAGTTCAGTCACATTTAATTGACAGTTGTCTTGCCTGCAAGATTGAATAATGATTATTTTTTTCGAGTTGGAAAACATATGAGCTTTTTTTATGGATTAGATGACGCAAACTATACTGATAGGAAGAAACGCAACTGGAGAATTTCCGCTATATATTGTATATAATGCACACTTAATTCCACATAATATTCCAAAGCAATCCGAAGATGTTGTGTAAAAAAAAGGTTGCAATTAGTTAGAAAAAGGACACAACTGTGATGTTGTAGGCGTTTTAGTCACAGTACACTTTGTAACAAGAAATACATAGTATCTCTGAAAATTTGAGCCAGTTCAGTACTGTATTATACGTAGAGAGTCTGCACAATTTTGCATTCTAAGTTTGCTCACATGCTTGAGCCAAACGCTTACTCTGTCAATAAGGAAACTTTGAATGAATGTTATTTGCTGTGTTATGTGTTATTTTAGTCATTTTTTTCCGAAAGGAAAGGTCTTACGTAGCAATGTACCATTCGATTAACAGCATATTGTACATACAATATATAGCGGAAATTCCCGAGTTGTGTTTCCTTTTCTTTTCAGTAAACAAACTATATAAGATACCGTCATCGCCCTCATCAGATAAACATGACAGAAGTAATACTGGAGAATTACAAAGAAACGGCTCATCAACGTATTATTACGTTATTAATAACGGTCTTTGTTTTATTATAATGATAGTATCGCGGAAGAACTCGTGCATATATCCCAATACATATCTAATAACCTATAAATATTGGTCACATGTGAAAAATGTGATATTTTACTCATCCATGTCTGGCTTATATACCGACTCTTTGGATATTCGTCGAATTGAAACTGCTTCACGCGTGACATGTTCATGTTCATGAGTTAATTTCAGTTTAAGTATGACACTTGTACCTTTCTGATTGGGTGTGAGACACATATTAGAATCAGTGCCTGGATTCAAGGCAAATTGATTTGCCATTTATAACCGCATTGAGATATACATGGTGTTAACAAGTGTGTCAGAGTTGTAATGCACAGCTCGAGTAAATTTCAATGCACACGTTGAGGTTTAACTAAGTAATTAAGTAAATACCCTAGTTTACGAGTAGGTCTAATTAGTAAGATACATTCTGTTTACGGACCTGGTTGTCTCATAATACGTATACGGATTTATTTACTTGTCAAATGTGTTCTAACGTTGTGTTCTCGCGCAGTGGGATTGTTTATTAACGATTTTCTCTCTCCCTCTCTCTCTTTTGTAAAAAGAGGAAGATTTATTTGCTGTTTTAGCTATGTTACATATACACTCAAGTGATATGAAAACGCAACACGGGAATTTCCGCTATATATTGTATATACTGCACACTTAATTTCACATAATATTCCAAAGAAATCCCAAGATGTTTTTTAAAAAGAAAGTTGCAGTTAACTAGAGAAAGGACACAACTGTGATGTTGTAGACGTTTTAATCACACTACACTTTGTAACAAGAAATTCATAAATGTTGAAGTAGCTCTTTGAAAAATTGAGCTAGTTCAGTACTGTATTTAACGTAAATAGTTTGCTCACATGATTGAGCCAAACGCGTACTCTGTGAATAATGAAACATTGAAGGAATACTATTTGCTGTATTATTTGTTGTTTTAGTATTTTTTCCAAAAGGAAAGGGCTTTCCCTGTCCGATATTTTTATCCTTCTTTACGTAGCCATGTACCATTCGATTAAAAGCAGCATATTGTACATACAATATATAGCGGAAATTCCCGTGTTGCGTTTTCATATCACTTGAGTGTAAGTATACACTCTATTTGGTCTACTATAGAATTAAGAAGGCTAGCATGCTACATAGGATGACTAAGAATACTTAAAGAAGCAAAGGTTACTGTTATATATATAATATTCCGTCTGTATGTTAATGGAAAAAAAACACGAGTGTACGATCGATAATCAATAGGTCTTTTTTTTTCGATTATCGATAGTATTTTTCCAGTCCGATTTCCAACACGAATACACATCATAGTTAAACCAAATGTAATGACAGTGATCTTAGCAAATTATCACACATAGGCAGACTAAATTTGTTAAGAAAACATGTTAAGTAACAGGTGATGTGCTATTACAAATCCAGTGTACGAGGGGCATTCAATATATTATGTCACTAATGCGCTTCCGTAGAAACCGCCTTATATTACCGCACTGAAAACTCTTGCTTTTGAATTCGATTTCGCTAACTACGCACATGCAAAATAGCGGTTTAATCCGATAACAATTGACGGAGATATGCATTGTTGAATTATGCGCACTCATTTATAGTGGCTATATTTCAATGCTATCATGAAAAGTGAAGAAAAAAATGAAATTAGGGCTTACATTAAAGCCAGGGTTGCTTTAAAAGTACCTGCAAAAGAGATTTATGCTAACTGTGCCGTGTACATGGCAGTTCTGCCGTGACATTGAGAACGGTTTTCGTTGGGCTAAGACATTTAAAGGGGGTAAACTTAGCATTAAAGACCGTAACCGTCCTGGCAGGTCTGTTGTTGCAGCAACAAAGGAGAACATTGATGCTGTGAAGGCCATGGTAGACGAAGATGGGCGGTATACAATTTCTAAGATAGCTAATAGTTTTGGCATCTCAGAAGGCACAACTCATCACATTTTGACCAACTGTTTGAAATTAAAGAAGCTTTGTGCTTGATGGGTCCCTCATTTGCTGTCAACTGAACAAAAGGCCAAACGCTTAAAATGTGCTAAACATCTTCTTAAAAAATATGAAAATTGTCATCCTAGAAAAAGTTGAGTTGCTCACTGGAGATGAAACGTGGGTGTACTATTTTGAGCCCCAGCGGCGGATAAACAATAAACAATGGTTGAGTAAAATTCAGGCAAGACCGGTTATTGCAAAACGAACAAAAACGCTAAAAAGATTTTGTATGCAATTTTCTTTAATTCCAGTGGCCCTGTGGTACAAATTCCATGCAAAGATGGGAAAACCATCACGGCCAAATTTTAAAAGGACAAAGTTCTCAAAGCAGACAAAAATAATTACAAGAAAAAACGCCCAAGTAAAGTTTTGAATGGCATCCAGCTGATTAATGACAATGCCTCAGCTCACAAAGCTAAAATTGTTCAGTCTTTCTTGGAGCAAGAACATGTGGTACAGCTTAGTCCCTGTGACTTTTTCCTATTCCCTTTGATGAAGAAAACCCTCTCTTGTAGACGCTATTCTTTCAGAAGTGCCCTTGGTGCCGGAATATTTCAGTGTCTCAACAGTATACCAAGGGGAGACTACTTTGCTGCGTTTACGTCATGGATAGCGCGACTCCGAAAGTGTGTATCTGTTCAGGGGGAATACTTTGAAGGATTGTAATAAGAAGTTTTTTTATATTTCCAATATCTTTTAGCTCCGAATACCAGTGACAGAATATATTGAACCCCTCTAGTAGAAACATGGCCAAAGGTTTTGGTACAAGTTTGACTATGCGTTCCCAGTATCTTCAACATGTTTTGCATGGAACAACATGCGGATGTAAGCCTACTCTTATGTGGAATCGAAATCGGGTACTGCTTCACATACATTTATAATAGAGTTATCAGCAAACATGTACCGATAACACTTCTTCCCATGTGCGGAATAATACACTGAGAAGCAAGGGTAATAAGTTGAAAACAAGAGTTTTACGAGGTGTACAGTTACCGCTTCTGTAGAGAAACCTTGCAATTTTTGCTGACCGAGCTGATTTTTCACGCCCGTACTGCTAAAGATTTTAATTGAGAAGGCCAAGCTTCTTGATTGAGCAGTTACTATAATACATGCAAATTAATTTTGATCGGACCCTTTGATTTCCACCTTTCACTGCCTTTGTTTTATTTAGACTGCTAAATGTGTCGAGCTTCATTTTACATTGCCATTAGAACGATATTGAATGCAAAATTGAGATCGCAGCATTGCTTTGCACATATGCTTGATGAAGATCTTCAGACAAAGTTTCAGAGACAATCACACCCGATTCCATATTTCTCAGTTCATCCTACAGTTATATGGATTATTATGATCTATAACGTTATTATCATGACCATTATGATAATCATTTTGAATTTTGATAGGTCTACTGAACTTGTGTTCATGATCTGCTTGTCTATAATGTCGGTCAGTTCAAAGTATCCTCAGATAGGTTTGCTCACATGTTCGGTCTTTGAAAATCTCCTTTGTTTAGACTGAATTCTATGATCCTACCACGATTCTTTGTAGCATTTTATAAGTTGTTCTAAATTGTTTAGTATCTTGAAACCTGGACAAAAGCATACAATTCTCTCTGGACAGCGAATTCTCCACTGGAGATAATTACCTGATGTCTCTGGGTGCAATCTGTTTAATTGTAGAAACACTGCATAATACATTAACATATGCTTGGCGTAATTGATACTGTCATAATCAAACATCCATGGTATCTTATCGAGGATGCAAACATCGTGAAAGGACCTGGTGCCATCACTAGCCGAGTGACTTAAGGGAAGAAATCATTTCTAGGTAAGCATTGCATAACCTTCCTGTTGTTGTATTCGGATTATGATGGTATTCATTGTATTTCCTTTACGTTCGTTCAAAGTCATGCGAGACGAGCAAATCCTTAACATTGTCATTATTACATAATATCAGCGCTTCAAGAAAAACAGCAATGATTGCTATTTTAAGACACTATTTACTCATCATTGTCCAATAACACCCGATTACCCGGTTTACTGAAAACATACGTCGTCACTGAAACGCTTAAGACGGTAAACCGATTAAAGACATGAACGTTAAAGCAATGGGAACGGCACCATACATGCAACATTGCGCTTATAGATTTTAGCTGGATGCTTTCAACTTATCTTTAAAACTTTTGTATATATTGCCTGATTAAAACAACAATTCCTTTCTGATAAAGATAATCTGCAACATTGAGATACCTTTTTAGTGTTTTAATAGATAACCTGAAGATCAATAGGTTATTTGACATATCTATCTGTACACAATTTTGTCTGAGTTTGATTTGAAATAAGACCAGCCTGGTATTCCTACATATTTAATCTACTCAGAAACCATTTACCGTTTCGAGTTGGGATATTCTAAATATATCAGATGAACCGGTTTAATCTTCTGAATTTATCGATATGTGGGATGGTTCAAATCGTTGTCCAGCAGCATAAGGCAACACGAGCTTCACGTACGGTTTAAAGGAACGCTCACGAACCACGTTACTTTCAAATTCGTGGTTCAATGGTACTTGGGAGTGGGGCCATACTTTGACAGTCTTTCTTCAAAGTTATCATAGCTGTCCCAAGCCCATGTTGCAAAACTCAGCGTTCGATGGTACTTGGCAATGAGGCAATACTTTGATAATGTTTCTTTAATGTTATCATTGATGTCCCAAGTCCATGTTTCAAAACGTAATTGTTCGATGGTAGACTTGGCAATGGGGCCATAACTTTATGCCTATCAGTATGCCGCTCCAACAGCGACGTTTCAAGCATTCCCAACATCAGGCTAGAGATGATGCAGTGACGAGCTTCTTAGGAAGGATACCATTTGTTGAGGGTTCTGTGAGGCTTTTACCTGTTTTACCGAGGAAATTTGATTTTAATATAATTCTAATGAACCTTGACCCCTCAAGGGTGATGTTGACCTCGAATGTAGGACTCACACCACTATTATCTCCCTTGAATACTCCTGCCCTACAGATGAAGGAGGTAGATAAAAAAAACAAGTTCGCTTTTCTACATTTTACAGGATACACTGATTTATCTTTACCAGGTTCTAAATCTACAGCATTTTAGGAAGAGATCCCAGAAAAATGCATGTTGATATAAGATTTCTAGCTAATTCTGCCTCATTTTACACATCATGGGTCTAATCTCCACGGGGTTGTATTTTTGTCTAAATTTTGATAGGTGTGACAAACATGAAATTAAAAAAAGTTCAATCTTGTAAATATTCGTTAAAAGTTAATAGCATGCAGATATTGGATCAATGAAGAATTTAAGCATAAATACATGTTGCAAAATCTTTTTTATCTCTATGCCACGAACAAAAACATTACAATGGGACCCTATGGAAAATTAATTGTGGTGTGAGACGTTAAGAAAGAGCTGCAGAATGGGTATCTTTATTCGTTATTCTTAAGGCATTGCGCTTTAGAGCTGCAGAATGGCATTTTCATCCGTCATCTCTAAGGTATTGCGCTTTAGAGCTGCAGAACGAGTATCTTTCATCCTTTAATGCTAAGGCATTGCGCTTTAGAGCTGCAGAACAGGTATCTTTCATCATTCATCTCTAATGCCTTGCAATTTAGAGCTTCAGAATGGGAATTTCCATCATTCATCTCTAAGCCCTTGCGCTTTAGAGCTGCAGAACGGGTACCTTACATCCTTCACCTCTAAGCATTGTTTGTGTATCTGTGAACGTTTCAGACATGTTAGGACACAGTTAACACGGTTATTCAGAAATCCCGTCTGTGTATGTATAGTTACTTCAAGTTATCTTCATATTGCAGGAATTAGCAGAAATTTTACTTGATACCATGTTTAACTAAAAATTAACTATATTTTCAAAACCAATACAGAAATAAGCATAATTTTAGCTTTGTTTTACAGCTATTGGCTTGTTAAACAAACACACATATCAATGAAGACAGACTACTTTGAAAAAATGCCAAAATTAAAGCGAGAGACTGTTACTTTTCCTGGAAAATCAAAATTTTGACGGGTAACCCTTAGTTTGAGTTTATTATTTTCAGCATTTTTCTCAATAATCATTTCTTAAAGATCATTTTTATGCTATATTCAGATGAAGAGATGCCTTTTCATGTATATTTGAAAGTTTCAGACATAGCTGAGCACAAATGACCAGGAAAATGCAAAATCCTTATCACTACTGTAGATTTTCAAAATATTAAAGGTGCTCAGCCTGAATTTCGACCAATACCCTAGGTCACTAAAACTTGAATAACTTGAAAAGCAATAAACATGGAATCAAACTTTTAGCACTTTTCAGCGTGTAATTGATTTGTATACATGTTCAATTATTATTGAGGTGATCATTAGAAAAAAAAATGACCTTAAGGACTCACACCACTATTATCTCCCTTGAATACTCCTGCCCTACAGATGAAGGAGGTAGATAAAAAAAACAAGTTCGCTTTTCTACATTTTACAGGATACACTGATTTATCTTTACCAGGTTCTAAATATACAGCATTTTAGGAAGAGATCCCAGAAAAATGCATGTTGATATAAGATTTCTAGCTAATTCTGCCTCATTTTACACATCATGGGTCTAATCTCCACGGGGTTGTATTTTTGTCTAAATTTTGATAAACATGAAATTAAAAAAAGTTCAATCTGGTAAATATTCGTTAAAAGTTAATAGCATGCAGATATTGGATCAATGAAGAATTTAAGCATAAATACATGTTGCAAAATCTTTTTTATCTCTATGCCACGAACAAAAACATTACAATGGGACCCTATGGAAAATTAATTGTGGTGTGAGACGTTAAGGGGTCTTTTTATTATGAGCGACACATCATCTTATAAATATGAACAACTCTATACAATATCGTGATAGTTCATTTACTGGTTCCAAAGTTATTGAGCGGATGCGAAATGTAACAAACCCACGGACAGACACATATAATTATAACAGCTAGTCCATTTCCTTTTTTTTACTGAGTATATTTCAATACTAAAAATATCTGAACTTCGCTTTGAATACAATACTTTTTAATCTTCCATTTCCATGGCAACAGACTGCAATCAAGCCCAACGCCGACGAACAAAATAATTAAAAACAACAACTTAACCCCTTGTGGAGTCAGTCAAATCAATATTTAGACCACTTTATGGAGATTATATTATGGACTTTCGGTGTATTTATCAATGTAGGCTAGGTCTTTTATGGAATAACATACAGAGTGGTAGAAAAACACATACAGGGTATGGTAAAAGGGAAATATACGTATGGTCAAGTAACCCATATACGGTAAAGAGATCAATATACGGTATGGTAAAAGAAACATGTACGGTATGATAAAGGGAATACTACACGGTATGGTAGTATGGGAAAGAGAACAAAAGGCTCAGGAGGGCCTGTATCGCAATACTAGTTTAACATGTTTAAGGTTGTATGGTGTCTCCATAAGAGTTTTTTTTAATGATCACTTCATTGATAAAAGCCGTCAGGCAAGGGATGGGGGAGGGGGAGAATACATTAAATAATTTCAAGTCTGACATGCCTAGTTTTTGAATTTGTCTATGCTTTCTTCTATATTCAAAGTAACGTCATAACATAAAAATATGTATTAAAGAATGGCATGAGTGTGTGGTCGTGGATGGCCATGTGGATGTGAAGGTGTGCTAGTCAGATATGGCTCTTTTTCAAATTCTTTTGAGCTTTTATTGATCGAGCTTTTATTGGTCATCATTTTGAACAAGTTTGTAAAGATCGGATGAAACATGTATAAAGTAGACTATTAAAAAGCAAAGTTAAGCCTGTTTAAATAATGCAAGGGCCATTACTCTGCTGCTTCTATTGCAACATGACTTTTTTTTTGAAATTTTACAAGCTTTATGACCAATACATTTTCATAAAATACAATATTTATTAAAACTAATTTCAAATTGGGCGGTTGTATTAAATAATTCAGTAATTGCTGTAACTAGTTTGACGTGGCTAGTTTTTGAAAATGTCCACGCTTTCGTTTATGACCTAGATAGCTTAAACCCCCAGTGGCCTACTTTGCCACTGACCGTTCCAAGGCGGTAGCCCTATTGTCAACCCTTTTGTGTTTGTGATGTCGTTTGCATTTATTATTGCTTTTGCCTTCTTGTTTGTCTGTTTGCGTGTTTTTTTGTGTGTTTTGTGGTTTACTGTCCTCCTTGAATGCTACTTTCCCTGTCCGATCTTTTTATATTTCTTTTCATGTAATGAAATATTAGGCAAAACAGTAGGGTTGATGGGCGGGAGGGGTTGGTGGGAGGAGGGTGTTAATGGGTGTGAGTCAGATATTAACATTCTGAACATTTAGTAAAGATCAGCTGATAAAAAAAAAGCTAGCTACAAATTAACAAAACAACTCTGATGTTTATTTAGTCTTAAAGATTTGCAAGCTTATCCAAACTTTCGACGATATTTAGACTATGGGCAAATTATATAGTAAATTTTTAAAATGAAGGTGCAGGGTGTAGACAAGGCAAAATCTGTGGTAAAGGGTAAAACATAAAGTGTGGTGAACCCTTATACAAGTTTCCATAATCACAAAAACTCATGCCCTTGTCTTTGTCAGTTGTGACATCTAGATAACACGAAGTGACACAACAAAATGTTCCTTGTTTGGAAGGATGTCTGTTAGTAATCATTCTACCTATTCTTTACTGGCTTAATATAAACTTGCAAATTCTACTTGAACAGACTCAATAAAACCGAGTCTGCTACTTTTTCTCTTGTTTGTGCTTGTTTCTTCCAAGCATTTATTGACATTCACACTAACGTTTGTTTAGTGCTGAGTGGCGGCCGTAAAAAATCGCCCGACTACAAATCGATAGTGTTATTAGTTATTATTTACTGGTCCTTTGGGATCATCAAGCTCATTCCGTGTTGCTTTAAAGTAGAATATCGCTGAAGCCGGTGCTAGGAGGCGTGAGAGGTGTTGCATATTAAAATTACCTCTCATGAACAGACTCAATAAACCCCAGTCTGCTACTTTTTTCTCTTGTTTGTGTTTATTGCTTCCAAGGGATCACCTTTTCAGTATTTATTTATAATTTCTGAACTATTTAAAAGTCATTTATTTGGTTATTTAATCTGCAGTTAGTAGTTGAGCATTATGACGAAACGATCTAGTATAACCTATGATACGCATATTGACCCTAATGAGAGCATGAATCCAATTGTTTTTGGGATCTGGTAAAGGTAAAGCTATGTAATGTGTATTTCACATGATAACGGATAACAAACACATTCCTGAAACTTCATATGATTTGGGGGACAGTAGCTGAAAAGTCAAGATCCCGATAACCTAATATGGATATACACATCTTTACCATATTGCTTTTGGGATCAGTAAGTCAAAGATCAGGGTCACCATGACCTCATTTGGCCATGTATTACCATCAAATATTCTGGTATAACATTCATAGGTAAATTGCCCTTGGTAGGAGGTAGCCTATTATCTTTGGTCAATAGGTAAAAGGTCAAGGTCAATATGACCTTATAATGGACAAACACTTTCTATATATATGATCACTCTGGAAAATGTAACACTTCACTCATGAAACTTGATAGGTGAGCATAGGTCATCAAGTTCATATTGACCTGACAATGACGCAATGAGAAACACTTTCCCCACAGTTACGTGTAAATTATTAAAATTATTATATCGTAAACCAATAACAATGAATTGCTTTTTGGACTAGTTTATAAAAGGTTAAGGTAAACAGTGACCCGATCATGCAAAACGCCTTCCGCGCTGTAATGTATCTACCTTTACTTATTCGTGAGCGATATGACCTTCTATTGAAACATTATACAAATATTCCATAAGCACAATCATGTTTTGTCAGTTGGTTAAAGGTCAAGACCAGACACCTAGGAAATGCTTTATCACAAAAACAAACTTTAACAACAGGAATATAATGCTCCATTAGGCGGCGCATTTGTTTAATTGTCCTAGAGAAAGTAAGACGTTACTCGCCTTAATCCTTAGATGTTTTGCTATCGACAACAATAAGGTAGGGTCTATTCTTTGTTATTTAAAAACATTTTGGCTTCCGAGTTGCCGCCTGACTACGTTTCCGATGGTTCTCACCGCTGCTGGTTCGAATCCCACTGGGAGCTCGACTTGTAAGTGAGAAAATGTCGATTCTTACGGATGGCGGGAGGTGTACAGTACTGGTTCTACTAAAGCGGTTGATCTGCCTCCACCAGAAAATATCGACCGTGATATATAACCTGACATGTGTTGAAAATGACGTAAAACATCATAAAAAGAAACAAACAAACAAACAAACAAAACGTTTCCGATGGAATCACCTGTAACATACCAGACTTGTATAGAATTGGATGCGATATGTTCTTAATTTACCGAAACATTAGTAAGAAAAACTAAGAAAAAACAATTGAAGCAACAGAGCAAATAACCATTATGGTGTTATTAAGCCATACAGATACTATATCTGTATTTTATGTTCACCGTTTTTGGACATTTGTTTCTTGGTTTTAAGTGCAACACGATTTGCTATGTGTATTTATGTTTACATATTACGAATATGGCCGACTGAAAAAGCAATCATATTTCGTCCACGTTAACACTAAGATTCATTGGATCAAGAGCAACAATCTGATGTTAAGACGATTGAATGATTGAATGTATGACATGATAAAGGAAGCAAAGACGTTTGGCCATACATTCACTTGTCACTAGTATCCTCGTACACTGAAAGGAATTATCGCATTCGTGATACAAAAATGACTGTCTTGCACAATTGAACCATCACTCGTCATGCCTTGGTATTTTATATTAGCAGAATACACACTATTATTTACAGGCACGGCCTCTGAGTAATTGGTTCACGAACAGTATGCCTTATACTGAAGTAATTGGGCCTACTATTGTTTGTGCGACGTTATTTATTTTTGTCGAATGAAAGCCGTTAACCAAATTAGTTCAAACAGTAGACGGGGAATCACTTTTCTTCATCATGGAGATATGCAGTTAACGGGCTACATGAGTGAACGGTTACTGCTTCTTAGGAGAGTTCGCAGAGTTCGGATAGTTTTGATTTTTTTCCACTTCTTTCCTATAACCGAGGAAACTTTAGAATACAAAAAAAGATAAAAACTAATTTGCAGAGATAGGTGTGGTCGGATATTGCTGGTTCTCATTCGTTTTCATGATTTACTATTCTTAACAAGTTGGTAAAGATTGAATGAAACAATAGGGACCTACAGTGTTAACAAGGCAAAGCATGTACTTTTTATTCGATCAAGATAGCATGTACTTTTTATTCGATCAAGATACACAATAAACACTGTGACCAAGCTTGGTAAATATTTAACAAGGCAAATTCTATTTTCTTTCCATAACTCAAGGGCAATAGCAATCATCCTAACGTGATCTAGCTGTCAAACTTATCCAAGCTTTCATGAATATAAAAATCTGGCAGAAATTAATAAAGCTCTGATGGCAAATGAGGGTGTTAGAGCGTTAAGCAAATAAAGCATTTTTAAATAATTCAAGGGCCATAACTATGTTGTTTCCTGTCAGCTATGTATCGTTTATAAACTAATTCGAGCTTTTAATGACATTAAAATCCTACAAAAAGTTTGGTAAAAGATCAGAAGATAAATAAAGAAGGTAGAATGTTAACGAAACAAAAAGAGCGATTATCAATAAATCAAAGGTCATACTTCTGGTGTTACTAATTTGATAGAGCTGGTTTCCAAACTATCTTAAGTCTGTTTTATAAGAATGGTACTTGTTTCTTTGAATGGTGTTTAGCGTCATTTTTAGCACATGTTATGCTATATATGACCGTCGATGTTTTGTGGTAGAGGCAGACCACCCAATTTCCCCGTGGTAAAGCCAGTACTGTATACCCCGCCATCCGTAAGAACCGACACTTTATAACTTGACAGGACGAATTCCAAGTGGGATTCGAACTCGCATAGGTGAGAGGCGAAAATGTTTCAGATGCAGCGCCTTTACTATCACGGCCACCGTAAAGATCAAGTACAAATTGAAGTTGCTAGAGCGTTAAAAAGGCAATAATTCCGGTCTTACCGTTTCGATCTAGCTGGCTTCCGAACTATTCCGATATATTAGTAATATTAATACCTTGACAAAGATTGCTAAACATCAAATGCAAGAAGAAGGTGCTAGAGTGTTTACAACAAAACGCTAACGGACGGATGGATGGACGACGGACGACGATGGACAACGCCCCTTCCCATAAGCTTGCATGGCCTTTGGTCATTAGAGATAACAACACGGTTGGTCCTACGACGAAGGTCAGATAAGTTTTGAAAGAAACATGTGCTTATTCGGTGACATTGTGTCGCTTTTCATGAATAACAACTGCCAGAATAATACTTAACGTTTTTTTTAATAATGCCTAGAATTAAGAGAGAACAATTTATTACTAGATTGAATAGGGTTCTACAAACAAGCGTTCTGTGTTAGTCTGATGAAGGCATTTTATATACTGGGCAGAGATGCCCGCGGTCCGAGTGGTCTGACACCAGAACTTTTCGGGAATGTTTTTGTTTTAACATTTTATTTCAAATATCAAGTGTACACACATGTTTAGGCATATACTACAATGTGAATTGTTAGACCTCAAACAATACATGTGTTATTTTTAACAGTACCTCTCTGCTCCATTGATAGTGTAATCATAAAGGGTATGCTTATACAGTATAACGTACAGCTAATTACTGCTAAATAACCTATAGTTCTGATAGTAATTGTTACAGCATATCCTGAATTACATTCCATCTTTTTCTAAATAATATTGCGTTTTGCTAAAAGGTACATATATATTGAGATTAATTAAATATTTCGAAATCGTTAAACTTGTTCAGTCTATATAAACAGAATAAATTGGTAGACATTTTCTCAGTTTGCTAGAATAAATATACTTTTAATAGAGAAACGCTAAAATATATAAAATATTGTCAATATCTGATATTAAGCACATACAGCCTAGAATAATATCTTCTGGTTTGATTTCTAACAAAGTATTGCATTCTTCCTTCAGATGACCGAAAAACTCTATAAGAATATTTTTGGAAGAGATGCAGTCGTAGAATAAATGTAAAATAGTTTCATTAGAATTATTACAAAAAGTACACAGTTCGGTTTCGGACATTCCACATTTATGTAATGTAGCATTGGTAAAAATAATTCTAATATGTAAAATGTTTAATTGCAAAGATTGGAGGTATTTATCGTCTACTGAACTATTTTTTGTTTCTATAATGTATTCCAATCCTCGATATTTAACGCTATGTCCAAATCTTCCTCCCATTGTTTTGGGAAGTACCAGGTGATTCGACGACTGAATTAAAAAACTGAGGATAAAACATCTGATTTACTTTTTTGGCCATATTTAGTTTTATAACATTATTATTTATTGAGTGTTAGATCTTAGTTTGGTTCTCTTATACATCTTTTCCAATCACCCGGGATATCACAAAACACTCCCATATACTTGTTTTTAGCGCATGTGAGGTCATCTATGACGGTCGATATTTTGTGGTAAAGGCAGACTACACCATTTTCCTGGGTAGAACCAGTACTATATATCTCTCGCCATCCGTAATAATCGACATTTCGTGGAGTTCCGAGGGGGATTCGAAGTCGCATCGGTGGAATGTTTGCGGAGAAAAAATGTCTAAATCACAAACTTGGCTTCTTTATTATTGAACTTAATAATATCATACATAAACAAATATACTGTCATGATTTAATTCCAGCGGGTCTTCTTTTTCTAGTTTGTTGGGAACAATTTGCTATAATTTTAAGATGGATACTCTTGAGCACACAACCGCTAATGCGCCGTCACACTTTAATCACACACTTGTGTCTACTATATAACAGCTATTTCACAACGAATAAATAAATTGACAGGTCGAAAAAGGCTTGACGTCTTATTTTTGTCGGAATTGACCGCATTATATCAATCGACATGAGGTCTTGTTTGCGACTTGATGATATTTATATGACAAATTATTTCGTAATAAGACTGAATAGGTGGTAAATAGTTATACTTTTTTTCTTTTTCGATAATAATCAGGTTTACCTCCTGCAAAGGGATGAGCAATCCCTGGATCGTGCGTTCTTTCCAAGCCAGGACGATCCTTGGATTACCAAGCCGAGGTGATAACGATTTCACTATGACTCCAACTTTCAATTGTTGTCCAATATTGGGTTAAACTTAATCTAGGATGTGCCACTTAGCTTTGTTTTTGGAATAATAATCAAGATTTAAAGGGTGATCTTACACTATTTATCTAGCTATCTCTATCAGGGTTGATAGTAGTCCACGATTACATGAAATGTCGTACATAAAATCTGAACACCGTATTCGGACAACGCCATTGATTCTGGGGTGCTGATTGACTGGTAAACAATCGTACAAAGTATTGAAGTATTTAGGTGTCTTACTGTTATTTAACAACGCCAGAAGTGCTCAGTAAAAAAAACGGAGCACCATCGAGTTATTTTTCATTTTCGTTGTTTTCCACGAGTATTGTAATTTGAGACTATATAGTTCTTGTTTCTATCTCCAAGCTCATTCTATTTTCTAGAGCTTGTAATTATATATAGTACTGCAGTCATGGTGAACCCCAAGTTATTACAAGTAAAATTCTTCAGCGGGGGTTTCGTTATCACAAACTATGTACTTCCACAAAGTCCTGTCGCAGAAAAGAAAATCTACTGGAGAAGTACGTACACAACAAACCTAAATACATATCTGCGACTGGGAATATCACATGAAGATGTGATTTATACACTTCAGTAGTTTTTTGTGTGTTTTCAACGGGTTATTCGGTACAATTTGGATACATCCAGAAGTGTTTCCAATTATGAAAGTATTATATATATTTACAAAAACATTTAAGTGTGCCCTTTGCGAATTATTAAATATTTCCTTTCAGTGGGATTTACTTGCATTTACATATACACTTGTCTAGTCTATTTGGGCGTTAAAGAAAATAATGAGGTTGTGTTCCCATAAACTAGATTTAAACCAACCAATAGGCCGTATTGCCTACTGCCCTTCCCATGTCGGTTACTCTGTCTTCACCTTTGTATTCCGCCGTAATCACTGAAGTTTTAATTTGCTGATTTGTTTTAGTCTGAGGTACACTGCGGACCTGCGATGTCAGTGCGTTTGGGTGCAGTGGTTTTTATAGAACCATTTTCTCCATTTATAGATACAAGTGTATGGCAGCCGAATGGCCAATCGTGTTTGGAGCTGTACTCGTTTAAGCATGGACCTAAAATCCATCGACTAATGCGAGCTCAAAACAAAGCAATCAACAGAGGGTTTAATGTATCCATTCCAAAAAGCACTTTTATTCACGAAATGTTACAGCTCTCGCTAATACAGCGCAGTACTGTCAATAAATAAGGATCGGGACAACTCAAACATGGAAAATGTAGTGAAACGGGTATTTCCATTTCCAACGAGCGCTAAAGTATCCACAGCAAACGAAAACTGAGTATGACAGAACCCGCCAAACAATACAGAAGTACAAAATAGCGAGATGCATGGACCGTTCGCCAACTTCAACAAGAACGATTGCATCAATCGAAACATACAAGAAAGGCATGTACGATGAGTTTAATTCTCCCAATCTCTCCCATTGCAGTAGGTAAATCTTAACATTCCGTTAAAAGAGGGAACAATATGTTTGATACTTACTTCCATACCTGGTGAACATATGTAAAATTATTCATTAATTCTGTCGAAACATTGACAAACATCAAAACCAGTTCAATTTATAATATACTCGAGTGAGTGGGGAGGTGAAAAGAAGCACCTCTATGGTTTGTCGTCTCCACAAATATATAACGCTAACCCCTAAGCAATTTCGGTATTTCCCATGACTGGTACATAGATTTTCTTGCATTTCTTGCAACTGACGATTCCAGGAAAAGGTGATCTGAGACAGTGAAGGAGGATGGAGTCAACTGAAACATGGAAACAAATGACAGTGAGACGCCAATGTCCAAAGACAGATACATTAGATCAGCCACAGTAAAAGAACAGTGAGTATGACAGAACCCCCAAGAAGCACAGAAATACGAAATAGCGTGATGAAACGTGCCGTCAACTTCACCAAGAACGACTGCATCAATCTAAATCGCACAAGACAAAGCATGTTAGAAGTGGTGAATCTCACAAACTCTCCCCATGTAAAAAAAGCAAATTAACAGAATTCCGTTAAAATAACACAAGATCAATTCGCATTATCTTCGAGCAGATGAGGTCAGAAAACAATCGCCACTATGGTTTGTCGTTTCAAAAACCCAAATAAAACTAAATGCTCCAAAAGGAAATTTGATATTGCCCTTAACCGATGCAAACATCGAGTGTTTTGTATGTGTTGTGACTCGTATTGGCAACTGGCGGTTCCAGGGAAATTTGATCTGACCTAAGACAATTCCTTGTGACACAAATTCTCAATTCACGAGGTATAACCTACCTACATATACATATGTCTGTGCAGCTTGTTGTCTGTCATATAACTGCACTTCTATGCATTACGTGGTCCGAGTATTAACTTTTATACCCCACCCAACCCCTTCTCCAAGAAGCGAAAACGGGGTTTGCTGGGGGTATGAAACAAAAAAAATTGTGCTTAAAAAGTGTGCCTATTGTAAAATTAAAATATTTATAGGTAATTGTAAATAGGTTATCGATTTCTTTAGTAAAACATGTTTTTAAATGTATTTTATTGTTGAAATATCCGTTATAAAATCTTGCTAATATAAGCTTAATGGAATTAAGGCGGTAATGTTTGTTATTTAGACGGCACACAATTAACTAACACAAATGAAACATTTCATCATTTATTTAGTACGTTTGGCAAATATTGGGGGCGGCTCTAAGAAGCGGGCCGTCGAAAATCAATCACTGTCCTTATATCCTTATATCATTAATGAACCAAAAGGCTTACAGAAAATAATTACGACATTTAAAAGATACTATAACATTTCCGTAAACAAAATGAAGAAAATCAGTGTTATATCTGCTAAAATTAAGGGATATGCATTCACTCATATAATTCACTCGAATAACAACAGATGGCGTACAAGAAAATTTAAAAGCATAGAATTATTCAAATACTTTTTACAACGTTTTGTAACAAGGACATTTTCAGAGATGCCAGTATCCAAAAGGTGTGGTAGGGGGAGGTAATTCAGGGGTATAAATAACCGGAAATTTTTCATTTTTGTTGTGAAATTTAAGAGAGCGAACCCAGTAGTACTATAAATACACTACTTTATCTCAGTGTAATACCCAGTTCAAAGGATATATGCCTAGTGACAGAACTTTTTGAAGCACTCTCATAAATATAAACTGTATTGTAAATAGTGTTTTATTGTAAATCATCTGCTAATGCTTGTATAATGTATCAAATGAATGATGAAATAAAACATTGTATAACACAAAAACGACTTTGTTTTTCACCGAACTGAAGGACTCACTGGCCGTCCATCCTCTGACGTTTATTTCAAGCTCTCAATTGCTACTTATAAATAATTAGAGCACTTTTTATTTCACATACGATTCAATGTCTGACACTATCCTTGTTATAAAAAACACTATTTCTACGCTAGAAATCCTCCTAGAGTCGCATCGATCCACTTGTGTATTGTTCCTTCCTCCGCAGTTCCTGAAATTATATTCAGACAACAGCAGCAGCATTTACTTAACATATTATTTAGTACATAATTATACAGCTATGTGTACACAGTTTCAGAGGTTTTGCCATCTACGAATGACAACGTATCGCGAACAGTGGGGCAGGCCCTCGACTCTAGTGTAAATAGCGTAAAATTAATTTGATTTTAAGTACAACAAACACTTGATTGTAAAAATGTGTATTAGCCAAAGGTCTCACCTTAAAGAGGGCAGTAGCATACACCCCGTGCTATAAAGAGGACCACGACAAGTCTCACCTGAAAGAGGGCAGTAGCATACACCCCGTGCTATAAAGAGGGCCACGCCAAGGTGATCACGGTTGTGCCATACCTTAGACATCACGGTGTGGACCCAACCAGTTGAATTACAGACAAGCGAGTTCCGCTAATATAATTCACCGTGCATCATTTTCCCTTCAAACAGTTACGATGACTAGAGGATGATTTTTATGACACACGAGTAATTTGTGTGCTCTAGTCATCTATACTTTGCTCGATGTTCAGATAATACATCTTCAAGATCTAGAAAGTTGCTGAAAGCCTCTGAATTTAAAGCAGTTTTCACATTACTTTTAACAAAACCCATAATATAAGATTGTTTCTTCTGAGTTATTATACATCTAACGACATGAATAACTCAAATAATGTTGTCACGGAATGCTGAATGTTATTTTTTATTTTTTATTTTTTATTTTTTTTGAGCCGTCTTCTTCTGACGAATGCTGAATGTTTAGCATACCGTACCACAAGGGAGACTAGTGCTACTCTCATAAATCTCAGGTTATCGGCTAGTATTCAGTCCATTGAACTTTCTAAGAACTTGTATCACACATTTATTTTGTAATTCCACTGACAAATAGCCGTGCTATATTCCGTCCCGCCTTGGTCTTAACCAATCTTGACACGCAATATCATCATATATTTACTCGTTGAAACAAATAAACTATCTCTTGCCGTCATTGCAATACATTTATATCAAATCCGCTCCAGACAAATGTCAACGATTTACTTATATAAGTCTGTGATTTGATACATTCCGATGGCTTTTCCAGGTCTCTCGAAACTGTTTTCCCCATATGTTTCCTATATAGCCTTTCCAAACGCAGACTATGTTGCTGGTTTAATATCTTCAGCACTGCTATTGGAAAAAATAAACACATGAATATGATGGAATGTTTGTTTCTTCTTTGCTTATACGTATGCTTGATCCCTAGAATTTTTTTATATACTATATATCTGACCATGTTGTCCTTCGGTCAATATACTGGACAAACCTTCATTAGGCAAAAGTATACCTCAATTAATAGTTACCTAAATATGGACACCCCTTCAAAATTACCATCTCTAGCTTTCAAACGGAAAACTAGCAGTGTGAGGCCTGTGGTACTGACACATCGTATTTTTCTTCATAACCCAGTGCAAATGAATACATATTACTGAGTCAAAATGGAAAGTGTGCAATCAAGGTTATCACATAACATGCGGTGTGGGAGTGTAATAACACCATTCAATATTTTCGATATTTCACTAGTAGTTGAACATAACGTTAATGACGTCATGGACGTCACGTTAATGTACGTTTTCTGACGTAATGTGACGTTATAAGTTATGTAATAAATAGAATCTCACATTCGTTCTCATTCATTATTGAATTTATTAGACTCGTTAGAAAAAGTGATATAATGATCGGCAAGAGCCACGCATTATATCATTTTGCCAACTCGTTTAATAAATAATGTAAGATCCTCTGTTTACATAATCGACCTCATTACGAATAGTATAACTGTTTCCTATTGATTCGTGCCACCCTATTGAATTTGTGCTCTTACAAATGACACACTAACACTACTTGTGTATTTTGCGCGTGTCCAAATTCTAATTAATTACTGCCAGCGTTTTTTTCTTGTCTACAAAACTGACGAAAACCACCGGAAATGGGGGTAAAACAGGTAAAACAGCTGTTGTCAGTATATTGCCATTAAACGTTTTCATACAACAAAATCTTACCAGCATGTGCTTACTTTTGCTTCATATTTTTATAAGAAAATAAAACAGGTCAAGTCTATTTCTCACTCGCTTCCATTTTAATAAAATATAACAGCCAACTGACAGATCAGATTTGATTTACACATTTCTCACTGGGGACATCTTTTTGAATAAGCCAATCAGAAAGCACGAATTCAATAGGAAGCTTCTGGAAGATCTAGATGAATTGACATGGCCTACTTTGAGCCAGGATTTTCACTTTCTCTTTGGCATTTAAAGGTTATTTGATGATAGTTGGTAGTTATTGAAATGTTTATTTAGTTATATATTCAAGTATTTGTTTAATACCTTCAACCTATAATGCGCATGCGCAGATCGATATGTTAAGGGGCACACGAATTTATAGGAGAAGGGCACAATTACTTTGCTGTAAATGTTTAAGTCATAAAGTGAATATGTTCAAACATCCTCACGTTATGTTTCAGAAGAAGTTAAAAGTTTGTCATTCAGAGAAATGCCAGAAGATCGGCATTTAACAAGATGGCTGTTTTCCAATTCAACTGCATGACAGTTGTTTAACTTCATACATTTTGCAAGTTATGTTTATCTCTTTTTTGACATAAAAGCAAACGAAATGAACGAATGTGAATGGGATAACAGTCAGCTTGGGAAAACACAAGATAGCAGTCAGCTTGTTAATTGCTAGATTTTCTCATGAATGTCAAACGTGTCATTACGTGAACCCGCCTTAACTCCATTAAGCGATGGGAAAACATATATTAACAGGACTTTATAACGGATATTTCGAAATTAAACACGTTTAAAAACATTTTTTTACTGAGCAAATGCGATAACCTGTTTAAAATTTAATTTTATAATATGCAAACCTTTTAAGCTGAAATGAAAGTCTTATTTCATACCCCAGCCGACCCCGTTTTCGCTTCTTTGAGAAGGGGTTGGATGGGGTATGAAAGTTAAGACTTGGAGCACGTAATGTTAGCTTCTTGTCAAAGATAACATTAGGATGTTTGAGCACATATATGACGTAAACGTTTACAGCAATGTATTATTCGTAATAAGGATGACTATGCAAATTGGAGCGCCCACTTTCTTTTTTCACTAATTATACTGAAAGGAAAAAGAAACGCGACACGGGAATTTCCGCTATATTGTATTTACTGCACACTTAATTCCATATATATTCCAAGGAAATCCCATGATGTTGTGTAACTAAATGGTTAGTTAGGGAAGGGACATAACTGTGATGTTGTAGAAGTTTTTATCACAGTATACGTTGTAACAAGAAATTCATAAATGATGAAGTTCATCTTTGAAAAATTGAGACAGTCAGTACTGTATTTAACGTAAAGAGTTTGCATTCTAAGTTTGCTAACATGCTTGAGCCAAACGCGTACTCTGTCAATAATGAAAGTTTGCAGGAATACTATTTTTGCTTTGTTATGTGTTGTTTTATTCCTTTTTCCGAAAGGAAATATCTTACCTAGCCAGCATGTACCATTCGATTAACAGCAGCATATTGTAGATACAATATATAGCGGAAATTCCCGTGTCGCGTTACTTTTTCCTTTCAGTATATTAATAAATATTTTATGCCATTAGTATCGCGTGCTTAATATCAAAATGACTCTTAATTTTTTTTTATGTTTGTTTCGATGATACTAATCTTGTTCCAAATCCAGGATTTGATCTCGAGCAAACATTAAAACCATTAATTTGATTTCTTTTGTCACGCTATTCAGCGAATGAAACATAAAAACATGCTTTCGAGAGCCCTAACGTAAATGAAGTGCATTTTGATGAAATACTGTTTATTCTTATCCCAGAACATTAAACGGTGTTTTTACACTGTTGTGTATTTTTTAAATAATATATACCGCTGTTGGAACGCAATTTCACATCGAAAAAAAAACACGCTTAAAATATATTTTCGTATTTTGGTGTGTTTATCGGTCTTTGTCGGTGTTTAAATAACATCTTAACACTTTTACGGAACTGACGTCAATGTTTGACGGTAATTTAAAACATCATAGATTGAATTGCGATGAACAATGACCATACAAGAAATGTTAGAAAGATTAAACACGTGTTACAATCATTCAGCGGAAGTATTGCATCGCTAAAGCTAGTCTGGTCAGTTTGTTGAGATTATTTAAGAAAATGTAAATTTTGCTTGAGAAGAGAAACCGACACGTGTCATCTAAGATAATAGACTTATATTTTTATATCTACTTTTAGTTCTAGCTTCGTGAAGAAACAATCCGCAGGCAAAGGATTAATTCTGTCTGAGAAATCTGTCAGTAACAATAACATGTTACCAATTATAATAATGGAAATGATAACAGATACGACCGACGATTGGCGCACCTTGTCAGTTTTCTTATATACGTAATTTGTCTAATATTGATTCGGCTAGACAATATAATGTTTGATCCTAAACACATTGCAACAGAAATGGTTTTAACATTTTCATAATCGGCGCGGTGTCCCTAAGTTATAGAAGAAAGTCCTACAGTATCAGCGGCTAAGAAATACCGTTTTTGTGGGGTCAAATGTTGCAAATTAGAAACAAAATCCATGAAAACTAGAATAATTCCTTTAAATATGAATATCATTGCAATAGTTGGTATCTGCAGCTCTTGAATGTTGTTTATTACATTCATGTATATAAAAAAACTATTTGAAAAGAACAAAATGCAATTTTCAATTCTGTGGGAAAAATAGCAGAAAGGCATAATGATCAGGAGATCGCTCACATGCCATATTATTGGAACCTATCTGATTGCAGATCGTGGCATTTGTTATATACTATTTAATACTGCAATAAACCGTCTGCGCCTTTGCCTTTGGCGCAGTCGGTTAGAACGTCGTCTACTACGTGTCTTCTGAACCGAAGGTTCAGGATTCGAGCCTTATATAAGGTAAGTTGTTTTAAACCATACAATGTTAAGATATTTAAAAAAAATTACACAAAACTACTACGGGATAAATCTAATTAGTTCTGACAATTGGGCCTTTGAGTACTCCGTCAGTTAATTTACACTTAACACAAAATAAAACAGAAGTTGTTATATAGATTTTATTTAATCTATACATGTTCTGAACTACAGAAAAAAATTCAAATGTATCACAGATTAGGACCAAAAGTAGTAATTTTAAACGGAAATTGCTGAAAACATGTTTATTTTTAAAATATAATTTTCATTGCAATATAGGAGTGTTGAAGGTTCTTAAAGTTGTCTAATATAACCCTGTACATGGAGACAAATTGGAATGAACACAATACTTTTGGAGAAAATAATCCTAACCCTATGCTTTTTAAAATTTTCGTCTAAATTGCTTTCATTTTGACGTTTGGTCGGGCTATTTATGTTTTGCATTTGTTTTGCATTTGTTTATACATTTTCATGTTTACATTATTTCATTATATATAAAATGCGGACAATGAAGGATTTTTTGTTGTTCTTCTTTTATCTTGGGCTTTAACATTCATTCTCTTAATGATGTGGCTTCTGAAAAGTCATTTCTCGGGTATATTGTTGGTGACTTCATGGGCATTTGTTTTTTATACTCATATCATGCATGCATGATACTCTCATAGCTGTGAGACTCATAGCTCTAATGATTTTATATCGTGTACCGTGCACGGCGCTATGATTCCTTAGATAGAGAGTGCCGAATCCAGTTCACACTTTCGGCGAGGTTTGTAAAAACAAACCACCATACACAATGCCAACACAAACAACTCTCGTATTTCAATTAATTTAACCTTGAATATCAGATGTCTATGCATATGAGGTATTCTCGTGAAAGGTTAGAAAGACATGAACGGATATGTCAAATATGTAACAATAATGATATAGAGGACGAGTTCCATTTTGCGTTAATATGTCCTGTTTATAATACAATCAGAAGTAAATATATAAAACAATATTATAGCCATAGGCCTAGTATGTTTAAATTCATTGCTCTCCTTCAGTCAACAAACAAAAAAGATGTTATCAATTTTAGCAAATACATCTCAGAAGCTTTCTCTTTAAGACGTACCATGATAAATAACTTATAATCTCGTTCATCCTCACTATAATACAATTGTTCTATTGTACCGTATTAGATATTAGATTTTGATTCCTATATATATATCTATTTTTTTTCTCCATGATATATTTCCTTTTTTTCTTCTTTATTTTTCCATATTAATGCATACATTGATGAACCTGTACTAATCTTGTTATTGTGGTCAAATTATATTTGTAAAATGTATGTTTATATGATGAAAAACAATGTAATAGTTTAAGTCAATAAAATTTCTTCTTCTTCTTCTTCTTCATAAAACTATCCAAATACTGAATATCACGCCGATGTAGTCATTATTTTGTAACAACTATATATATATGTTTTTATTAACCCGGCCGCCGCAGGCGGAATGTGAATATAGTAATGCCATCCGTCCGTCCGTGCATCCGTCCGTCCGTACATGTTCGTACGTACGTACATCCGTCTATCCGTCACGTTTCGTGTCCGCTCTGTAACTCCAAAATCTACTCGAGAAACTGCCATGAATTTTCAGAAAATGATAGAGGTCAATCTTTGAGAGGAAGTGCAGAGCGCTAGAACCACAACTCTGCCTTCATTTAATTTAGAGTTGTTACCATTTGTAATTTTATACTTATAATTCGTGTCCGCTCCATAACTCGATAACTACTAATGAGACTGCAATACAATTTCATTCAATGATAGAAGGCAATGAGATGACGTGCAGAGCATAAGCACTATAACTCTGCCTTTATTTAATTAGAGTTGTAGCCCTTTGTAATTTTATACTTATAATTTGTATTTAAATAAACTACTAATGGGACTGTAATGAAATTTCACACAATGATAGAGGGCAATGAGAGGACGTGCAGAGCGCAATAATTGTAACTCGGCTTTTATTTCAATTAGAGTTATTAGTGCCCTTTGTATGTTTATACTTATAATTCGTGTCCGCTCCATAACATGAAAACTACTAATGGGACTGCAATAAAAGTTCACACAATGATAGACGGTAGTGAGAGAATGTGCAGAGCGCAATAATCATAAATCTATCTTCATTTAAATTTGGAGTTATTGACCTTTGTAATTTCATACTTATAATTAGTGTCCGCTCCATAACTCGAAAACTACTTGTGGGACTGCAATGAAATTTCACACATAAGTGACACACAGAGTGCAAGAACCATGACTCAAAAACTTCTAAAGGGATCGCATTGAAATTTAAAACAATGACAGAGGACAATGAGAGAAAGTGCAGAGCGCAATAACCATAACTATGGCTTCAGTTAAATTAGAGTTATTGCCCTTTGTAATTTTAAACATATAATTCGTGTTCGCTTTGTAACTTGAAAAAAACAAACTTGCTGGACTGCAATGAAATTTCACACACTGATAGAGGGCAACGAGAGGAAGTGCAACGCACAATAACCATAACTCTGTCTTCATATAAATGTATTGCCCTTCGTAATTTTATACTAATAATTTGATTCTGCTCCATAACTTGAAAATTACTTTTTGGACTGTAATTAAATTTCACAAAGCATTAGATGACAATGAGAGGGTGTGCAGAGCGCAATAACCATAACTCTGTCTTTATTTAAATTAGAGTTATTGCCCTTTGTAGTTGTATACTTATAATTTGTGTCCGCTCTATAACTGGAACACTACCAATGGGACTGGAATGAAACTTCACACAATGATAGAGGGCAATGAGAGGAAGTGCAGAGTGCAATAACAATAACTCTATCACACTGAAATAAGAGTTACTGCCGTTTGTAGTGTTATATTTTTTGTTCATTTTACTTTCTACTTTATGTGCACTGATAAAACTTCCTTTAAACAAAGCACCCAATCATGCGTTCTACAGCTACATAGGAAAAAAACAATGCGGCGGTGGATATGGCTGTCTCCCAGACTGCTTCTTGTTTTCCTTTTGAATCGATATTTTTGCCTAAATTTATCTCATTTTCCCCCCAGAAGCGAGACTCCTTATTTGGAAACTTAGTACCCTTAACGGTTTGTTCTCTTGTTGCTCTGGCTTCTGCCAAGTCAATGAGTACTTACTTGTGGCTTTCTAGGCTTTTATTTTTTCTATTATATTTGCATGATCATTAATGTGTTTTACTTATATTGCCTATTAACGCTGCCTTGTTTGTTAGATATTATAACCTGGCGGGAATATCTTTATTTACACTGTCCCGTTTATTGGGATGGCAATAGGGTAAACGTGAGGTTTGGTGCACCCAAGAACCTGGTTCATCATGCAGATGTGCACTTTTCTGCCCAATAAAGGGGGGACCTATTCAATTTTGCTTTATTTGACACCCTAGAGCTTTATAAGGCAGCGCTACTTTAAGTCACATTGAGATCAACACTGCCGGGACTACTTTTGACATAGTACCGTGACCGCCATTTTGAATTACAATTCAGTGCTATTTTTAAAGGTGCAATTTTGTTTACATTCCCCCGTGATTTAAATATGAGCTGTTGAGTATTGTTAGATTGTTGAAAATAAATAAATGCATGCAGACACATTTTCTGAGTTTCTTTATTATGATGAAGATGCCGAAGAAATTGAGGTTGATCAGGCCTTTTTACAGCAGTTTGACTTGAATACTGGTAATTATGAAACTGTTGTGCCTGAGGCTGTTTAACAGTTGCCCCACCATGAAAACCCTACCACGGTTGATGTGGTTGAACAGTTGCCCCACCATGAAAACCATGCCACGGTTGAGGTTAAAATTGAAAACCCGATGGTTGAAATGAATGATAATCCATCCGGAGGCACCTCAGGTGCACAAGACTATTGTGAAATGGGTCCCGAAATAAGAAAGAATGAATTTGTGTCAATGCCAACCGCAGAGATTCATGAGTTCATTGATGATCAGGCGAATAAAAACACAGTTAAAAAAACTCTAACTGACATAAGACAATTTGACCGTTTTTTGAAAAGAAGATGTGAAATGCGAGAAATATTATTTAATTGAACATGAGCAATTGGATGAGAGTAGATGGCAAACTTCATTTTACCGGTAAGAAAAGAAAATGGCGAAGAATGCTAACCGAGTAGTTTGAGAGGAATGGTTTCAAGCGTTGATCGCAAACTAAAGCGTCACCGGTATCCTCATACCATTATGCAGTCCGATGGACCAGCTTTGTCGCTGACCCGAAATGCCCTGAAAGCAAAACAAAAATCATTAAAGAAGATGGGAAAAGGAAATAAACCAAAACAGGCACAACCGCTTACAGATGAAGAAATAGGTTATATGTATGACAGAGAAATCCTAGGGGGAAGCAGTCTAGTGGCACTTCTCAACACTGTCTGGCTCAATAACTGTATCCAGTTTGGATTAAGAGGAACTAAGGAACTGTACGATCGGAGGTAAGTTTTAATAAAGAAATATTGGCTTCCGAATCGAACAAAACAAATCTGTGACTTTATATGTAAAAAATAGTTTTGACAATCTCTCAAGGGCATGATTTAATTTTTTACTTTCATAATTTTATATTGAGAATATTATGTCAGTGCCTTTTACTATCAAGCTTATTAGGCGAGGCTTAGCAAACGAAGAATGGCGAGGCTCTGCCGAGCTATTCTCTCTCGTGCAGAGCCTAATCAACTTGATAGTAAAAGGCACTGACATAATATTCTATTTATCATGTAGATTATCCACATTTTCTGTATGAATTACTATTATTACCTATTTCTAAGAATGTTACGCTTATCGAGGACGCCGCCATGTTGTGTTTTTTTATTCGTTTTATGACGTCAGGCAACGTTACGTACAATAAACGCCGAGGGATTCCGCATTGATTTGCTTTATTGGTCAGTGCCTAATAAAGCAAAATGTATTAGGTTACCCCTTTATTAGGCAGAAAACTGCATATCTTCATATTGAAATATTTATTGTGCATACTATGTTGATAAAAATCACATTACATTGATTTGCACTTTGAAAAATTGAATACACACTTAATGTGTATTGTAATCAGCCCATGTGAGTTTATTTCGACTTGCCACTGGAATAATTTCCACATTACTGGAATAATTTCACAGTCAGCTGTTCGCCTCGTCCTCGATCGTCGTGACTGTGTTTATTTTCAACGTATAATACATAATATGTCAAGTTCAACGTGAACACATTGTTTGTCTATTATCTTGGAACCAAATGTGTTAATTAATAAATCATTTAACAATAATAAAAACTTTAGCTTTATGATATTTTCTTCACTTAAATGGACTTATTTTTTTCATCAGAGCGAATCAGGTAGGGAGAATTAGTGGGTACTTCGGTTCTCACTACTCTGAGTATTCATACATATAACAGAATGCTACTGAATGAGGCCCGAAAAGATGGGAAAATATTACAAGAAGAAAGGTAAGAAATTCCATTTTTCTTGTTTTGCCACTGAGCGTTCCAAAGCGGTAGCCCTATTGTAAACCCTTGTGTGTTTGTGATGTCTTATCTTGCCTTTTTTTCATCTTTATATATAGTTGTTCTTTGTTTCTTTGTGTGTTTGTGGTTGACTGTGGTCCTTGAATGCTACTTTTCATGTTCGATTTTTATATCTATTTTGGTCTGCCCAGCTTATAAATAAAACAATTTCTAATTATCTTTGTTATTTTTACTTTTGATTGCAAAGTTAGCAATACTCTTAAAGCTGTACAGCCCATACCTAAATTGTTGTATATATATTGATGGGCTTGTCTTTATTTGTAACTTCACGTTCACCAGATAATGGAGAAAACAGGTATTCAAGCGACCAGTTTTAAAGAAGGACATTAATTATTTAGCAGATATCGAGTAAAGTAGATCGTACATGCTCCTATCAAGTTTATAACTTTCAGAAAACAACAACAACATTGCTTCTTGCTGGACTCGAACCAACGCGTCTTATCTTTGAAAAAGACACATATTTGAACATTTTCACATTTTTTTTCTAAACATTACATTTATTGAAAAATAAAGATTACTTTTCGATTACATAAATACATATCTTTCAAAACATACATAAACAAATGTAATCCTCATTCGTGTCTTTACTTTAAAAAGCAAACATATATTGACCGTTTTCCACCCATTTATTTTTCCTTAACAACTATTTCAAGATAAAAACAATTATGTTCTAATGCTCAGTTTTCTTTAAAACTTGTATATGACAAGGTCCTATGACATTTCTTTCAGAACAAGTAAAACATATATATAGGTCATCGGGCTTCTAATGATTTTTTTATTAAACATTCTTTAAATTACGCACGTTTTGGAGTTAGTTTACCATTTTCACACAAACACTTTTGACATAGAGATCGAATATAATATTAGCTCAGTATCTACTTTTATATATGTTTTACACTATTGAAAAACATCTTATTTTTTCTATAGCAAAGGATAAATTCTACTCAGAGCTACCCATACCCTCTATCTTGTTGACAACAAAAACGATCATAAATGACGGAAAAAATATGAAAAATGTTTGTTTTTTTGCTTCATTACGTGGTCCCGCCTTAATTCCATTAAGCGATGGGAAAGCTTATATTAGCAGGATTTTCGGCAATAAAACACGTTAAAAAAACAAAATCTGAAAAAATGTGAGAACCTTTTTAAATTTACCTATTAAATGTTTTAATTTTACAATATGCAAAAATTTAAAGTCGAAATTAAGGTTTTATAATCATACCCACCCAACCCCGTTTAAGCTTCTTGGAGAAGGGGCTGAATGGTGTATGAAAGTTAATACTCGGACCACGTAAGGTAAAATTTGATACGTTACCATCTTAAATCCTACATTATATCCATATCTACTAGAATGCAAAATATGAAACAATTCTGTTCTCAAATAAAGATTTAAAAATAAAATTCTTAGACTTGAAAATGTAAAACACAGTTATAAAGCAAAAACATACCTGAATCGAGTGTTAATAATATCATTTCCAAAGAAACTTATACAATAAATAAATACATACTTCCTTTTATTAGTACTCCGACGTCTACATACAGGAAAGACTAGTCATTTAAGCATGTATCAATCTGCTATTCAGGGAAAGATTTAAGAGATAACCATGCTAAGATTTTCAATGTGGGACGGTATGTGCGTGGTTTTATGGTCAGAATGCCAGAAATATAAGATAACATTAAACAAACACACATGTTTTATCTATGAAAAAACAAATTCATCGGTAAGGGCACTTTGCTGATATCATCCAATGACGTCGCTTGTTACAACGTTATTTGACGTCACGTACTTTTCAAACGGTAAATCGTGCGCTTTACGGTCGCAAATCATTCGCAATATCTCGTTCACTGCTTCGCAGCCATTCGCAACATCTCGTACACTGCTTCGCAGCATTACTCGACTGTAATACACAGGTTTCCATATTGGTTACGTCATCGTGCCTTAGATTCCCACCAAACCGCCTAAACAAATTCGCATTCAAAATCAAAGTTATCATCTAAATGTTGCAATGTTATTCAGCCGATTGCTCCATCAATAGTTTATTTACATGAAAGCAGTGATAAAACCTTTATCTGCGTTGTAAAAATAAACACTCAACGCAAATTATACATCAACACGTGTGGCTAGCGGCCATTGTTTACATAGCAACAGTGCACTATTTTCTGTGCCGTTGCCTTCCGGCTAACAGAATGTCAATATTTTGAACATACCGAAGCGCCGTGATACACACGAGGCGGATCCCGAAGAATGACGGGATTGGCCGAGCGTTCACGATTGCTTCGCAGCATTACTCGAATGTATATCGAAGGTCACTATATTGGTTACGTCATACTAGGGTGGCGCGCGTCAGATTCCCGCCAAAACGAATTTTCATTCAATATCAAAGTTCTCTTCAACATTTCGCAATGTCGTTAGCCGATTGCTCCATCTATAGTTTATTTATATGAAAGCAGTGAGAAAATCTTCATCTGTATTGTAAATAACAAACATACAACGCAAATCATACATCAAAACGTGTGGCTAACGGATATATTGTTTATAAAGCAATATCTTAGCAGCAGTGCACTATTTTCTGTGCCGTTGCTTTCCGGCTAACAAAATGTCAAGAATTTGAACATACCGAAGCTCGAAGCGGGAACACACGAAGCGGGATCCCGACGAATAGCGATTGGGTCATCCCGACGAATAGCGATTGGGTCGCAAATATGGGCGTTAGCCAATAGAGTAACGCGTTACATTATAGTTACATTATTGTGAAAGTAAATGGAGATAAATCAAACATCACAGTTCCCTTTAGACCGACATCAGTCCCGAAAAATAGCGGTCGTATTTTATTGTGGGAATAATGCAATTACATATCGTATATATATATATCTTGGATTGATGCTAAATGAGCATTACAGTTAAAGAGGATATTTGTTGGTTTGGAGTAAATAAAGGATTTATTTTCATCGAGAAGTGAGAAAAAATATATGTTCACGAGTGCTTTAATGCGCCAAAACAATGACCTCAATAACGTCAACAACGTCAACAGCGGCATTAAGTCATTTTCGATATTTCACATGTGAAATATAAACAATGAAACTATAAGGTTTTATTTTAAGCATAAAATCCACTATTTCACTGTAAAGTATATAATATATAATTATACAGTCTTTTTACTGTTTTGCCAATGACCGTTCCAAGGCGGTAGCCCTATTGTCAATTTTTTTTAGGTTTCTTGTGTCTAATCTTGCTTTTTATTCGTCTTTAAAGTTGTTCTTTATTTCTGTGTGTGTTTGTGGTTGACTGTCGTCATTGAATGCTACTTTCCTGTTCGATTGTTTTTATATAGACCTTTTTACACTAAACCGTTCGAGTCCATGGTTTCGAGCAATATAGCTGTTTATGGAAATAAGCAGTTTGCTTCCATAAACCACTTTTATTACAAGCTGCAAGGTTCTTAATGGGACTTGTGTTGGTAGCCGACATCAGTAAAACTGTGAGTAATGGCCTTTAATCATTGAAAAAGATTACATACGATGGAATAATATGGAATGCTAGAATTAACAATTGGGTCGAATCTTGTGCTGGTTGAAACTGTAGACAGGCGGAATTACAAAATAAATTGTGTTTTCCAAGAAGCCGGTATAAACGAGCAGCGATTACACACTACTATAAACATCTTAAATCGTTTCGTAACAAATCTAAAATAAATGTATTAACATAGTTTTAGTTACAATTTGTAGTACGAGATGGTGAAGTTTGCTGAATATTAATAAATAGAAATTACTGGTGTTTACAGTTCGTAATTGGATCTGTCTAGGTATGCTTTTAAATACATTTTGTTTTCGTGATCTATAAACGTTTAATGCTCAAACCAATTACCGCAACTATCCAAAATGTAACAATAATATCTTAGATTGGAACAACAAAATAACAAGAGGAAATGTAGCACTTTTGTAATATTTAGTATAATAATTATTATTATTATAATATTTATACTAAGCATTACGTGGTCCGAGTATTAACTTTCATACCCCATCCAACCCCTTCTCCAAGAACCGAAAACGGGGTTGGCTGGGGTATGAAATTTAAACATTTAATACGTCATTTAAACAGGTTATTGTATTTTATTCAGTAATAATCTGTTTAAACATGTTTTATTGTCGAAATATCGGTTATAAAATCCTGCAAATATAAGCTTTCTCATCGCATAATGGAATTAAGGCGGGACCCCGTGGATTATTTAAACTGTTTACATCATTTATTGTATAAAACATTTATAAACGGAATCTGTGTGTTAGAATTACTTCTTTAAACATAAATGTTTGATGATTTATTAAAGGTATTCGTCAGGAACAAATAGCTGTAAAGTTCGTACTCTCTGATATTTACCGAGTCGATACTTTTGCGTGTGTGTTAAAAGAAAAAAGAAGTCCAACGTTTCAGGCAATTGAATTAATTGGGCTTAGGATATAAATAGTGGAAATGTGTAAAAATTGATTAGGCCACCCTTAAAATATATTTGTTTTCCCTTCACCGACTCTAATTCTGTGCATTTCAGGGTGCCTAGTCGTCGAATATGATTCAAGATCTTTTTTATTACTTTCTAAACGTTTTCATACCTGATATAATTGAGTAGAATGAAAACAGACGCTCCTGAAAATCTGTTTGCAATCTTCGCGTTTCCAGCCTCTAAGCTTCGCATAGCCAAAACTTTTGACAGCCGAAAATCAAAATGGCGACGCTTGGTACATCCGAAACCTAGAAACAGACATGCGCAGACGACAATTTCTAAAGATAATGCATTTTTACAATGTAAACAAGGAGGGTCAAAATGAATTTTAGGCTTTGTGAAGCATAACGGATTGCTATGTCAAGAATGTAAACAGATCCAGGAGCGTCTATTTCATTCTGTCTAACCATATCAGGTATGAAAACATATAGCATATCTCCGAATGTGAAACATGCCATCTTGACCCGTTATTCTCAGACGGGCATGCTTTGTTAAATATGAATCTTGATTTGAATTACCAAGTACCATTGTCTAAAGCCCAAACCCATGAAAATGACCCCTTAAAACCCCCCAAAATGGGACGCCAATAGGGAAAACGAATTTGTAACAAATTTAAACCCCAGCCTTTTAACCGAAATTCGTAATTTGCTTGAAAATATCCCATCTGCTGAGCCCAAAAATACCATTAATAAAATTACTTATACAATTGGGAACTTATTCACCGATACGGCAAAATATACATTTCATGCTAAACAGTTACCAACATAAAAACGGCAATAAACCCTGGTACGGGCCTATGTGCCGGAATGCGAGAGTAAAATTTAATACCGCACGTAAACAATACCAGTTAAACAAATCGGACGTAAGTAGGTCATCACTGAACCGAGCAGGTAAACATTACAAAGTCACTATGAACCGTTATACATCTCAAAACAGACTACCGAATGGTTGTTCTGTCCTAATTCATGATATATTATAGGCCCTGACAAGCGTGAATCTTGCTATAAACATGATTCCACGTGTATTTCGCACACAGTGTCTGACCCACTTAACACCCAACGTGCAAATGTACTTGGTCTTTTGTTGTTGTTGTTTTATTATCGATGTCGTATGTACACTGCTATTCTCAATTACTATAAAATGAATTAAACTAGTTATCAATCTTACCAACGCGCTATATATATATATACATGTATATAGTGTTCGGAATTTGATCCCCTTCTCAGTAATGCCTATTTTCTGTCGTATCCTATCCTCTCCACGTGAAATAATTTATATGACTTATTTGGATATGATAGGATAAAGACACAGAGAACACATTACCAAATCGAACCCTACTGACCTCCAGAACCTATCTCTCTCACTTTCGCTTTCAGAAAGAGATAGCGATGGACCTTATCTATACTGTGCATGCGTTATTATTATTTTATTATTATTATTATTATCATTATTATTATTATTCAATAGTATATCATTACTTATACCCACCCCCCCCCCCCCCCCCCCCCTCCCCACCAAACCCCTATCCCAAGTTCTCTCCCCTCTCCTCACTCCACCCACTGCTGTACCGTTTTACTCTTACCTCATTACCCATGATTATGCTAAACCTTGATTGTACCATTGTACCCGTCAATGGAAGAAAATGTAACTGCTATTTTTCCTCATGTTGTTACCATGCAAAATGTAACCTGAGTGAAATAAAGTATATGCTGTTGTTGTTGAGTGAAATAAAGTATATGTTGTTGTTGTTGTTGTTGTAGCAAGTAATAAAAAAAATCTCGATTAATATTTGACGTCCAGGCACCTTGAAATGCATAATAGGTGCCTGCTCGTGCACGAAAGTGTCCGGAGGGACGCCTGCGATCTTCCTCCACTAATCGAAGCTGGGAATTAGACATATGACCTTAGCTGTTGGTGCCACTAAAAATCTAATTTATTTCAACTGCAATTATACTCGAACATCTTAGAAGTGTCTCATTTAAACTGACAATTGTTTACACATCGGAAACTAAGTTATAACTATATGAAATGGAAATAAATTAAATAAAATTCCGTTTTCTTGCACGGCGGTCACCTGCTTAAACCACCGACGTTCCCCAAGTCAGCTGGATAGGTTTCTCACGCAAAGATTCCTAGGCCCATGAGGGATCGAACCCACAGCGGTGAGAGGCAAGTGATGTTAAGTCAGAGACTCTAACCACTCGGTCACGAACATCCCTCTGATTGGATGAAATTTCCCAAATCACAACAAATCCTGATAAAACATCAACATATTATTTTCCATCATTAAAGCATGTTTATTTAGGTCATTTTGACTGAGATTTGCATTTTATTGATACAATTCTACTGAGAGTATATTTGCAAAGAGTACAATTTATTTGCTGCTATTCGGTGAGAACTGTTAGAGGCTAATAGCATTATATTATCCCCAATTTGCTGATCATGTTTGAGTGTATCTAAACGTTTTATTTAAGGCAAGTTAGTTTGTTTAGCCAGTGGAATTTAGAAATAATGGTTGAATCGCAAAATGCTCTAATGTAAGCCTAGGGGAAATTCAATAGTGGTATATGATCACTAGATATAGACTGAATAACACTTTATTTTGAAAAAACAACTGGACGCTGCCATTAGACGTAGGTAAACCTACGCCCAAAAAGTATCAAGCTCACATTTCTCTTATCTAGACTCCTTTGGACTGTATTTTGTTAAATCATCACAGAAAGGTTGTGAAATACTTATTCTTACAATTTTACACAAATAATGTAAACATATTGACTAAACTAAATGCTTAAAAAATATGAAAATAGTGGGTGTAACTTCCACATTTCATATGAATTATTTTAAGCATAATATTGATTTTAAGTAGAATCTCTGCCAAACAAAGCTTCTTTGTTGTGGATTTAATTAAAATGAATTATAAACTTAATTGCATGCGTTAAAAGTATTTTAACAATTTTAAAAGCACATAATTTGTAACAGCAATGAACATCCAACATTTCAATGATTCAGCGTTTCAATGATAATAAACCTATTAATGTTCGAATTTAACTATATAAGCTACCTGATCCGGATTGCTATCTTGGAAAAATATCGTCTACAGACATTGTTCTTTTCAAACAGTGATGACATAATTTGTAGCAATATCGACAGATCATCGCATTAATATCATCGTCGTGCAAATGCATTACACGACGTCGTGGATTTTTTTTTAAATAATGTGTTTGTTTGAATGGTGTTTTCCGTCATTATTAGCACATGCTATATATGACTGTCGATATTTTGTGGTAGAGGCAGATCACCCCAATAATTCTGGGTAGAACCAGTACTGTATACCTCACGAAATCCTTAAGAATCGAAACTTTCCCAACTGAAAAGTCGAGCTCCTAGTGGTATTCGAACCCGCAGCGGTTAGATGCGAGGATTATCAGCGGTTAGATGCGAGAACGTTTTAAACGAGCGGACTGCACTGTCTGGTAATTAATTTACTGTAAACACAATTAATGTACTTACTCCCTTTGATGAACCTCTCTGGTGTTTATAAACATATATTCCCACTTCACTGTTGTTTTTACCAAGCTCCATCATGCTCTGTATGTTTGTTTATATAAAACTGTTTGTATGTGTATCCTAAAGAAGGCAATACAAGACGAATGCGCTCGATATGGAGTTGTATATTGTAGCACTGTTAAGTTGGTTATTTTAAGCACATATCACAATATACATACACTGAACAAAATTGCTAAGTATAAACTTTTGTATCTTAGCAACTAACTTTCTTATTTTAAATTATTTTAGAAAAAATATATGATAAGTATTTTGTTTTGACCCATAGTTTGTAAAACATTTATGTTTTGTTTAAATTGTTACATCATTTGAGAGTTACCGTCCCTTTATATGAAAACATGAAATGTGCTGATAAAACACATAACATGAGTCAAAGATATAAAATTCTTAAAATTGGTATGAAATAATAGAAAAACACAAAAAAAATTGATAATATGGATAATCTTAAATTACCTCCCTTTAAATTGAATAGTGTTTGAAATTCAAGTAACTGTAATTCAGCGTTAACATTAAATATTTCGAAAATTTCTTTTGCAAACGCATTTGTAGTGGTTATGCTAGTAAAACATGATGTCAAAATAATTTTAACTGGCATATTTTAAAATTAGGAACATCGAAAGCTTCACTAATTCGAAGTACTTAATAAAATCCTATATACCCAGTTGTATAAGTGTTATAACTTATTTCTAAGAAAACACATTGACTTAAAAGTTTTAAAAAATGTTCATGCAATCAGAGTAGACGATTTACTCATTATTTTGCACTTTAACCGTATCTCTAATCAAGCACAAAATACACAAAACAATGAGAATATTATTGACATATTCTTAGGTTGATACTTAGCAATTTGGTTTATTTAGTATATATGAGAACATTATTAACCAAACAGTGCCAAAATCTATAGCAAGCGTCATTGTCAAACAAATTTGCAAAAAAAAATATTTAGAATTATTCACATTCTGTCTAGTTCTAAAACGTCCTGCATCAGGATACATATATTTTATATATATATAATTATTTTTTTATAAAATGTGATATATACAGTGAGGTAGAGTAGACCTGAATATTCACAGAGGCTCATATCTTTAAACTTATATTAATTGTTAATCACCGCATATTAGCTGAAGTATGTCTTAGTCAGAAAAGGATATGACCCTTTGGTTTTACAGCGCACTGCATGTTTAGTGATTGACCCCTACAGTCAGTCATTACGCTTCACTTTTCACTTGTGCGATGACTGGACTACCTCTTGTACCTACTGAAACCCCAACTAAGGGAGGTGGGTGTATGAGCTTTCGTCCCTCGGGTTTTCTGGTCGTACCCTAGTTTGTTTTTCTCTTTTGCTGCAACTACTATGGTTGTTCAATACGATTCTGGATACATCCTGAGATGTTTTATTATTTTGTATGTGTTTCTTCAGTTAGTTTTTCAGGATGTGGACTTTATTGTTAGATAATTATTTTTGATGGGATGTAGTTTTGTTTACACTGTCTTGTCTATTTGGGCGCTGAACACAGGCTAATAGCGAGGATTGTGCGCATATAACATCGATTCAAGCTAACCTGTGGGCCTTATTGCCTACTGACCGTTCCAAGTCGGTAACCCTGTCTTCACCACCCTTTCTTTTGTTTTTTGTCTCTTTCATTGTATTTTCAAGTCCTTGTTTGCAGTACAGTGCAGACCTACGACGCCTTTGCGCTCGGACGCTGTAGTTTCTATAGGACCCTATATCTCATTTTAGTACAATTTGATGTTATAAGATAAACAGGTGGGCATAGGAACAATCTGCTGGTGCTTATAACAATATAGGCAGTATGCCATCCTAACGCGAAATAACCGAGTCCCATCTGTAAAACAGAATTTGTTGGTTTCAAGGGATCCCATTTTCAGTATTTATTTCTAATTCTCGTTAATACAGTCTATCGATAGACATGGCATTATCTTTGGAAACGAAACCTGCTGCTGGTAACAAATACTCTCTTTCGTTAAACATTGTCTTTGAAACAAAAGCCGAGGATTCTCGTAAAGAGATTCGTTTGTTAGACATGCTTTGGAACCAAAACTACTGATGCTAGTGAAGTTTTTCTTCCGTTAGGCATTGCCCTTGGAACCAAAACCGCTGAAGCTAGATAATTAGTAACGTGTTCCGTGTGGTCTTGTACTGCAAACTATTGTTCCCAATTACAAATTGAGCTGCATGCCTGAATGTAATTTATTGTTTCCAATTACAGATTGAGCTACTTGCTCGAAGAAAATGATTATTACCAAGACAAAGAATCAGCAAACATGATTATAAATTGATTGTATTAAATAACTGTATTTAAACAATGTGTCAAATAGCTTTACTAGTCTTCACTTCTGTGATTATAGGGCTCACTCCATTGCGGCTACCTCCAAATGCCGTCCATAGATATAACGAGAAGATTCTAAACAATTGCTCTTTTCTACCGCAATGAGAAACTTTAATGGAACAGTCTGGCTTATTCAGCTACAGAACAACAATGAACCTGATTTACTGTTTGCAGAGCCTTATATAGAGAGCCTTGGCATTTCTGATTCTGGCTATTCAATTAAATCCCATTTTATTGAATAATATATGATAATATAATAGGTATTGGATTGAAATATTAGCGTCTGTGAAGGTAATCTCAGTTTTTAGCAATGTAAATTTACATTAGAAAAAATGGTTTCATGTTAGATGTTTTTTATTATTGAAAATTTTCATTGTTTTATAGTTTAAGGCAAAGTATTTTGTTGAAAACTGGGACCATACGCCGCTAGACCTGAAATGGTATGAACATACCACACTGAAGGTACCATCTTTTTTGCTATCTGAAAAAGTAGATATAAAAGCTGAACAAGAAATGCAGCCCTCAAAGACCATTGTCAACCAAAAGCAAGCACAGCAACAAACAACAAGTTTAAAGATAACTACAATGAAAAACGACACCACAAACATAACAGGGTTGACAGTAGGGCTACCGCCTTGGAACGGTAAGTGGCAAACAGGGCCGTTGGTGGTTTTAACCAGGTTCTAGGGTGCACCAAACCTCACTCTTACCTTATTGTCATCCCAATGAAACGGGAAAGTGTAAATAAAGATATCCCTGCCAGGTTATATTCTCTAACAAACAATGCAGCTTTAATATCTATTATACGTATAACACATAAATGATAATGTAAATATGAATATAAAAAAGTCCAGAAAGCCATAAATCAAGTCCTCATTGACTTGGCAGAAGCCAGAGTAACAAGAGAACAAACGGATATGACAAGACACTATTCAAGACAAGCATCAGATGTTACCGTCCTATGAGGATTTAGGTAGGCGTCATCATAGTGTCCACAATATGCTTGTCATCGCACAATCAAAGAGGAAATCATAGTGGCGAACTGTAAATGGGTTTACCACTAAACATGCTCTACGTTACACAATTATAAGGTCATAACCTCTTTTGATACACTTTTAACAAGTTTAATAAAGATTGTATGAAACTGAGTATGACCAATGATCTTACGAAAGTTGTAAATCACATCTTCATAGAAGTCAGGTTGTGACAGTCCTTGTCGCAGTAGTGTTCTTAAATTACATTTACATTTTAAAAGTAAGTCACGGTTACGATAATACAGTTTTGCAAAGGTTTTTCGAAATTTATCGTAACGGTAGCCCTGATGGAGTAGTTTCTCAGTTATACGCAGATTACGAATAATAATATTAAAGTCCTCAACTCTACTACAAGCTCTTAAAAACGAATAAGTTGAGACCCCATAAGATGTAGCCCGGGGAACATCCCCATCTTAGTGAGGATAACTAACAATATCGAAATTAAAATCATTTCTCTTTTCATAGATTTTACTTATTATTTCTCCGTTTTCAATAGAGAGTTGTTAATCAAGAAAAGATGCGACAGTATCGGAAATATTAGCTTTGTTGAGTTGAAGTTATTTTGGAGATATCGTTTTACCCATAGTAGAAAAGAAAGGATTGCCAATGATCAATATGTTATCCACATACCAAGAAGTATCATTAAAGGCTTCGATTAAATCTGCCTGAGTAACTAGTGAAAGACTCAACATGAAATCTCTTTCACAGCACTACAAAAACAAAGCTGCGACAAGAGGAGCACAATTCGTACCTATAGGAATACCAACAAGTTGTCTATAAACGGTAGTTCCATACCTGACGAAAATATTATCTAATAGAAAAGTAAGTGCTTTACAAACATTTTGGCAAGTTCCCATATGTAATTGTCTAAACTGCCGTTATTAAAAAGGCTTTAATATTGTTACATGCCAAACTTATAGTTTTTTCTCAGGCGAAAGTTGTTTGAATAAGAGCAATGAGTTTGTGAATACTCATGAATACTTATAGATGAAACTTGACGTTTATTGCACGTTTGATCAAGAACGTCTCCTGAATGTTTAATCGACCAAAATAAATTAATCACAGTGTTGCCACAGGCTTTAACACAATATTGTCTAACTTGATCCTTAACTGCAATAAGACAAGAAGGTAAACGTTTGGAGATGTTGTAGTGGAGCAGGCATTTATAACGCTGTTTATGTAATTTTGGAATCCAGTACATAGTTGGAAGAATGTTTTGCTTTTCGTCTTCTCTAGCCTTGAAAATCGTACACCGGGTGATATGCGTGGAAACAACATCATCCACAGTAGATCGAACTTGGGTAACAAATTAGTGCTCCGGAGTTCCACAGATAAAACATTGACGTAATGTAGGCGTCAAACATTAATTACATTATTCGCTGCTTTATCAGCAGGAACTAAAACAAATTTATGAAATTCGTCAATTCCCATTTTTGGACGGTGTATGACGGCACGCGTCTATGTAGTGGGACATCTGTCGGACAACGAATTTCAACTAGAAACCAAAGATTACCAGATTACAGTGCGATAAAAGTAGTAACATTTGCAAGGTTGTAAATGGATAAAAGATGAGTACATTGACAAACTATTGATAAATATATAAGCGTTGGTAAACATAAAGTGATTTTAACTTAAGTTTAAGTAATACGCTGTTTTTGAAGGAATATGATCCTGTACAAATTAATGCGCATATGTCTTATAACGTAAACAAGCATCTACATGAAGTTGAGGGTAAAATCTGTACCGTACCGTACATTCCAAAATATAACGAAAATAGCAGGTGCGTAGTACGGAGAATACCGAAAGTAGCAATGAATAGTTTAGTAACGTATATAATAGAGAGTATCGGTATATTATCAGTGTATGAAGGATGTATACAACGACAAACGATAATGTTTATTAATTTATTTATATCATATATTGTAACCTATGTCTGAATGTGTTCATGCATTGTTGCATGTTTATTATTGATTTGGCCTTGAAGAAAGTTAAACATAGTATAGATGAAAAATGAGATATAGGGTCCTATAGAAACCACAGCGTCCGAGCGCAAAGGCATCGTAGGTCCGCACTGTACTGCAAACAAGGACTTGAACATACAATGAAAGAGACAAAAAACAACAGAAAGGGTGGTGAAGACAGGGTTACCGACTTGGAACGGTCAGTAGGCAATAAGGCCCACTTGTTAGCTTGAATTGATTTTATATGCGCACAATCCTCGCTATTAAACTGTCTTCAACGCCCAAATAGACAAGACAGTGTAAACAAAGCTAGATCCCATCAAAAGGAATTCTCTAACAATAAAGTGAGAAACTAACTAAAGAAACACATACAAAATAATAAAACATCTCAGGATGTATCCAGAATCGTACTGAACAACCATAGTAGTTGCAGCAAAAGAGAAAACCAATTTAGGGTACGACCAGAAAACCCGAGGGACGAAAGCTCATGCACCCACCTCCCTTAGTTGGGGTTTCAGTAGGTACAATCATAGAGTCCCAAGAGGTAGTCCAGTCATCGCACAAGTGAAAAGTGAAGCGTAATGACTGACTGTAGAGGGTTCAATCACTAAACATGCAGTGCGCTGTAAAACCAAAGGGTTATATCCTTTTCTGACGAACTTCCTGATTAAATTTGTAAAGCGGTCAGGAAACCCGTCAGACCCCTTTAAATTTCGAAGTTTATAGACCACATCTCCATAAAATGAGGGTTGTGATATGCCTAGTCGCAGAAGTGTCTTAAGGTTGGTGTTGTACTTTTCTAGCAGGCCCTCGTTGCGGCGGTAGAAATTAGAGAAAGATCTACGTAGTTTGTGATATCGAAAACCCTGCTGAAGAAGTTTACTTGTAATAACTTGATTTCGATCATTGAAGTCTATAACATCATTACATGCTCTAGCAAATCGCATGAGCTGGGAGATATACACCCCGTATGAGGTAGCACGAGGTACATCTCCATCCAGGTGTGGATAGTTAACGATGTTCAAACATGTTTACCATGTATGCACATTATTTATGCAAATTAATTTATGATGGAATTTGCACTGTTCTCATTGGACTGTTTCATGCAAATTCATTTATGATGAAATTTGGACTGTTTTATTGGACTATTTTAGTGGGGAAGCTTTTGGAACAATCTTCGGGCAGTATATAAACACACTTTGGGAACAGCTTAAACAGTTGAGTTGTGTTCTGTTGAGTAAAAGTTAATTTTGAATTGGATGCTTTTTAAAAATATAAAACATATGTGTGAGAGGATTAACTTATTATTGTGCTCATTCATAATAACAGTGAAATTGGATATTTGGACTAAACCGGAAATATTGGAAATTAATTTGGACTGAAAGGACAATTAACATTTGGATTAAAGAGACACTTACTGTTTTGGATTAAAGAGACACTATTTTGGATTAAAGGAACATAGGATAAATTTATTTGGACTTAAATAAAAAATTGGATATTAATGAAAAACTGGATTTGTGTATTCTGTAAGTGAATATTTGATGCAAATACGTCAAATTGGTTAAATAACTTTTTAAAATGGTTAAACCACGTCTGGTTTTGTATGTTCGGGTCATAATTTGATTTATTGGAACAGCATGCTTTGATTTTACTCCAAAATGCTTTTGAATAATTAGCTGAAGCAACTATTGAATTCAATACCGATATTGAGCATTTCTTATTACTGCAAACATTTTTAAAAATATTTTTTGCACTGATATATGCATTTAAATCTTCTTCCGATCTATTAAACAGAAATTGCCTGAGACATCTATTGTTATTAAGTTTAAGTTTACGACATTCACTATCGAACCACTTCCGTGTTATTACTGAATTATTCTTCGTTCTTTTCAAGCACTTAAATTTAGAACATGCGTCGTCAAAAACCTTTTCAAAACCAGTTATAATAAAATTGATATTCATATCTTGGTTAACAATCACCCCCATCGATATCGTCAAGTTTACCGCTAAGCACGTTATCACGCAGAATGTTTCTGAATTACTCCACATTTTCTCTTTTAAATAAGTACTTATATTCAGTCCTGTTCATTAACAACATGCGTAGGTAATCGAGCATTTGCGCATTATGACAATATTATAGGAAGATGTTTACTCTGCACTCTGATCTTGCGTCCACTTTTAAGTGAACTATACAATCAATATAAGATAGTAATATATAACACTACAACGCGTTTGATTATATACGTATACTCTCCAATCCCTCTGTCATTACCAAACCGTCCCTTTACAATATACAAACAGTAGGTTTTACGAAATTCAAGTAACTTTCTTCCAACTTTGTTGGTGCTGTCGTCACATGATGCTCTTTTAATACCAATAGCTCCATTTATTATATCTTCATATTCATTTATATCTGGGTCAATGGAGGTAAAATCATCAAGTATTGCTGTTCTTGCATTGAAATCACCAGCAAGCAGAATGTTACAATCTTCATAAATAGTCTGCATGTCAACTATTTCATTTTCTATACTTTGCATTCCTGCTGCTAATCCTCTATACAATTTAGAATTTTAGGTGGAATGTAGAAACAAATAAGTATAAGGTCTGAACACGAATTAAGACTACTCTTGTCAAATTTCAATAATATCACAAACTCAAAATGATTAGATATTTGTTTTACATAGTGTTCAAATACATTCCGAATAAATACCATGACTCCACCAATATTTCTACCACCACGTACAGACAAATAAGCGGAACAGATAAAACATATATCATTTGGAAAAGCATGTTCTATTTTCGATTTGTCAAGCTCCACTGTCTCTATAAAAGCTATAACATCAACGTTAATAATATATAACATGAAGTTAACATCGCTCAATTTATTTCGTAAACCTTCACTATTCCAGCAAATTACTGATATGCTGCTTTTGTTATCTGATGGGCCTTGGCCTAACCGCTATATCACCACTATCATTCGATGAAATAGATCCATTGACACTTTGGCCAGCTTCATTTTCATGCACTGTTGGAATTACATGCTAGTCTATATCCATGAATACTCTTGTTTTAATGTCGTCATCATTATCTGATTTACGGTAGGTGAATAACTGACAATTTTTGAAATAACCACCTAGACCATTAATGCTCAGCTCTTTAAGCTGTTTTATTTTCTTAAATGTTAGATCGTTAGAAATTCGGATTCCACTTTTACGCATTTCATCACGATCGGGAAACATCTTAATCTTGTTTTGCAAGTTTGAAAATTTGACAAGCATCATACGAGGATGAACAACGATAGTTTTTACCCGATTTGCACTAACAATAATTGCATCTGTATTTTGTTCATATGGACAAACGACCTTTATAACTTTATTCATAACAATAGCTTTCCGAACTATGTCATTCTCAAAATTCTCTTCATCGAGTCCAAACATTCTTAAAGTATTTTTACGTGATTGAGCTTCAAGGTAGAACACATTTTTTCTAAGCTTTCAAAGTCATCATGTTTTCTATCAATTTCCAGTTGTAAAGCAACGATATCAAATTGTAGTATTTCTTGGTTATATGATAAAGTTTCAAATTTTGATTCCATGTTATTAACGCGTTTTGAAGCCAAGCCTGCTTTTCTTCTACATCTTTATCTTAAAGTCTTAATTGTTCACACTTCACACTTCATTGCTTTCATTTCGTTTTTAACCTGCAATACTTCCTCTGACTTGTCGGATCTCGTTTGTTGTGACAGTGACATGACCAGCATAGCAAATGTTTGATGTATTACATTCACAGTCCTTAATAGTGTTTGTTTTCTATCAGAAGTTGCAGACAGGAACAAATTAAACCAAAAGTACTACGTTATAAACAACTGATGTGAAACGCACAATGATTGACGTCTGTTCATGTGCGTTTTCGCAATACTAAAACATATAGTTGCATTTCACATGCAAGCTAGAATTTATATATTAATATAAACAGATGGGTTTATGTTTTTTTCGAGATATATTAAAATAGAATTACCCAATCAAAACATATTAAAAGTCACACACTTCTTATTATAAAACAAGAGGTCAATGACCTTGAAGATCTACTGATTGATTTTGATTTCAGGAAGTAGTCGCTACAAACTTGTTTTTTTGAAAATCTATTCTTAGCCGTGGCGGCCATCTTGAATTTTCGGCTGACCTAAAATTTTGCTAGGATCAATTAGACATCAAGAGCAACATTGCTGTGAAGTTTCATGAAAATCCGTCAAGTAGTTTCAGAGGGGTAGTCGCTACAAGTTTTCATTATATAACTCTATGTAAACAAAGATGGCCGCTGACAGCCATGTTTAACATTGAATCAAAATAATGTTCGACTCGGATAACCATCATGTCATGCTGATCATTTTAGAAAAAGTCCTATAGCAATATCTCTTACAGTTTTCAAGAAGTAGTCGCTACAAACTTATTTTTTAAAAATCTATTTTTAGCCATGGCGGCCATCTTGAATTTCCGGCCGACCTGAAATTTTGCTTAGATCAATTAGACATCAAGAGCAACATTCGTGTGAAGTTTAATGAAAATAGTAGTTTCACAGGAGTAGTCGCTACAAGTTTTCATTATATAACTCTATGTAAACAAAGATGGCCACTGGCAGCCATGTTTAACGTCGAATCAAAAGAATGTTCGACTCGAATAACCATCATGTCATGCTGATCATTTTAGAAAAAGTCCCATATCAATATCTCTTATAGTTTTCAAGAAGTAGTCGCTACAAACTTATTTTTTAAAAATTTATTTTTAGCTGTGGCGGCCATCTTGAATTTCTGGCCGATCTGAAATTTTGCTAGGATCAATAAGGCATCCAGAGCAACATTCCTGTGAAGTTTCATGATAATCCGTCAAGTAGTGTCAGAGGAGTAGTCGCTACAAGTTTTCATTATATAACTCTATGTAAACAAAGATGGCCACTGACAGCCATGTTTAACATTGAATCAAAACGATTTTTGACAAGGACCAACATCATGTCATGCTGATCATTTTAGAAAAAGTCCCATATCAATATCACTTATAATTTTCAAGAAGTAGTCGCTACAAACTTGTATTTTTAAAAATCTATTTTTAGCCATGGCGGCCATCTTGAATTTCCGGCCGACCTGAACTTTTGCTAGAATCAATTAGACATCAAGAGCAACATTCGTGTGAAGTTTCATGAAAATCCGTCAAGTAGTTTCAGAGGAGTAGTCGCTACAAGTTTTCACTATGTAACTCTATGTAAACAAAGATGGCCACTGGCAGCCATGTTTAACGTCGAATGAAAATAATGTTAGACTCTGAAAACCATCATGTCATGCTGATCATTTTAGAAAAAGTCCCATATCAATATCTCTTATAGTTTTCAAGAAGTAGTCGCTAAAATCTTATTTTTTAAAAAATTATTTTTAGCCGTGGCGGCCATCTTAAATTTCCGGCCGAACTGAAATTCTGCTAGGATCAAAAAGACACCAAGAGCAACATTCCTGTGAAGTTTCATGAACATCCGTCAAGTATTTTCAGAGGAGTAGTCGCTACAAGTTTTCATTATATAACTCTATGTAAACAAAGATGGCCGCTGGCAGCCATGTTTAACGCCAAATTAAAACGATTTTCGACAAAGACCAACATCATGTCATGTTGATCATTTTAGAAAAAGTTCCATATCAATATCTCTTATAGTTTTCAAGAAGTAGTCGCTACAAACTTATTTATTTTAAATCTATTTTTAGCTGTGGCGGCCATCTTGAATTTCCGGCGAGCCTGATTTTTTTTTAGGATCAACTATACATCAAGAGCAACATTCCTGAGAAGTTTCATGATTATCCGTCAAGTAGTTTCAGAGAAGTAGTCGCTACAAGTTTTTACTATATAACTCTATGTAAACAAAGATGGCCGCTGGCAGCTATGTTTAACGTCGAATCAAAACGATTTTTGACAAGTCCAACATCATGTCATGCTGATCATTTTAGAAAAAGTTTCATATCAATATCACTTATAGTTTTCAAGAAGTAGTCGCTACAAACTTGTATTTTAAAATTTTATTTTTAGCTTTGGCGGCCATCTTGGATTTCACATCAACATGGATTTTTGCTAGAATCAACTAGACTTTATGGGCAATATTTCTGTAAAGTTTCATGAATATCCATTCAGTAGTTTCAGAGGAGTAGTCACTACAAATAAAAGTTTACGGACAGACGGACAGACAGACGGACGGACGGACAGACGGACGACGGACGCCGCACCACGGCATAAGCTCTGCTGATCTCTTATCAGTCGAGCTAAAAACGAGTAAACTTCAACAGTTTAACATATTTTCCAGTTCCTGTAGTGTTTGTCAATCATTTAGCCTAACTGATTACGACTCAGTGTTATACAGAGCTTTACACTGCACTTGCTTATTTTCAGGACGGATCAGGATGGCTGAAATCTTTCAATTGAACTTTTATTGACACTGTCGTGTCAATTTGGGTGCTGAAAATAGGAAAATAGCAATTCTGTGTACACATAATTACGATTTAAGCTGACCATTACGTCGTATTGCCTACAGACAGTTCGAAGTCGGTAATCCTTTTTCTCCGCTCTTTGTGTCGCGTGTTGTTGTTTATTGGCTCACTTGAATTATTTTTATAGTGCAGCTTTACGGTGTCATTGCGTTTGGGTGTTTGGGTTTCAATAGGACCATTTGTCTCATGGTTTTGCTTTAAAGCTACTATAGCTGTATATAAGACTAGTGGGAGTGTACCTAAAGCAAATGGAACCGGTTTAACGCTTGGTTTACAATCAAATTCAAGCTACTGAAACTGGAAACTCGTATATAAGGCAGATTTATAGCGAACTAATTATTTCCCTGTAATCGAAAATGCATACCCATGCTCTAAAAAAAAAAAATGCCTATGCGCGTTTCGAATCCATTACTTTCGGATTGACAGTCACTGCGCTTTACACTGGGCTAAGCCAGTCAGTCGACCAATACTTATTTTTATCGATATTCTGTCAGCATTGTGGACGTTCTCCTTTGTTCGTTTTGTGCGCATGATTCAATGCGTTTCTAAGTACAAATTCCAACAATAAACAGTTTCCGACACAAACATAATGTACAATGATGTATGGGTTACGCGCTGTGATATATCGATGTCGGTATGCATGCGCGACAGATGTCGGTTCTTAATTGAATTATGGGAACAATTATATCAAAACATGTAAACAATGGGTTTGTCAGGGATAACATGATGGACATCAAGACATTTTGTTTATTTTCCTACTATTCATCATCCCTTTTAAGCTAAGATACGTCTTTTTAAAACTGGCATGATAAACAATGTAAACAATGTTAAGGTGCTGAGGAACGGCCCCGGAAACTCAATTCTAGTTAAGATGTAATTATATTAATGAAACTCTTATTTGCAGTTGAACGTGTACATATACAGCTTATTGCCAATCCCTTTTGTTCATGTATTATTATTATAAAGCGTGCTGATAAAGATAACAATGAGCTGTGCATGCGGGTGCTTTCACGTTGTCAAACGCTGGAGGTTGAGGTGAGTGGCGTTACATGTCGCTGGTACTGTTTCTTAATAAGAGCACTAGATGTAGGTTTCTGAGCGCTGGATTTCGACTTATTAAATAAGAAAGATTGACTGATGGTTGGATGCAGGTAATACAACGATATTATATCCAATATGCATCCATTTAATAGATGAATTTAGTCAATATGATAATCCAAAATTAAAAATCTTCTGAAATCATTCTTTGTTATTACTGTCCAGTCTGTTTGTGGTGTTGAATACCAGACAATCTCTTGTCGGTTCTGGAGCAGTGGGCAAACGTATGTTTCTTGCACAAACATGTTTAAGCATCCAAAGTATGGGCGCCGTTGGTAAAATAACAAAACAACACGATTTATACATTAACACTATTTAAATAAATATACTTTTGTAGTACTTCTGTGTTTGTCCCTAAATTACTGATTGTCATGTATATATTATTATTGAATTGTTTGAATGCTTATATGTAAACTTATATTGTCATGATTGTATGCTCTCCAACTGGGAGGAAAATAAAGAATCAATCAATCAATAACAGACGAGTGCTGAACACTTTACCGACTGCAGTGAGCTACACGGTAAATTTACGATTTTGATTAAAACCTAATGCACTATAGGTCACGTGAGCAACATAATTATAACTATTGCGGTCCCAGCTATGTTAACAAACAATAACTAAACACTTTCTTCTTTTTAAATTCACGACTATTTACTACAGACTTATTTGGACTAGGCTTATGTTTTTATGTATACAATTTACTGATAATATTCAGACACATTACGTGGTCCCGCCTTAATTCCATTAAGCGATGGGAAAGCTTTATTAGCAGGATTTTATAACGGATATTTCGACAATAAAACACGTTTAAAAACATGTTTACTGAGAAAATGCCATAACCTGTTTAAAATTACCTGTTAAATGTTGTAATTTTACAATATGCACAATTTTTAAGTCGAACTTAAGGTTTTCTTCCATACACCAGTCCACTCCGCTATCGCTTCTTGGAGAAGGGGTTGGATGGGGTATGAACGTTAATACTAGGACCACGTTATGAGTTATTTGCTTACGTAATATATGATTTACCTACGAACAGTGTCCCAGTAAGTGATGTGATGCGGATTTAATGAAATTAAAACACATTCAGTATATAGAACGTTTATTTATTTAAACCATGTCAATTTATTCAAATTTAGTACATTTCATGTTAAAAGTGGAAAAAGCAAGTGTTGAAGCTATATAGATTTTTACCTAAGGTGCCCCATACATTAGCTGCGTTTACCTCTCGTGTGGTGATCTTTCTCGATTAATTATGACATTTAAACAACTTAATAAACTTAATAAAAAGGCCAAAGCATGTTCAGGATCCTCGGTCTAATGCATTTAACAGTTGTTTGTGATACGATGTGTGTCATATGAATGATAGCATAGTTATGATGATGACAAAGTTTATTGCTGTCCTTAAAGCTACACAATCCCGATAAAATAATACAATTTCAAGTTTTTTTTAAACATAATAACGCCTATAGATGAAGTTCTTTGCTGGATGTGTTGTCTACATTGTTTAGGCTGGTATATTGTCGTAGCGTATATCGAGGCATTTGCATAATAGGCGTGATAAACGCTTCGGTAACTTTGAATTGTACCACCCAGCGATTACGGGTATATAAGCCTAAACGTTTATCTAGCAATTTGCTCAGATATCCGATAACTACATACTGTTCAACTCGATGAGGATATTCAATGGCGTGCAATGTAACTATATACATGTTTGTACTGAACATGTAAAATGCGTAAATACATCACTATGTAGAGAAATATAAACACTTACCCGCGTATTTCACATATGTTCCATATATTGTATATACTTATTTCCTATCATATCCTTGAAATAATCCAAAACCACACACATATTATACATGTATACATATACACAGAGCTTGTATCGGTAGCCAATGGTATGTAACGTGAAATACATGCTCAAGTGTTGACTCGGGATAGGGAGAAATTATTGTTTACAATGAGACACTTGAAGGATATTGTTCAAATTAATTATATATATGGAATTTTCTTTTGTTGGAAAAAGACCAGCAATTTCATTTCTCGCAAATAGTAGTATCTAGGATGTGGGGAAGGGGAATACACATGAAGGTCGCCCATCCGTCTATCCTTCAGTTACACGTTTCAATTCCGGAGGGTCTTTGGAAAATAATAAGAGTCAATTCGTAAAAATAAAAGATCGTTATTGCGTGCGAGCGTGTTTGTGGGTGCGTGCGTAAGCCGTGCTTGTGTGCGTGCTATTATGCATATGTTTGTTAATATTTAAATCTGATGAATCTGAAAGGCAATTGAATACTATTTCTTCATAAAAAAAAATTGTTTTAAAAAGTGTTAAGGCCCGGTCTAGAACCCCGTCCGCAACGGAGAAAGCATACTAAGACAGCGCATTAACCTCCTACGCTACGGAGGCCGATTAACAGTGTTGTATTAATTAAGTTACTTTACATAAATATGCTCAATCGCGAAGGATCACGGTGGATAGACGTACCGGACCCTGGTTGCTCAAAACTGCGTTACCTTGATCCTGGTTGCACTTGTAACGGACCCTGGCTAGTAAAAACTGAGGGAAAATGGACACTGGTGTCAAAAAGTTCAAAAATAAAGATATATTATCGTATGTATAAGAAAATTTTTTTATGCGACTGAACTTTTGAATATCATATCCTTCGAAATATATTTTCTTTATGTACAACAAATGCAGAATAATTCCTAACAAGATGAAACAAATTTACTCTAAACCGGTCGATACAAAGTTGATGACTTTAAAAAGCCAAACTTCCATATGTTCTCTCTGACTGATTTAATGGGATCCCAAATTAGTTTGCAACTGCTGTTGTTCTTTATTAATAAAGATAACTGTTTAGCCTAAACATCTGCAAATATTTACATCATGTCTAAATTTCAGAGCACCGGACCCTGGTTGCTCTGTAAAAAATGCCTGATATTCTGCATTACGTGGTCCGAGTATTAACTTTCATACCCCATCCAACCCCTTCTCCAAGAGGGGAAAACAGGGTTGGCTTGGGTACGAAATAAAACCTTAAATTTGGCTTTAAAAGTTTGCATATTGTAAAATTAAAACATTTAATACATATTTTAAATAGGTTATTGCAATGTTTCAGTACTTTTTTTAAAAAATATATTTTATTGTCGAAATATCCCTTATAAAATCCTGCTATAAATATAAGCTTTCCCATCCATCGCTTCATGAAATTAAGGCGGGACCACGTAAAGGGCAACAGACACAATCCGTACCACTGGCACCGGATCCTGGTTGATAGATTGTTTTCTATATACCTTCAGATTAAAGAGAAAACGACGATCGGGACTTTGGCTCCACCAAAACAAACAATAAAAAAACATCTGTTGGTTGCATCGCGTTTTAAGTCATCTTCAGAACATTTTAGGTTATATATGATGGTCGATTTGATCGTGGTGGAGGCAGACCACCGACTTTTTCATAAGTAGGACAAGTACTGAATGCCTCATGAAATCTGGGAACGATCTGGATTCGTACCCACGACCGTAGCGGTGAACTTGAAACCGCGCCTCACCACTCTGGACCACCGCTACTAAAATCATTCATGCGACAGCATGATGCAAAATAAAAAAGAACAGCCCAATATTGAATTATTATATCGGTTATGAATGTAGAGGGTGTGATCTTGTTATAGTGATAGAATCTGGTGGTGAGTTTGGCTACATACAAGGTACAATACTAAACAAATGTACTCAGGACCTACGTTCGTGTTTATACGTTTGCGCCTTGAGATAATTCTTTCTTCATGACCTGTCTTCCGTCGACAGTACCCTAAAACAAACTATAGGCCCGTAGTAGACATAAACCAAACTTACTTTCCCCGCAGCGCGCTGCATGACGGTTTTTGTCGCCGTTTTACACGACAACGACCTCAAACAGTTTTTATATAAAAAAAAAGGTTTATTCAAAAGGCATTATCTTAGAGCACGCAGCTGTGTACACATTGCCTGCAAAAATCAAAAAAATACATAAAAGAGTAAGAAAAACAAACAAAAAAAAACACCGAGGGGCGAGAGGATATAAGGATTCAGACTATATCATCAACATGTCAGCGTCAAATAAGATATAAAATAGTGGAAAATACTCCCAAAAACGAATTACAGCGTATCTGGGAATAAAACAAGTTCATGGAGTTTGCCCCGGGACCACACTAGCAACGCTCTAGCTAAGCCCCTAACAGGTAACAATTATTTGATCATAAATGATATTTAAAAACGAAATACATCAATGAATAAAAAATCAAATATTACAAGTAATACAAATTCAGCAATGTGAACCACTAATGACGTAGCCTATATACATGAGTGTTGGTATAATGTAGCCTGACATGTCGTATAGAGAGGCAACCGTTATTGTAGCCAACAAATAAGATTATTTTTTTTATTTAGATATTTGTTTAAAATAACTCTTAATGTACATTTATTCACAAATTAATATAATTGCGTAAAGTAATACATTGAATACCTCCTATAGAAAAGCTTAGCTTTTCGTTTATAATCTCCGAATACTTTCGGAAAATGTCAATTACAAGTTTTACACTTTGAATTCGCAAGTTTTCATTATTTTATACATATAATATAATTCTAGAGAAAGTTGTATTGAGAATGTTGCCACTTTTGTTTGTTAAAACACTAGCGCATTTCGAGGGGAGCACCCTCATCGGAGTCATCCTATGATTTGAAAAGGTTATCACATAACATTTAACTGAATGTTGTTTATTAAGACATTATATTGAATATTTATAGCCGGTCGCCCCAAAGAAAGGAAGGATACATAAAAATCCGAGAAGTTGCCCTAATCTTACTAACGAATATATTTTCCTTTGATTAGCAAATTGTTCCAAGGAAAGACTCCGAAAAACACAACCGGTGTACATACCAATCCGACGGACTAGACTAAGGGAACATGTTTTACTCAATAATACACAAAAGAAATTGACTTGCGGCGACAAGGCTTCATCCGGGTCAAATCCAACGTGCTATCAACTAGACCACGCCAGCCCCGTTGAAGAGTACGAGTTCCTCGCCGAAGTTTAGAGGGTGAAAACTCGTTAAATGTGAAAATCTTTAAAATATCTCAGCACATTGTTTATTTCCATAAGTTGACCTCCGCACAAAACTCACACAATTGAAAATGTCGCAGCTTTATCTTCCACCGCTGATATCAGAACGAGATATTTCGAAAAGGGGAACATATCTAGTCGTTTTTTTTTAAGATGTATATTTTCAACTACCGGCTAGGATCCTGTGTCAGAAGCAAACAGGATCCGGTGCCATTGCAATGCACAAACAACTTAACGCTTCTGGCAATCGGTAGATATTATTATGTATTAAATACGTCCAATGGATGTTATGGCTGAACATACATAATTCCAGATATAGCATATGCCAATAGCAGTCTCCGTTTTTGAAATAAACACAATTTTCTTAGAACTAGACGTACTTTTACGCGTCAGTGTGAAAACAGTGCGCGTTCTTTCACATCTAAACCACTGTTTTTATAACCCGTTCTTCATGAATTCAGACACACAAATGCATCTAGTGTTCCGTGGGTATGATCATTTTTAAAAAGTATCTTATTGTAAAGAAATATTAAATATGTTTTAACAGCACATCCAACAGTTTACGTGTTTTTACCCGTCAGTGTCCTTTACATGAGCAACCAGGATCAAGGTAACGCTGTTTTGAGCAGCCAGGGTCCGTTACGTCTATCCACCGTGCATATAACCCATTGCTTTTCAACATATTGCTTTTCCAGGTCCGTAGCTTCACTGGGGCACTCAGAGGCAGTTGCCTTGGTTGAATTTTGGGAATGTATATACTTTACATAAAAACAACTATATACTAGTATATAAGGACCCTGGGGGAAATGCAACACATTGACAAAATCCAGGGTGGAGAGGGAAGTTAATGCCACCGGACACCAACATAAGCGATATGCCTCGGTTAAATTACGGTTACGGACCTGTTTTCATTTAAAATGACTTTAAAAATCATTGAACTTGATTAAAGAAAATTAAAGATTTAAATAAGTAAACTTACGAAAGGTTAATTACTAGTATTTGAACTTAATAGTTATACTTAAACTTTCGGTTTTTAGTTAACACTTACCCTGTCATACAGACGGAAGCTGACATCTTTCATATTTTCTTTAATTTTGAAATCTGATCAATCAGAATTTTAATGTTCAGATTGCCGATTCATACATTTTGTGTTGCATTTTTTTTTGTTTCGTGAAAACATCAATATTGGGGCCCACCCCGAAACATTGGGGTGTGGGGTCCTCCGGCTCTTACGCCTATGTTTATGACTATATAGAAACTCTCCCTCCTTATCCCTCTCTCTCTCTCTCTCTCTCTCTCTCTCTCTCTCTCTCAATTCCTTCTACACCTCCTTCCTTCTTCCACTCTCTCTCCCCTTTTCTCACTCTTTTCCCTCCCTCCCTACCTCCCACTCGCTTTCTTTCTTTCTATGTCTCTCTCTTTCTCTCTGTGTGTCTCTCTCTTTCTCTCTCTTTCTCTCTTTCCTTCTCCCTTTTTTTTGACTCTCTATGTCTCTGTGTGTCTCTCTGTGTCTCTCCATCCATTTTATTTTTAATTTGAAAATTTCAATTCATGCATGAATTAAGCATGTGTTAAGAGGAATTTATTTAAATTTGTTGATTTATAATCTACTAATATGTGTAAACCATGCATGCGTAACACTTCAAATAACAAATACTGTATCTCCATCTTTACCATTAGTCATGAGCCTCTACCAATATTCAAATTTTGACAAACAATGTCTCCCTTGTGTTTTGTGTCAATATGCAGTACACACATACACACATAAAAATGGAGGATTATTTGTATAGATGCAACGGGATAGTTGGAAAGGGTCTTTGTTAAAAGGTCGCTACGTTTAATTATAGGTATTGTTTTGGATTACATATAAATATGGACTTATAATGTTGTTTGAGTAAGTACATCTTTAGCTTCATTTTCAATTTCTAATGACTTGTATTTCCTATGAGGTCTTTCTACTGAAGATTGGTCTCATCAGTTCAATGGTAAAATGCCGTCTGCTAAAACCCGCTTTTATACCCGTTATAAGACCAGTGGTCGATTCACAAAGAACCCGAAGCGTCTCATACAGTACCGCCTTATCTCATTGATATTCAGTGAATTTAGGTAGTGCGCATGTTGCATATATGAACCCACACGTATACAGTAATCACTTAGTACAACATGCGTAATAACCGTTAGATTTGTTCAGTTCTAGTGTGCCTTTTATCGGGATTGTGTAGCTTTAAAGACACATTTCCCAAAGCTACTTGGTCATTGAAAAAACATGGGAAGCTTGAATATTTACATCCAGCAGGCTTCATGGCTGATCAACTCAGGTATATAAATTGAGGCCCGCTCTTAGTTTTTTTATTTGTATAGCATTGCTATATTGAGGGTAAGAATAGCTTAACAACACTTTTAATTGAGTTTAATGAAGAAATATATGTTCATAAGTTAGCTTTTGAGTACAAAACTTATCTGGTATTTCTTAATTGTTTTTAGACCAAAAATCAGAGCACAACACAATACATATATAACATTCTGTAATGTGTTATTATGTGTACTGGTCACAAATGCTTTATTGGGTGGGCCTCATAATCTGAAGAAAAATTGAATATCACACTTTGCTCATGAAATTGTATTGCTAACAGTGATTTACAGTTACCTACAGAAATTTTCTCCCCCCCCCCCCCCCCCCCCCCCCCCACCCAAATACAATAGGCTCGAAATATGTCTTTAAGCGTGCCATTTACCGTTAAACTAGGGACATGATATTTCGTCTAAATACAAATTTTAAGATGAATATACGCGTGTAATTTGATTTGAGTTACAACAATGATAATAAGTAAGATTATAGTACTTGAACAGTGACCTTGACTTTTGAGTTAGGGCATGTCTTTGGTCGAGAAATCATCTCTAATGAACTAATTCGTCACACGTTTTGTTCTTGACAATCTGTTTGCTCCTTTACCTCACTGTGTAATAGTATACTACGCATAGTGTGGTCAACAGGAAGAACGTGAAAATGGTAACCTGCAATGTATTTAGGATAGAGTGAACTCATGTACTTATGAACGGATGGACTCATGTACGGACACAGTGGTCATTATATGCTTCCCGAACCGGCTTCAAGATCGTGGGAATGAAAACAATTCTCACTTCGTTAACTGTACAGACCATAAGCGACATCGTTTAGCCATTTTTAACAATGGCACAATATATGAATATCTGTTGAATAAATATAAACCCTTTAAAAACTATATTGCATGCTAATTTTGACAACTAAGCCTACATTGAAAAGGATGAATCTCGCTCAAAGAAATGTGCTAACTGCGGAAGGAAAGCAATATATCACATAAATAGTAAGCATGCTTACCACCCGAGCGGTTTACACATATATTTGTCATGGGCATACCAATCATGACACAGATTTATGGATAAATACAACACATACGGCTCGGTGAATATAATTTCCAGTCAGGGAATGTGAGCCCATGTCCCCTGTCAAGAATCCTAATAACTAATAATGTCGCATATATGTCGCATAAACCGAAATCTGTCGCGTATGCAGACCGACATCAGAATATCACATACATTGGTATATGTTTTGCTGAAATAACATTGAGAAATAACCCAAGTTCATTATCAAACGAATATATAGTTAAAATGAAAAGCAGGTTATCAGCGGTCTCGAATTTGAATAGCATTTTAAGCGAACTATTTGTTCAATGATTATGACAGTGATGTTTGTTTATATTGATGTTGCTATAACGGATGACAGATTAAAAATGAGGTTTTCTCCCTTTTAAACTGGTTTACAGCCTTCATATTTGACAAGCATGACATAGGTACCAATCGTAAAATCCTCTCATTTACTTTTTTTTTAAAAATAGATGTGTTATGTTGCCGTTAACATATAAACCTCAACGTTTTCTTTGCAACTGACCGCTAATGTTACTGGAGTCGCGTCCTTGCTTCTAGACAATAGTGTATTCAGTATTCATGTAATTGTTATTTGTTTTGAATGCGTGTTTTTGTGTGACTGCTGTATTTTCTGTTCGACGTCTGTATTTATAGGTTATCAAATTTGGATTGAGAAATATGAACGAGTCTTTCCGCGTAATAATATCGCACGAATTTAGGAGCGCAATATTTCTACGCGGAAGAACTATTATATAGTGCATATATCCCAATGCAAATCTAATAACCTTTTTATTGTATTTTAATATAAAAACGAATAATTAGATCAAAACAGTAGGTATCAACATTTATTTAAATTTCATCAGACACACTTATTTCAACCAAAATACTGTCGTAACATCGTGGGAATCTGTCACATAACATTCGGTGTGGTAGTGTAATAACACCATTCAGTATTTTCGATATTCCACTAGTGGTATAAAATAACGTTAATGACGTCATGGACGTCACGTTAATGTACGATTGCTGACGTTATAAGTTATGTAATAAATATAATCTTACATTCGTTCTCATTAATTATTGAATTTATTAAACTTTTTGGCAAAAAATGATATAATGCTCGGCAAAAGCATCGCATTATATCATTTTGCCAACTCGTTTAATAAATTCAATAATGAATGAGTACTCATGTAAGATCCTCTATTTATACCACGCTTCCCAACAACCCTTCCATCATAGTACACGCTATAAGAGAACGAACGAATGTATTAAATACAGAAAAGGCAGCAACACTTATCGACGTATTTATAAGGTTGCCACAGTCATACAATTTAATAAGAGACCATTTCACGGATTTAATTAAATCTGGGGAAATTTAATATATTGGCTAATGTGCATGGAAATAATCCAGCACGTCAGACGGCATTTATCACCATTCCTAAACTCTTTTATCTTAACAAATGACTAATCCTTTCTTGGAAGTCATTAGTTGATGCTATATGCGGTTTCTGTTGGAAATTAATTACTGTATAACTCCTTTACCCTAGACACTGTTTCCCAGTTCTGTTATACTAATATCGCCAGATTATACACCATTTCGCCCCATGAGATATGGTTTTAATTTATATGGTTATTTTCCACGAAGGCTTAAATAATGAGCACCATCTGCACAAGTTTCAGTTGTTAACGATATTCACTGTAGGTAAAGTCCGAATCGATTTGAGTTTGTAGATATCAACACGCTAGTTTGTAGACAGGTTCAGTTGCTTCATGGGATTGAATTGGCATTGAAAATGTAAACAAACACAGTATTTGTACGAAATTTCATTTGCTTAAAGCGTTAAGTTACATTTTCTTCACTGCTTTAAACTCTGATAACTTTGACGACATGTTGCTATATGTTGTATATGTTTTATTTCATTTATTACATTAGTCATAGTGAAAAATGTATGGTATATGATTTCTTCTAAATATCTTTGTCTAAATGCTGTTTCTTTCATACGTGTTTAATTAAATGATATACAGCAGTATGTACCGAAATAGTTATTTATATTTGTCTTAACTGCTCATATAACTGGAAAAAAATATATAAATAAAAATATATCCCTTGTGTGGCCCAGAAAGAGGATTTGTATAAGTATTGTATTTTAACACTTAACATGTGTGGTATATCTCTCCGTGTGGAAATGTTGCTGTGTTGCTTCTATTTCATGAAATACATATAGTAGTATTTGTTTATATCGTTGTTAACATTTTAAGATAAAGAGTTATACTTCCAAATGAAAATATAACAAATAAGAACAAAATCTCTCCCAAATGGATATAACCACTAAAATTCGATTACATTTTACGGTTTAAATTAATTTGAACATATAGTAAACTTGCTAACACATACGTTTAACTTTAGTTTCATTATTCTCGAAATAGTACCGAATGTATTCTATGGTATCGCAATGCTTTGTTATTCTAAGTACATGTACTAACAACATGCCATCTAACCACATTTATTTGTATCTATTACATGTATTATGTAAACATGTTCATGGGCCATATTTGACAGGCTTAAAACAATAAACAATATTATTATTATTATGATGTTTTTACAGTTCTTCTAAATATCTTTGTCTAAATGCTGTTTCTTTCATACGTGTTTAATTAAATGATATACTGCAGTATGTACCGAAATAGTTATTTATATGTGTCTTAACTGCTCATTTAACTGACATCTTGGTAAGTTTGTAGATGTATATGCGCTGGTTTGTTGAAGAAATATAGAAAGATCGGACAAATTATCGGATCGGAAGTTATACACTAGTTTGTCGATGTTATGTTTGCTGTAAGCGTTAGTTTTCGATGGTTTTGGTGACTTTTTAAAACTGTAACTTTCTTATTTTCTCGTAGTATATTATTCATTTAGGCAAAAATAGCCATGTACATAGTTTCTACCTACATATAGACACTAACTGCCAAACAACAGAGAACGTAACACATATATTAATAAGGTAAACGTGTTTGCAATCTTCATATAATTCATGTGTTGTTGTTTTTCGGCGTCAGCCGTTTAAGCTGGCTTTTGGCCTCGCATGAGGTGTGTCTGTGTAAGCCTATCAAAACTCGAGTTGAAAGCGATACAGACATTATGAAAGCCTACAGTGTTTATTAAACTGAATGCTGATTGGCTAAATTTGTCTGACAAGGCCGAAGGAAACTAGTATATTTGTTTATAGATAAATGGTATATCGTTAGGTGATTTGTTACGCTGTACTTCAATCGTGACCGGAAAAGATGAAGAAAGGAATAGAAAGGCTGAAATTGCAAATAAATTATTCTGTTTTCTTGCAAAGTGCGTTAATTTTACCCGGACCTTCTTCTCTGAAACCACAAGGGCTTTGAAATTTGCATGTAGCATCATATAGTGGTCCTTTACCAAGTTGTACAAATGGTGACCCTGGAGTCAGAATAAGCCCCTCACCGGGGGTCAAAAGATTTACATAGAAATATTAGGAAATACATTTAAAAATCTTATTTTTTCAAACAACAAAGTTAGAGCTTTGCTATTTTGCATGTATCATCATCTAACAGAGTACACTTTGCCAGTAGATCGATTCAGGACTTCTTGGGCCTCTTGTTTTCAGGGTTATGGCCCTTTGAATATTGTAACAATGGCCTTCCGTAATGGAAGGCACTAACTTGTTTTGTTCAAATTCCCCACATTGGCACTTCCTGTCAACTGTTATATGAATACCGATAGAAAAAGTATATAGCTCTACTCACTACCTTACATTATGCCATTAAAATTATTTCACTCCATTACCATCAATCACTTATACATTGTGCTTCCTCAAACGCGCCGACTATCTATTTTTAAAGATATTTCTTGTTACTACTAAGATCGTAGCAAAATGTGTAATACTACAAAGAAACAACGTATAACTAGAAAATATGTCCATGACACACATCTGCTCCCATTTCGCGCTTTCAGTCATATAAAAAGGTAGTAGGTGAGGGTTATTTTTGGTAGAAGCGTAGTGCTCTCATGAAGTGATGTAACCTCTAAATATGTAATTGTGTAAGGAATCGACTAAAGGAACAAAGTACTAACAGTAAGTCAATGTTATTTACATTGATGTAAGCATATATAAAAATTGAAAGCTATTTGGTGTAAAACTCGAATGTAAATTATCAAATTGCAAAAGTTTGGACACGGTCATTAACATTGATATACTTTAAGTATAAAAATGTTGCTCTCATGGTTAGCAATTAGCCAAACATTTGAATGTAAAATCTGAAAATACGTACGGAAGTACGATCCGAAAAGGCGGGGGACATAGTTAAATTCTACAAACTACTACATGTGTCTTATACTTCAACGTAATAATTTCAGACAACAGTTCAATACCAATGAATGGACTAGATGAACTATTTTTGCCAATGTGTATTCTTATGCCTGGAAAGGCAGCCGCTATGTTTGGTAGTTGGATTACAACGCTTGCGTTTCTGATTGAGATGTTTTCTACTAATTGGCTTCGTCTTCCGAGGACCCTTTCATAACTATCTATGTATTACCATATTATAATGAATGAAGTTATAGCTTGCATTTGAAGCACGAAACATTTATTTTATTTCATCAACCAATTTAATTGTTTTAGTTTATATATATATTCATGAAATGTGATGTATGTAGGGCAAATGGTTGAACTTAACAAAATAAATTAACCAACAGACAGAACATGGACTGAGGAATGGGCAAACGGTCGAGCGATACATTATATACTCTGACAATTTTCGTTAAGATGTTATAAAATGAATAAAATGTTGTGTCTTACCGACTGTGACTTTGAACAGGTGAGCTAAATGTTTATATAAAACCCTATAAGAAAACGCGCTAATCTAAAACAAACCAGCGCGTCTACGTCGAAAATCTTGCGCTTAACTTGAAACAAACACTCGCTTCGATAAATGTTAACATCTACAAACCAAATCAGACAAAATAGATATTTTGGCTTTCAAATTTAGTTTTAGAGCCAACATCTAAAAGAAACATATTGAAATACAATTGAACTGATCCAACAAATGTATTTTGATGAAATATAAACCACCTGATAACATCAAATTCAGATTTCCACACCGTAAACTCCATGTGGTCACTTAAAAGTCGCGTGCATTGTGTGAATGTAAGACACAGACAAGCAGTGTACAGTGTTATTGAGAATAAGTTCGTAAAATCACGATTATTTGCCAAATATGGGTTTCCACATCTACAGACCATCATATGTCTGTCTACAAACTAGCGTGTTGATATCTACAAACTCAAATTCGATTCGCACTTGACCTACGGTGATATTGATGTTTATTGCAAGATACCTATCAACACATTAACATACGGCGGTACATATGCACCTTTCCATTGGACTAATGCTGGGATGAGACAAGACATATTTTGTTTTTTTTCGGTCAACTGTGCTTGAATTTCTTCAGTTTCTGACAACCTTCACTCACTGCTGAGAGATAAAATAGTATTGAATTGTCAGAGTCATTTAACACATAAATGACAAAACAGCCAGATCGGACAAGTAACAGCGGATTTATTGCCCTCGATTTAGTTAAAATGCTATATTTTGCCTCGTTAAGACGATAGGGTCTTCATTTTTCATTCGATCTTTACCAAACTTTAACAGATTGTTAATATCAATGAAAGCTCCAATAAGTTCTAAGACCAGCCATATCAGACCAGTAACAGCGGAGTTATGGCCCTTGATTTCGTTAAAAATGCTGTATTTTGCCTCGTTATTACGATAGGGCCTTCATTTTTCATCTTATATTTACCAAGCTTTACCAGGTTTTTTTACTTTTTTTAGCTCGACTGATCAAAGATCGCCCGTCTGTCCGTCCGTCTGTCCGACCGTCTGTAAACTTTTATTGTAAACTACTCCTCCGAAACTGCTTGACGGATTTTCATGAAACTTCACAGGAATGTTGCTCTTGATGTCTAGCTGAACCTAGCAAAATTTCAGTTCGGCCGGAAATTCAAGATATATTTTAGATTTAAAAAATGCGATTTTGTGGCGACTACTTCTCAATAACCGTAAGTGATATTGATTTACCAAAATGACTGGCACGGCATGTAGTTGATCCTAACCAAAGTTCGTTTTGATTGGGTGTCAAACATGGCCGCCAGGGGCCATCTTTGTTTACATAGAGTTATATAGGAAAAATGTGTGGCGACTACTTCTCTAAAACTGCTAAACGGATTTTCATGAAACTTGACAGGAATGTTGCATTTGATGTCAAGTTGATCCTAGCAAAAATTCAGGTCGGCCAACAATTCAAGATGGCGGCCAAGGCTAAAAATAGATTTTAAAAATGCGATTTTGTGGCGACTACTTCCCAAAAAAAGATAAGAGATATTGATTTGGTACCTTTACCAAAATAACTGGCACGACATGTAGTTGGCCCTAACGAAAGTTCATATTGATTGGATGTCAAACATGGTCACCAGTGGCCATCTTTATTTACATAGAGTTATATATGAAAATCTTGTGGCCATTACTCCTCTGAAACTACTTGATGGAATGTCATGAAACTTGAAAGGAATGTTGCTCTTGATTTCTAGTTGATTCTAGCAAAAATTCAATTTGGCCGAAAATTTAAGATGGCTGCCACAGCTAAAAATAGATTTTAAAAACTCGATTTTGTGGCGACTACTTCTGAAAACCATAAGAGATATTGATGTGAAACCTTTACCAAAATGACTGGCACGAGATATAGTTGGTCCTAACCAAAGTTCATTTTGATTGGATGTCAAACATGGCCACCAGCGGCCATCTTTGTTTACATAGAGTTATATAGGAAAATATTGTGGCGACTACTCCTCTGAAACTACTTGACGGATTTTCAAGAAACTTTACAGGAGAATGCTCCTGATGTCTAGTAGATTCTAGCAAAATTTCAGGTCGATTGGATATTCGTGATGGCCGCCATGGCCGCCATGGCTGCCATGGCTAAAACAGATTTTAAAAAACAAATTTGTAGCAACTACTTCTTGAAAACTATAAGTGATATGGGACTTTTTCTAATATAATCAAAATGTCATGATGAGCTTCAGTAGATCTTCAAGGTCATTGACCTCTCGTTATTATTATTATTGTATATTTTTTGTTTAAATTGTATTGTTTAAAATTTTATTATTTTTAAAATAAAGAATATAATTGTTTTATTTTTTTTATTTTTTTTGTTTTTACATTTATTTGATTTGATTTATTTTAATTGCTTTTTCGAGTCGCCATGCGTCAGCATGGCTGACTCTTTGGAATCGTGTATACTGCAATTTCTGAATATGGACTTTTTGGTTGAGGAGCTTTACCGTTTTCGGCAATGTAGTATCTGTAACTGCCTCAAATACAACTTAATTTGATAAGGGGACTAACATGAACGTTATGTATACCGAGTAATATAACTACTGATTGTGAAATAATGAAATAATTGTAATTGTTTACAGTATAAACGTGTCTTTTTTGTAGATTTACCGAAATATTATGCGCATTAATACACCAATTTTCGGACGAGGAGCTCTACGCACTTCGAGAATGTAGTTCCTTTAACTGCCTCAAGTATAACTTAATTTCATAAGGTGACTGACATGAACGTTATATATACCGAATAATATAACTACTGATTGTGAATACTTGTCATTGTATACAGTATATACGTGTCTTTCTTGAAAATGTACTGAAATACTATGCGCAATAATACACGCATACATATTTATGAATGGAAAGTTTCAATAGCGTAGTTACCCGGATGTCGAACATCTCTTTAACATTAATTCATTTCATTTACCCATGTAGTGTTTATTTCCTTGGTGGAATTCAATAAAAAAAAAATTCTCACAGTGTATCAACAGGAAATCTATTGGAACATACAGTGCTCGAAAAGCAGGATAGCCCGATACCCGGGGCTCGATTGAATGTTTGTGAAATTTTCGGGCCGTAAAAGAGCGAGCGGTGTCATAGTAGTTCGGATGGTACATAATTTCGAATATTTTTTTTTTTTTTTACATAATCAAATAAGAAAAACTGTCCTTTACAAATACAAGTTGGTGGGAATGTTTTTTATATATGTATAGATACAGATATAAAGTATATTTCTATTCATTATTTAAGGTGTAAGGAGTTCCTGGAATCCTTCTTTTAAATGAATTCTAGTCTAGGCTCCTAATTCTTTAACTTGTAGAAAGTGTTGACAAAAAGAAAAATATAGCCTGAGGAGGCCCTGATAGTCTAATAAAACCTGCTTAAAAATTTGGCTCCAAGTTTGGCTCAAGATTATTATCGTATGGTAAAAGTGCTAGTACTGTCCTTTGCATCAGCTTGCTTACTCCAGTACACAAACAATCTCATGTTCTAAGCAGCAACATTTCATTTTAATACGCCACACCTGTACAATTTAACATAACCTTTAACCTCACCAAGAAGACAGACACTGTTCAATCTTGGCGACTCTCAGGACCTTCAGTCCTTTGATCTTTAAACTGTTTTTATTTTGTTTGTTGGATTCGACGAAACTTGGCTGAAAGCTGATCGCTGATTGTTGTCGGAGTTATATGCCCTTTGACATTTTTACTTTAAATTTCTTTAAACGGCTTGTTGGATTTCTACGAAATTTGGCAGGAAGCTTCCGTATGATGTCTAGTTGTGCAAAGCGCGGTATATCAATGACATCTTGGACAAGTTCGAAAACTAGCTAGATCTTGTTAATAAGACAAAGTTATGGCCCTTGATTTGTATAAATATATATGCATGAGTAAGCATTAGGATATAATGTCGTGCGGACTGGGTTTATGGATTGCACAATAAAAGTGTGTCCAACGTGATGGTGATTTAATCTTAATCTTTAAATGTGTTACATAAATAATAATTAAAAGTCTTTACACAATACAGACGATAAAATTAAAGTGACATAGTTAAATCTGGAAATGTTTATCAATCATTACAATTATCACCACGGTTTATTATGTATCAGTTTGACCTCAAACCTGCTGAAGGTAATTCTGTTTGGACTTTCCAGTTCCTTTTCGTTGTTCTTCATTAGCTTTAAATATATAATGGTGCAATATACTAAACAATCAGTAGCATTTTGAAAACTATATTTGCTTTGAACTGTTAATATAATTATTCATGATAACGGAACGGAGAGAGTATGAAAAATATCAAGATTGTCGTGTTTGAAATTTGAATTTAATTTGAATTGACCGAGCGTATTCGAAATAAAAAGATAACTTTTTGTTTACAGCAATAATGAATTCGAAATACAAAATGTGAAGTGTGTACATTTTTAAATCGTTTGAAATAAGGAAAAACCTAACAATGAATTGAATTAATTGTAATCATAGTTTCATATCTAATTTTCTGAATTATATTGCATTATTTGTAATTGTAATACTCGTATTTCTCTTTTCACACAGTGATCAAATTTGTGTGTGTTGGTTCGCACATTTAAAAATGCAAATATAGCATTTTGGATTGTTTTTGAATAGTATGTGTACATGATACGTTTATATATTATACATCAACTATAACATTGATATATATCTATATGTTTAGTCACATCCTCCGTTAAATTTGAAAATTAAATTCTCACATGTATAAAACCTGGTCCGGACTGTCGCAGTTTTATTTTTATTTTTATCTTTGTTTTTGTTCTCTAATAAGAATTAAACAGAACTGTGTAAGTTTTTGCATCTGATATGTTTTTAATGTATAGACATATATTGCTACGATTGTCTAAAATGTATACGTATGTAGTGTACATGGACAAATAGCAGTTTACTTGGGATGACACAAGGGTAAGAGGGGTTTGCTGCACCCTTGAACCAGGTTATAATTCCCGGTGCCACTGGCCGTCAACTATTTTATGTTTGTGGTGTCGCATACATGGCTTCTGTATATCCTTGTACTTGTTGTTTGTTTTGAATTCGTGTTTTGATTGACTGTGTTCTGTAAATGTTACCTTTCCTGTTCGATTGCTATACATACTGTTATTGAGGTTGCAATAAAGTCCTTTTATAATCATCCACTTACGGCTTAACGAGTTATGGAAATGGTATTTTCAGGTTTGTATAAGTATGATGTATGCGGATGAAGTATAAAAAACACACCAAAAAAAACAATATCAACAAAAAAAATCCGCTCAAAAAATCATAAAAAACATTTGACTAACGCCCGGTCAATTTTACATTATTCAAGGTAAATTATTAAAATAATACCCATAATGATATTCACCGGAGGTCAAAATTACAAGTGCATTTTTTCTTTTACCCCACTTGAATAATAAACCCCGGCCATTCTTATACGACGTAGAAAAAAACAACAGCCTTTATACTCATCTTTTACGCACACGAAGGCAAACAGGTTTGCATAAAATGCATCTAAACGAAGGGTTAATTAGTTATAAAATCAAATTAAATTAAATTGTTTTTGTATAAAATTAGATACAAAATGTCACCAAGTCGAAACAGCATGAATATGTCTACACTTTATCAATACAGAGACTGTTAGACTCCTTTAAATATCAGGATCGCAAGGAAATGTTAATGGTTACTCAAATTATACAAATGGTTTTGTAATGTGATTAACAATTGCATAACAAACTTCTTTACATGTTGCTCTTACCGCTGCAGGTTTGAATAATTCCACTAGGAGTTCGATTTGTCAAGTGAAAAAGCGTGGATTTTGACAGGCGGCGAAAGGTACATGGTACTGGTTCTACATATGAGATATGGAGTGGCTTGCCTTTACCACAACATCTCGGCCGTTAGATATAGAACGTAAAACACCATTCCATGAAACAAATTAACACTACGCAGTCGGCAGAATGGTGGTGAAGGCTGAATATCGTAATGACGGATATCAGTGTTGGTCGTTCAGTTTTGAACATTCTGATTCCAATAAAAATTTATACAGAAGACGAACATACTTTTCATACTCCTGTTATGCAGCATTCAATGACTGCAGTCCACCACACATTAAAAACAATCCAAAATTACGAGAAAAAATAGAAGCAAAATATGCGATACCCCAACTTTAAAAGGATTGACAATAGGAGTCAGTAAAACGATAAGTTGCAAAAAGCTTTTAATTGCTGTGGTTTCTATGGGTCGGCTATCGAGGACGCCGCCATGTTGTTGTTTTTAGTTTTTTATGACGTCAGATAACGTTACGTACAAAAAACGCCGATGGATTCCGCATTGATTTGCTTTATTGGTCAGTACCTAATAAATCGCAATTTATTAGGTCATCCCTTTATAAGGCAGGCAATACTGATAGGCTTAGTGGCAATTATACACGATGTCAAAATTGAAAACTTCTCTCTAACTTTTTCTTCTTGTTCCTAAAGAAGGAAATCGAGAAAAGAAGCAACAGTATCCGAACTATTACCTTATTTGCGCCGAAGTTCTGTAGGATTGATATAATTACCCATAGTAAAAAAAAGAAGAGGTTGTCAAAGTGTAATATATCATCCAGATGCATAGAGGTGTTATTAAAGGTGCCGATGACATTTGCCAGAGTATCTAGTGAGGCTGAACATGAACTCGTTTTCATAGCATTACATTATAAATCTGCGACAAGAGGTACACATCCAATTAATACCCATTAGGATATCAACTATTTGTCTATAAACAGTATTGCCATACCTTAGGAAATGTTATCTATTATGAATGTAATTGTTTCACAAAAGTATTGGTAAGTACACATAGTACATCTTCGGATACTCATGAGTGACATTATGCTATGCTCCATTCATCACAGTATAACGTAATGTCACTCCTGGGTATAAGATGAGGACACAGAGTGGTTATCTAAACATTGTATTATTGTTATAGGCCAAAACAGATATTTTTCCTTTGGCAGACATCTTTTCATTAACAGCAAGCAATACACTTGTCTTAAAAAGGTTTAATGGTAAGGTTGTATATAGTGTGAACAAGTCATAAATACTAAAAAAACCCACTTAAGGTTTATTGCTTTTTTAGCTCTTCTGACCGAAAGCCAGGAGTGTTTATGAGATGGCGAGTTGTCCGTCGTCCGTTGTCGTCCGTTCACTTTTGCCTTGTGAACACTATAGGGATTTGATTATAAATCGGATCTTTACCAAACTTTTCCAGGGTCTTTATAGCAATGAAAGCTCGGATAAGCCCGAAAACCAGCCAGATCGGATTAGTTTCACCGGAGTAATGGCACTTGATTTGCTGAAAAATGCCATGTTTTGCCTTGTGAACACTCTAGCACATTCATTTATTAATTGATCTTTATAAAATGTTACCTGATTGGTAATATCAATGAAAGCTCGGACAAGTTCATAAACCAGCCGGATCGAACCAGTAACACCAGACTTATGGCCCTTAATATTCTTAAGTATGTAATATGCTATATTGAGAACCTGTGGTTGTGGGTTTGAACACCAGCCAGATCGGATCAGTTACACCGGAGTTATGGCCCTTGCTCTTCTGGAAAATGCCATTGTTTGCCTTATGAACACTCCATCAAACTTCATTTATTGTTTGATCTTTACCAAACATTGTCAGTGTCTTTATATCAATGAAAGCTCGGAAGAGTTTGAAAACCAGCCAAATCAGACTAGTAACACCAGAGTTATGGCCCGTGTTTTTCTGAAAAACGCCATTTTCTGACTTGTGAACACTCTAGCACCTTCATTTCTAATTTGACCTTTATCAAATTTTGCCTGATTGTTAATAGCAATGAAAGCTCGGACAAGTTCGGAAACCAGCCGGATCGAACCAGTAACACCACACGTATGGCCCTTAATATTAAAAAAATATGCAATATGCTATATTGAGGACCTGTGGTCGTGGGTTTAAATCACACTGGGGGGCGAACTATAATTTATGACCCAAGAGGGTGCAGCAAGCCTCAGATTTTTTTCTCCGCCCACTGGCGTAAAACATACTTGGGTAAAAATCAGAAAAAAATACATATCTTGTCCAAAATTCTAATTTGGTATGGTCGATTACGGACTCGAGGCACTTTTTTGTTTTGTCCTCCAGCATATAGGGGTGAGGGTTGGGGAGGTGGGTGGGGTGGGGGGCGTGTGGGGTCGCGGACCCTCTACAGGGGTACACTTTGGGGAGCTTGCAGTAATTGACTATTACATAGTTTTAGATTTGTGACGCCAACAACTTCTATACCCTTTGAGATCTTAAGTTCATGTTTGATGTATTTCTTAGTTAGGATGTGTAGAAGCTCGATTCGGAATAAAAATGCACATCGAGCTTCTCTGTATGTAAACGGATCTGTTTTAGCGCGTGCGCGTGACGTAGGTTGTTCCTCTTGGAATCTAAATGAAGGGTTTATTACATTACGTGGTCCGAGCATTAACTTTCATAACCCATCCAGCCCCTTCTCCAAGAAGCGAAAACGGGGTTGGCTCTCTTAAGAAATAAAACCTTAATTTCGGCTTAAAATGTTTGCATATTGTAAAATTAAATAATTTAATAGCCAATTTTCAACAGATTATCGCATTTTTCCGTAACAGTTTGTTTAATTATATTTATTGTCGAAATATCCGTTATACGATCCTGTTAATATAAGTTTTCCCATCGCTTAATGGAATTAAGACGGGACCACGCAATGAGTTATACAATCAAATGATATCAAGTTTATCTGTATAAAATTCGATAATAAATTTCACCAAGACGAAACAGCATACATATCTACAAATTATCAAAGCAGAGGCTCTTAGACTCCTAGAAATATCAGGACTGCAAATAAACGTTAATGGTTAGTCAAAATATGCGAATGGTTTTGCAATATTAACAGTTGTATAGCAAACTTCTGTGGTAATACATGCTCTCTACATGTCTCTTCATTTTACGGAACAGGGTGCCACGTTCAACATTGCGAAGTCAGCAGAATAGTGGCAAAGGCTGAATATCATAATGATGGATACCAATGTTGGTCGTTTAGTTTTGAACATTTTGATTCCAATAAAAATAGATAGAGGGGACGAACATACTTTTCATACTCTTTTTATGTAGGATTTAATGACTGCTGTCCACCAAATAAACACATTAAAACAATCAAAAGCATACGAGGGAAAACTAGACGTGAAATATGCAACGCGACAACATTATATGGGTTTACAATAGGGATCAGTTGAACGGTCAGTGTCAAGACATCCGCTTGGGGTTTAAATCAGGTTATAGAGTGCATCAAACATCACTCTTACCTACTGTCATTCAAAAATAAACGGGACAGTTATAATAGGCTGAGTTTAAAATACACGATGTCAAAATTCAAAACATCTTTTCTAAATTGTGCTGATGCCCTTCCATTTGCAATCGTTAGTTACAAATCGAGAAAAGGTGCCACAGTATCAGAAATGTTACCTTAGATAAGTTGAAGTTCTGTAGGATTGATATAATTACGCATAACAAAAAGAAGGGGTTGTCAAAGTGTAATACAGAGAGGTGTTATTAAATGTTTCAATGACATTTGCCTGAATATAACGTGAGACTGAACATTAACGCGTTTTCATAGCAATGGATAACAAATCTGCGACAAGAGGTGCACAGCCAATTGATACCCAGTAAGATACCAACTATGTGTCTATAAACAGTAGTTCCGTTCCTTAAGAAATGAGTATCTAATACGAATATAATGGTTTCACAAATTTCATGGCAAGTACACATAATGCATCGTCGGATACCCACGGGCGACATTACGTTGTACTCCATTTATCACAGTATAACGTAATGTCACCCGTGGGTATCCGACGATGACATAGTGTAGTTATCTAATATTTATTATTGTTACACATTAATTTAATCTTTACCCTGACAAATGTCTTTTGAATAAGAGCAATAAACTTGTGTTTATTGAGTTTGTGAGATGAGGTTGTATATAGTGTGAACAAGTCATAAAATGTTCTAAATGAAACTTTAAAGCTTATTGCACATTTTATCAGGAATGTCTGTAGACTATTTAATTGACACAACTAAATCAATCCCACCTTTAATTGCTTTCCGTCTATTCCAGCTTTGAAAACGTAGTAATCACGGGAAGCAATACCATTTACAGGAGAGTAATTGAAGTGGTGTAAACGAATTAGTGCTACTAACTTCCGAACTAAAGCAATGGCGTAATGTAAAAGCATTTTCAGCAGGAACTAATATACATTAGTCATGAAATTGTAGTCCCGATTTCATATTAAGAAACTAACATCTACATTTCTGAGAAGTAAATATATTTTGTTGTATACACAATACTTCCTATCTATATTGAACAAAAAAAAAGAAACTTCCCTGATGTTGATGCTGATTGTCTAGACAACAAAACAGGAAAACGTTAATGATGTTTTAAGAATAATTAGATAGACCGCAAACAATAGTCCAAACAAAGATGTTTTTGAAAAGCTCCTCGAAAAGTGAAGATGTCTAAATATGGCTTATCAATATGTGCATGTGTGCACTAAATAATACAAGTAGTGCAAATAGCTATGAAATATAGATATAAAAATCGAACAGGAAAAGCAGCATTCAAGGACGACAGTCAACCACAAACACACACAGAAACAAAGAACAACTTTCAAGATGAATAAAAGGCCAATTAAGACATCACAAACACAAAAGGGTTGACAATAGGGCTTAACCGCCTTGGAACGGTCAGTGGCAAAAGAGGCCGCTGGTGGTTTAAACCAGGTTCTAGGGTGCACCAAACCTCACACTTACCCTACTGTCAACCCAATAAAACGGGACAGTGTAAATAAAGAAATCCCCGCCATGAACTATTCTCTAACCAATAAGGCAGCATTAATAGGCAATATAAGTAAAACACTAAGATGCTCGTGTATATATAAATACAAAAAACAAACCAATAGAAAGTTGGGACCCCGGATGCACTTGTTAATACACAAATGTTAAATTGTAGGAACATGGTATATACCGTTTCAGTAACTGTCTACATAGTCCATATATTTTGGCATAGTCAGTTGATCAGAAAACAATTGGATTTTTTATAGTGGATGAGACATAATTCTTCGACTGACAAATCATATATTCAGCGGCATTACATATAATGTGGTGCAAAATATGTTTTATATTTCGATAACACATGAACACAGTTGATTCAACAGAAAAGAATCTAAAATGAAAATCATACGAATCATAATTTAAAAAACTAACGAAAATCTCATCCCACTTGCAAAATGGAATCTGTCGACGCGGTTAAGGACGGACGATATATAACCTAGAGTAACGTTCTAACCTTCTACATTTGTAAAGAGCTCGACAAAATTCGTAATTAAAGGGATATCACGGATACATCTTTTAAGTAACTACAGCTTCATTCTTGACTTCATTCAGTGACTTCTTAAGTGTACTAACAAGAGTATGAAAGTTGAAATTTGAAAATCGCTTAATACGGTAGAGACATTCCTATATTACACTGAATATGCATTTGGTAGTTTTTTAGCCATTTTGTGAATTATGCGTCCACACAAATAGAATGTTCTTGCAGTTGTCGTTAACGTTTACAATTACTGTAATATCAGCCTTCTATTAATATTGCATTATTCATCATACTAAATCAGTAAGACAGACATGATTATGGACTGTTGGAGTGCCGTCATTTTCGTAGGAAATGTCTGATTTTATAAATAACTAATGCTCTTTTATTAAAGTATTTGGCAAACTTTATTCATGTCCATGCGTCACATGATCAGTCCGTATTCTGTCCATTTAAAGCAATCGGAAATAGAGATATACAGTGGTGGCTATGATAGGAGAGTTGAAATATACGACTATAACGATGGTAGTCAGGACATAAATGAAAGCGGTATGAAAGTAAATGGGGAATATATCTGCTAGCCTCTTATAACATAACTATACATATATCACGGGGAGACTGGACTTCAACAGACTATGAAACAAATGATAATATATACAGTAAGGAAAAGGAAACGCGACACGGGAATTTCCGCTATATATTGTATGTACAATATGTTGCTGTTAATCGAATGGTACATGGCTACGTAAGATATTTCCTTTCGGAAAAAATACTAAAACAACACGTTACACAGCAAATAGTATTCCTGCAAAGTTTCAGTATTGACAGAGTACGCGTTTGGCTCAAGCATGTGAGCAACTTAGGATACACAGTTTTGCAAACTGTTTACGTTAAATACAGTACTGAACTGGCTCAATTTTTCAAAAAGGAACTTCAACATTTTATGAATTTCTTATTACAACGTGTACTGGGATTAAAACGTCTACAGCATCTCAGTTGTGTCCTTTCTCTAACTAACTGCAACATATTTTTTTTTGTACAAAACATCATGGGATTTCCTTGGAGTATATCGGGAATTAAGTGAGCAGAATATACAATATATATCGGAAATTCCCGTGTCGCGTTACATATATAGAGGATCTTAAATGAGTTCCCATTTCATTTAAGATTTATGAAACGAGTTATGAATTATTTTAATTTTAACGAACCTTTTGGCGAGTTAAAATAAAAAATAATTCATTACGAGTTTCATAAATATTATATGGAATGGGATCGAGTTTAAGATCCTTTTTATCACATGACATTGCAATCAAATTAGTAAAAATTAAATCAGATGGACATAGAACCGCCACGACGTCAGACACAATTTAGCGCAAACACGTCATAAAATATGTGACGTCGTTACGTTCGTGTTTTACCTCTTTACAAAATAGCAGTTTACGCCAACTTTTTAACAAACGAACAACAATGTTTTGTATAACGTGCATTTTTTTTATAAGCTGTCACAAATAATTAGTTTATGACTCAGATCTGGGTGAATTTGTAATAAATAAAATGGTTTCAGTTAATAAACTTGCGTAGTATTGCAGTTTAACTCAACCAATCAAAATCGTTCCAGGTTGTATAACACGTGTGTTATAAAACAGAATATTAAATGAGTGTTCGACACTGCTAACAAGGGGCATTATGTGACAAATATATATTTGGACTATGTAATGTACTATATTAAGCTTAATAGCATTCGATGTGAATATCACAGGGAATATGTATTCCAAACTCCAACATAGTGCTCTGCAAATCTAATTTCAGAATCTCCGAAATATTTCATATATCACGTTTTAGATAAATAATAGCACAATAAATATATCAATGTCTACTATCGATGATTTGTAACCATACCATTCACATACGTTTGTTTTATTAACGTTAATTAAAATGCGGTACAAACGGGACATCAATAATATGCTTCTCTACAGGTCATACATCATAGCTTAGAGAATTATATGTCAATACCTCCACGTTACCGTAAACAATGATATTGATGATACCTCACATAAAACATACTAATGAAACAACTGTTTCCACTACTGCTTGCACACATAAATCATACTAATGAAACAACTGTTTCCACTACTGCTTGCACACATAAAACATACTAATGAAACAACAGTTTCCACTACTGCTTGCACACAAAACATACTAATGAAACAACTGTTTCCACTACTGCTTGCACACACAAAACATACTAATGAAACAACTGTTTCCACTACTGCTTGCAGACGTAAAACATACTAATGAAACAACAGTTTCCACTACTGCTTGCACACAAAACATACTAATGAAACAACTGTTTCCACTACTGCTTGCACACAAAACATACTAATGAAACAACAGTTTCCACTACTGCTTGCACACAAAACATACTAATGAAACAACTGTTTCCACTACTGCTTGCACACATAAAACATACTAATGAAACAACTGTTTCCACTACTGCTTGCACACATTAAACATACTAATTAAATAACAGTTTCCACTACTGCTTGCACACAAAACATACTAATGAAACAACTGTTTCCACTACTGCTTGCAGACGTAAATCATACTAATGAAATAACAGTTTCCACTACTCCATGCACACATAAAATACAATAATCAAATAACTGTTTATACGTTTGATGAACGCTATTTAATAGTGCTGCATCTAAGTCTTATCATAGTACGTATTCCACACTACTGCGTTCACACATATCACATAATAATCAAATAACTGTTTACACGTTTGATGAACGCTATTTAATAGTGCTGCATCTAAGTCTTGTCATAGTACGTATTCCACACTACTGCGTTCACACATAACACATAATAATCGAATAACTGTTTCCACTAATGCATGCCAGGGGCGTAACTGTGCCTAAATCAATGTAAAGACATAAGGTCTAGTGGGGTCTAGAATTGTTTTTTTTAAAGGAAACCAAATCCTGCTTTATGACGGTATTTTAAGCAATAAAATATGTTTTTAACCCGCGAATTCAGCTTCAAAAAAACGCATTTAGAACGCTCCTATAATAAATGAAGTACAAACAGAATAGAATTGAAAGATATGCATCGATAGTAGAGAGTGTTCGGTTCCGAAAGACCGCGAGCAAAAAGTTCGATTTTTTTTCTTGAAAAGACCAGGAGTAAAAAATTCTATAAGCTGACCATACCCCTCTATTCCATAGTTTTTATTGCATTTTTGGCATTTTTGGTAATTTTATTTGTTTGTTTTCTGGGGACAATGTGTAGGCACGTTCCTACAGTGCCTATATGCAGCTAAGCAACTGCATGCACAAATAAAACATTCTAATACAATAACTGTTTCTAGGTAGGCGGAACTCTATTTAATAGAGCTAGGCGTTGTGTCTTGTTACGTATTCTACACTACTGCATGCACACATAAATCATATTAATCAAAACGTTGGATGAAACCAAAACGTTGGATGAACGCTATTTAATTTGAATTTAAATACATTTTAATGCCAATATTTACATGAAAAGTAATATCAAAATATATATAATAGAAATATAATTACAAAGTGGTTTGAGTAATAAGTTCTACCAAAAATAGATTAAAGAGTTCCCGGTTAACATTTTGAACTGAGATGTAAATGGCTGAGTATAATACAATTCAATGGAAAACAAAATATATAGAGAAAAAAAACATAGAGAAAGAAAGAAAGAGATAGAGTCGGGGAGAAAGAGTGTTATACCCAATTTAAATTCCAGTCAATTTAAAAACGCGTGAACGCCTTCTAGAAAACATTCCCTGTCCGATCTTTGTATATTTCATTTCATTTCTTTTATTTCTTTTCACAAATATAGTATACACTACATTTTAAGCAAGTAATATTTACTATTATGAATTATTATTATCAAGCATCATTATGTTGATGACATCAATGACGGTTGAAATAAAATCAACGCCAGTATGTGTTCAGAGAGTGAGTGCTGAAAAACGTCGGAGACAGACACCTATATAAACCCATGTGTTTCCCGTATTTATGTTTGAATTGCTTCGAAGAGCGGTTGTTCTTCTATTTATCGGGTGTAAAAGGCGAGTAGATTGAAACAGACGAAGTCGGTATATAAAAACTGTGTTACATTGGAAACAAAATCAGCATCTTCTACTTCAAAACCGAACTCGCAAATGTAAATCTCGTAAATGATTAAGGTATAAACACGGTATTTAAATTACTACACAAATACCTCATTCTGGCATGTAAAATTTGGCAGAAAAAAAACGTTGACCACATAAGTAGTATTTTGGTACCTTTGTACTCGGAAATACAGATATTACATGTAATAGTATTCTCTTGAAAATTGATATAGATTCCATGTATCGTATTTCTATTGACAAATTAGTCCACAGGTTAAGAGAGAAACGAATTATTGTATATTTAAGTTCTCCTGGCAATAGTGGCGTAGAATATGGACAGACAACTCCTACTACCTGCCAAAAATCTTTTGAAATATAATTTGGAACGGATCCATTTTTAACATTATAGACTGATCAAGGGCCATAACTAACGAATCTGGTAAAGTTTGGTAAATGGCAAGGGGCCGCAACTCCATCAAAAATCAACGAACCGGAAAAAAAATGCAATAGGCACAGCAATGCTTCCTGCTAACACGGCGTTAACACCAAAGAAAATAATGAAATAAGAAAATTAAACAAAAAAAAAATTAAATATATATATAATAATATATATATTTATATAATTATATATATATTGCAAAAATAAATAAATATATATATACTACTAATAAAAAAAATAAGGCAAAACATCTGGTAATGATCAGTTGAAAAATGAAAGCCCTATCGTATTAACGAGGCTGAATATAGCATTTTTAACTAAATCAAGGGCCATAACTCCGCTGTTTTCGAACTTCTGTGAGCTTTCATTGATATTAACAATCTCGTAAAGTTTGGTAAAGATCGGATGAAAAATGAAGGCCTTTGGCCAGTAGAGCTAAAAATCATCAGCTCCAAAAAGTAGGTCAAGGTCATACATGAAATCCAGGCATCCAAAAAAAGATGCACTGACGAAGACACAACTACGTCAAAATAGAATATGTTTTCTTCCAAAGATTAAGCTATAAATTAGGTTTAAAACATGTAGTGCATAATTCTAGTTCATGAGAAAGTGATGTAAATGTAACAATTAAAGTTATCTTCCCTTTGCTTGGATGGTGAAGGTCACATGCACATTTGCTTTGTCACGTTGCAATGTACCACTCAAGATACAACTATAAGCAAAGTTTGAAAGGTCTTAGTGCATACAGTTTGTGGAAAAGTGACCTAAACGCAAAAGTTGAACCTAAAAATTATAAGGTTATCTGCCCTTGGAGGGTCAAGGTCACTTCCACATTTGCTTTGTCACGTTGCGATGTACCACTCAAGATACAACTATAAGCAAAGTTGTAAAGGTCTAGTGCATACAGTTTGTGAAAAAGTGACCTAAACGCAAAAGTTGAACCTAAAAATTATTAAGTTATCTGCCCTTTGCTTGGAGGGTCAAGGTCACTTCCACTTTTTCTTTATCACGTTGCCATGTACCACCAAAGATACAACTATAAGCAAAGTTTGAAAGGTCTAGTGCATACAGTTTGTGAAAAAGTGACCTAAACGCAAAAGTTGAACCTAAAAATTAGTAAGTTATCTGCCCTTTGCTTAGAGGGTCAAGGTCACTTCCACATTTGCTTTGTCACGTTGCGATGTACCACCCATGATACAACTATAAGCAAAGTTTGAAAGGTCTAGTGCATAAAGTTTGTGAGAAAATGACCTAAACGCAAAACTTGAACCTAAAAATAAGTAAGTTATCTGCCCTTTGCTTGGAGGGTCAAGGTCACTTCCACATTTATTTTGTCACGTTGCGATGTACCACCCATGATACAACTATAAGCAAAGTTTGAAAGGTCTAGTGCATACAGTTTGTGAGAAAATGACCTAAACGCAAAATTTGAATGTTGACGCCGCCGCCGCCACCGCCGCCACCGCCGCCGCCACCGCCGCCACCGCCGCCGCCGGAAAAGCAACACCTATTTCTCTTTTTTTCTTCGAAAAGGCGAGACAAAAATTACGCGTTCGGTTTAATAAGTGTTGTTTTTTTGAGTCACTAACGTCTGCATTATTTTTTTCTGCCGGGTTACGCTCTTTCGAAATAATTAAGAAATTTCATCGTATATGGAGGTTACAAAATAGACCGGAAATTACCTTCGGTTCATTATCAGTCGGGTTTACATTGCGGTATTGATTCATACTAAATATTGCTCATTTGTCCCCAACGTCGTTCGTAAATAGCAAATAAAATTGAAAACCAGTCTGTTCTGAAACCGAGAGTTGTTTCCGGCGATGTATATGTATAAACAAAATAAAAATCGACTTTTAAATTAGTTTACAAGCTGTCGTTAATTTTTGTGTCTGATTTCATTCCGATTTATTTTTGCATTTTCGTCTTGTTTTTAACATGCGCGCTTGTAAAATTTACATGCCCGACATGATTTTTACTAACTGCGGGCTTCAGGCTACCGGCTAATTTCGAAGACTGACAAACTCATATGTTGTTTTTAAATGTCTTACAATAGCGAATAATACACTCGTTTGTTTTCAAAACATGAATATTTACTAACTCTGTCGGCCATTTTAAAGATTATGTAGCAGTGGTCAAGCCAGACTCCAACAAGAGGTTAATGACCTTGAAGCTCTACTGATAGGTTTTTGATAGCTAGATCAGCATTCCTGTGAAGTTTCATGAAAATCCGTCAAGTAGTTTCAGAGCAGTAGTCGCTACAAGTTTTCATTATATAACTCTATGTAAACAAAGATGGCCGCTGGACGCCATGTTTAACGTCGCATCAAAATAATTTTCGAACTATCCCAAATATCATTGTGATCACATTGCATCATAATCCTTCAAGCGTTTTTAGAGATGTCATTTTTAACCCTGTCTTATATTACTCTATGTCAATTTTGGGTCGCCCTGGCGGCCATCGTGTTTATTCGCGATAACGAAAAACACGAAATTGATAGAGGCAACCAAAAAACATGTATATGATATTTCAGTACAATGGAATAAGTGATTTCGTCGGAGATTTGACCAGTTTTAGGCATGGCGGCCATCTTGGATGAGTGGGGATGCGAAAAACACAAATCTGAGAGGGGCCTTTTCAACTAACATTGTGATGAAGTTTCATCAAACTCTTTCAAGAGGTGTTAGAGGAGATGTAGATGTTATAAAATTGCTAACAGACGGACGCGTATTCCTCCGTGACTTTGCTTTTTTTTAGCCAACGGCGTCGCCTTCGGAATGGCCATTTAGTATTTTTCTCACGAAGTGTAACCAGTCCTTTTAATTGACCTGTTGTTTATGTCTCAGGGCAGGCATTGACATTGCTGGGAAGGGATATTGCTAATTGCTTTGATGGATCACAGCAGAAACCTTGTGGGGAGCATACTTTCCTACAGCTATGATCTCCCCCGAGGCAATTTATGCCCATCGCCATTTTTTGTTTACAAATTAGACTGTACAGGGAATACACACGCCTAATTGTTTATAACTGAACAATTGACCAATCGTAGATTCCGTTACAGTTAAAGAAGTGCGTGTTGAAAACGTGATCAAAACAACAATCTGAAGATAACTGACCTGAAGTGATTAAATGATACCACCAAATAATGGTTAGAGTTGCGTTTTCTTAATTGTTTGATAAAACGGAGCTTTTGGTATTCCAAACAAGTTAAAGCTTGAACAAAAGGTAATAATAGATGACATTTCTACTGATTTTTTGGTAATAATTTACTTCCGGAAAAGAGCGGCGTCATAGTAGTTTAGACAGGTAGATCATTTCGGATGGAGGAAAAACTGTTTTTGTTAGATATAACTGAATCAGTTTAACGTCAAAATTGTTTCTAGCTAATACAAATTGGGAAACAAAACACATAGATTGGTCTTGTAGGTATTAATGAATAATGAGAAATAAGCCTTTTAGGAAGAAGTTTGCGAATCCTATTCACACCCTCCATAGAACTCCAGTTGAATAAATACAGATACATGCAATATATTTATATTTATTCTTCTCTCAATCCTGTCTGTCATAGTTACAGTATATATGTGTAAAGACTGCATGTGAGTGTGATTGAAATTAATAAACAGATGTAATTTGAAACAGCTAGCATGCTTTAAGTGCATTTACCTATAACTGAAATAATCAAAAGGTTATAACAAATAGGGTGTTTACATGTTAATAATTAACAATAACCGATTGCGCGCTTAATTTAAGAGATCGTTTCTCCCTCACTTCTCCATATATATTGGTGACTCTGTTTTTATTTTCTCTGGAGGGAAAAGTCACTTGTCCCTAAAATGCAGGCCTACTTTGAACCCTGATAAGCCCTCCCGGCCTTTGCCAGTAGAGCTAAAAATCCATTTCTAACCGTGGCGGCCGTTTTTATTTTCAGTCCGACCTGAAATTTGGCTAGAAACAACTACACATCATCAGCAACATTTCTGTGAAGCTTCATGACAATCTGTCAAGTTCTTTCACAGGAGTGATCGTTACAATTTTTAAATAGTTAACTATGTAAACAGACAAGGCTGCTCGCAGTCATGTTTCATCAAAATGATTTCCGACAATGACCAACATCATGTGATGAACATCATCATCTTACAGAAAGTCCCATATCAATATCAGTAAACTGTTATACTTTTTAGGAAGTTGTCGCTACGAATTTGTTTTGTTTTAAGCTTACTTTTAACAGTGCCGGCCATCTTGAACTTTTTGCCCGGCCTGAAGATTTGCCAGGTTCAACTGGGCTGCAAGAGCAACATCCCTCTGCAGTGTCATGAAGGTCCACCAAGTAGTTTCAGAGTAGGCGCAATACATTTTTATACAAGTCCTTATAACATCACTCCATGTCAACAAACATGATGTTTACACACATAACTGGAGGGCATGTATGATGTGGAATCAAATTAGTTTTCGACATGGCTCAACATCACGTCATCATTTTAAAAGAAACAGCTAACCTTTGTCCATACATATGGTCTTTTGTTCATTTACGCTTGTAAGAACATGTTCCACCACCTTGTAGGCTGTTAAGGCAAACAAAAAAATAGGTTTGTTTCCTATTGCATGCTCTAAAAAATTAGGGTCGGTAGGTAGGAAGTTTATATATGTTTTTTTTTGTAGCAAGATATTTTGAGATTCTACATGTATTTATCTCATAAACCCCATACAAGTTGATGATACATCAGAAAGTTCCTCTGTAATGTCAGTTTACCTCGATATTTTGCAATAAATCATTGTTTAGAACAATTTTTTTATTTTTTTCATAAAAGGTTTTAGGGTCGGCCCCTTAAAAATAGGGTAGGTCGGGCCACCGGAAACACAGGTATTGTTTTTTTTTGGCCTAACACAGCCACTTGTTCTTCGGTAGATCCTATAGTGTATACCTAACTAGTGATATGCATGAGGCAACATGTCTTCAACTGATGCCCCTTTCCAATCTGGGTCATGCCAGTTTACACACATAAATATCACACATGCAATGCACGTCCACATATACGATATATAACTAAGACCTTCAGCACATACCTGACTACGAAGCCAAGGACGCCAGAACGCAGACAGCGTGCAATATACCCAATTTTCTATCAGCCTGGCAACAGATGCAAAACACTGCAAAGACAAGGAAACACGAGATGTTATAAAAAATGATTTCTCCACATGCACACAGAAGAGACACATACACGACATAAAATGTCCTGTATCACACACGTCAGTCAACCTATATGGCAGGACGTGCAATGGAGTTACCCCTGATTTGCCCATTTGTACATGACAACAAGCAACATTGGTAATGCTCTTGAAAGCAGTTTCGAACCATATGTGTGAGCTAACGAATGAAATAAAACACAATTGTGCACTAAAAGTCTTTCACTGCGATTGTTAAAAGCAAACCCGATGGTTATTCATGAAAGTAGTCATAGTTATACTTCACCTGCGCCATAAATGAATGTAACATCTACCCACCCTGGGCCTCCGCTGTAATTCGCCAATGTCGAAAATGGAGAAAGAAAAGAAACATTTGGGATTTTTTCAAAGCTTTTGCGAAAATGATTTGCGAATGGAAAATAAAAGCTGATATTTACATATTTTCAATGCTGTAAGCGGATATAGGAAATAGACTGCTACACAGCGTTCCTGGTGGACATGCGCAGTGTAACAGTCTAAAGGAAAAGTGGACTGGTTCACTTAACTGAATGAATAACGTTCGCTAGCCGATTACAAAAACAGATAAAATTCTCATAACCAGTCGATTGATCACGCGTGTATATTGTGGGTCATTGATGCTTGCAAATAACATTTTGTAAACAAACTTTCTGACACTGTCTAAGAAGATAGATGCATTTAAGTCATAATAGGATTAAGACAACACAGCTTGATATCGGGTTTTAAGGTCTTATACAAACATCGGCGAGCGTGGCGGACAATCTAACAACGACAAAGGAAACTATGGTTGATGTTTGTTAATGAGTGTAGCAAACTTTGTCGGGCTTTGAAAATTAAAGAAATCGAAAGTGATTACTTGCTTTTTCTAGAAATAAATACTATTAAAATAAAAAATGAGATCAGAACAATGGCCTTATTTGATATAATTACCCTCGACGTACGTTTCCTATATAACTTATCTCAAGATGTAAAACATTGCCAATACTGTAACAACAGACATGGCTTGTAAACGTCCGCTAAATTCAGATTCTTGTTTGACTCCACCTTCTAAATTTGCCAAAATTTGTCTGCTAGACCAAAATGAATCAATGCATATATGCCTCTTATTTTCAAAATGACTTCGTTATATGGTGAAAAAATGGCTCCAACTTTCATGAATTTGGCTCTTATTTCTCAAATGTGGCTTCTTTTTTTCTCATTTTGTGAGTAGTTGCGAAAGAAAAAAATACCCAGGGCAGGCCCTGCCACCTATCCCCTCATATCAATTGTTCGTGAAATGAAAGTACCATGCATGTGAAGTACTGCATGCTACCTTTGCACAGATTCGTCAAATTGCGACCAGTCTCGTAAAGCGAAAACTACTTTTCGACTTAAATGCCATATTTTCACAAAATTACAAAAACTGTAATGATGCACTTACTTTTTGACCAAAACAACACTCAACGAAACCGAAATGTTGCACCTAACTTTTGACCAAAAACACTTCACGTCTACAGTTTTAACATTAGACATGCTGTGCCTTTCCCATCTGGGTCATACCAGTTCAACCAACAAAGCTGCAAACCGTTCAATATGCCATCTGGGTCATGCCACTTCAACAACGCAGCTGTAAGACGTTCAATATGCCATCTCGGTCATGGCGGTTTACCCAAGACAATATCACACATGCAATGCACTATAACATATAAGGTTCACAGCAACTACCATCATGACATACCTTAATAGAAAGCAAAGGGCGCCAAAATGCAAACAGGCTGCAAAATCCACAATCGCCTAGCACCTGCCAGTCCTTTTCGTAATGCACATGCCCTTTTCGTAGAGCATTTATGTGACCCGTTACTAGTGCATAACTTGGAATTTAGTATTATTCCCAGTCCTCAAAAAGCTTTATGTTAAAATATGAAATAATATAATTTATTGTAATGTATCTAAATGGTTTAATAAATGTCCTTTTCGTATCATGTCATTTAGCGTGTTTAAGTATGCCCTTTTCGTACAACGGCATTTGTTACATACGTGATACAATAAGTTTAATAAGATACTAATTGTCTGAGTTTCTTTGAAAAACACACATTGTTTTATTACTTTTATTGATGAAAAACAAAGTTACATGAAAAAAATCACTATATTAAATATAACACGTAATTAACAGGCCCTTTTCGTAGCTTGAATGCCCTTTTCGCTTTTCAGTCATACCCTTTTATTATATAACGAAATACGTCTGTATGACAGGACATACAATCAAATTGCCCTTGAAATGCATATTTAGACATGAATACAACAAACACACGTACTACGTCGTGCACAACTACAAAACTTTGCGGCGAATGAAATGTTTGCCCGTGTTGTACTGTCAAGACCTTTCTCACCCTGTTGCGAACAACAAGCGTTTACATGGCCATGCTCATATTTTAAAGCGCACAAAGAATCTGATTTTACAGCTCAAGTGGTATTTCAGACAGCAAACCCTTTAAGACGATCTCTTTCTCTCTCTATCATTCTATACTATCGCGGAGACAAGCTTATCGCAGTTATGAGCAACTACCGATTCAATGCTTCGATGTGTTTGCTTTGTGATCTGTCTCTGTGTCACTTTTGGTCAATGACATTTCAACGTCACCAGGTTGACTTTCCAAAATGCGCAGCAACCATTTACTTTGCCTTTTCATCCATAAGCATCGGGAGGTGTACAGTACTGATTCTACCCAGGAAAACTGGTGGTCCGTCTCCACCACAAAATAAATCGACCGTCAGATATAATCTTACTTGTGTTGACAATGACGTAAACTACCATACCAAAACAAACAAACAATCAATTTCGACATGGCTGGGAAGATATTGACAGCAGCCTCTCACGAGCAAAACCACCCATCAAGGTCTGTGGCGTGCGGAAATCTGTTTAACTTCAGCTTTCACAAAAACATAATTTCTTCACTTATTGTGCACGACGTAGTAATGCTCTTGAAAGGAATTTCGAACCATCTATGCGTAATGCTCTTGAAAGGAATTTCTAACCATCTTTTCGAGCCAAAAGTCTTCCTCGAAAAAACAAAACGACAGCTATTCAGTTAAAGAATCATAGTTACGTCACCTGCACACTAAATGAATGTTACATCTACCCACCTGTCCTTTCAAATGAACTCTTCACCAACACTTCTTGCTTGAACTAAAAACAACACACATACAATTTTCAAGATGGCTGTGACAAAGTGAGTGACAGAGTGATCCTAACTTATGCGCATGCGCAAACAATAACAACCACAAAAAATAACAAACTTGCCCCACATAGGTTAACTTTTTCTCACTCAACATAATCTTATAAATCCATATAGACACTCCAAAACATCCCTATTAAATAAGCCCCGTAATGGTGTGTGACAAGTTCGCAACACTGCCCACAGCCATAGCCACACATTCATGAACTTGTGGACAGCCCCGTGGAACATGACCTACTTCTCCACCAAAACCATAATATGCCATATTACCTACCAAAACTTATCTACAGTACTTACCTTTCGCCCAAAAATATTCTCGCCCGCGATTTTATAATGATTACAATTGCTTGAAATGTCCAATGTAACGTATAACGTCGACCTACTGTACACCAGGATCCGTCTATGTACACCAAAGCAAAATGGCGTTAATACATAGCCTGCTGCGCATGTGCGTCGGAAATAAACCGGAACTCAACAGTCAATTTATATTTACCGAAAATATACAGACGTTAAAGGGTCTACTTATGTAATGGCCAACTATTACGTCTCGTTCATGTATCTACATCCATTAGTGATTTTCCGTACTAGAAAAACATTCGCTAGGCAAAATACTACATTTTTGGCCTGTAATAATATTAAATCGTTTTTTTTCTAACGGCAGTTTAGACAATTACAATATGTGGACATGCCAAGAAGCATCTTCCTATTAGATAATATTTTCGTCAGGTATGGAACGACCGTTTATAGACAAATTGTTGGTATCCCTATGGGTACGAAGTGTGCAACCACAGATTTGCTTTATATTGCTATGAAAGAGATTTCTTGTTCCTGTCCGATCTTTTTATATTTCTTTTGAGTCTTTCACCAGATACCCAGGCAGACGTTAATGAAGCCTTTAATGACACCTCTCGAAATCTGGATGAAATAGTGACCATTGACAACCCTTTCTTTTCTACTATGGTTAATAATATATATCCTAAAGAACTCAAACTTAACAAAGGTAATATTTCTGATACTAACGCTTCTTTTCTCGATTCACATCTCTCAGTAGAAAATAGTGAAATAATTAGGAAAATATATGACTAAAGAAATGATTTTAATTTTGATATTGTTATCCCCATTTAGATAGGGATGTTCCAAGAGCAACTTCTTATGGAGTCTATAATGAGTATGTGTCTCAACTTATACGTTTTTCTAGAGTTTGTATTCGAGTTGAGGACTTTTAATATTTGTAATCTTGTATAAATAAAAAGCTACTCCATCAGGGCTACCGTTACCATAAACGTCGTATAAAAATTGCAAAATTGTATTATCGTAACCCTGATCTTTTGTTTTCCAAATATCAAAATAATTTAATTATTTTCTGAGACTATCACAACCTGACTTTTATGGTGACGTGATTTACACACTTCGTAAGATCCTTGGTCGTGATCACTTTGATACCATCTTTGTTAAACTTTTTAAAAGGTTTATCAAAACAGGTTATGACCCTATCATTTTGCATTTTGCAACGCACTGCATGCTTGGTGGTGGACCCATATACCACTATGCTTTCCTCTTTAATTGTGCGATGACCGGACAGGCTATGGACCCTATGGTCATCGTCTACCTAAATCCCAAAATGACGGTGACGTTTGAAGTTTGTCTGCAATAATGTCTTATTGTGCTCTCAATGGTTTGTTCTCTTATTGCTCTGGCTTCTTTGTGACTTTCTGTTCTATTGTTTTTCTGAATTTATATATATACGAGCATCTTTGTGTTTTACTTATATTGCCTATTAATGCTGCGAATAGTACATGGCGGGGATTTCTTTATTTACACTGTCCCTTTTGATTAGGATGACTGTAGGTAAGTGTGAGGTTTGGTGCACCCTAGAACCTGGTTTACGCCCCAAGTGGCTTTTTTTGCCACTGACCGTTCCAAGGCGGTAGCCCTATTGCCAACCCTTTTATGTTGCACGATGTCTTATTTGGCCCTTTATTCATCTTTAAAGTATTTTTTTGTTTCTGTGTGTGCTCGTCCTTGAATGCTACTTTTCCTGTTCGACTTTTATATCTGTATTTGGGGTTGTCAACAGAAGTTAGCGGGACGTTGTATATATATATAACGTTGGACGATGATCACTATTTGGTAATGAAAAAACATTACTTCTGTTTTGGCAGGTTAACTTGTACCAGCCATTGCTTTTACCATTCCGTAATCGTTAATACATCATGATTCAGGATTTTTTCCATGCCGTTTATACGGGATGTTGAGACCAATAGCGAACTGTCGAGTTATTCTCAGCATATGCAATATCATTTACATATATTAAAGGACAGCCCAAGACAAAGGTGGAATAGTTCCCGAATTTTTGTTTGACTTCATGAAATAGTTTGACGTCTGTCCGTAATATTTGTTTCAGTAATTACATTTTCTACATATTTAAAGAAACGTTTTTTATCGCATGTTGTTTTAATATTAAAAAGAGAATGATTGAGTACGCGTTGCATTAGATTTCTGACGGTCACGTTTTTTTGAAACACGTCTTATCTCTGAATCATATCACGGTTTGTCATTAGGACGAATTGATACATGTTTCGAAGGGATACACGCATTTATTAAATAAAAAAAATAAAAAAAAGATTTAGTAAACTTTTCACAAGCAACAATCAGCGAATCGTTATGTACGAAAGACCAGTCTATATGTTGAATAAGATCATTGAGTTTAATGGCTCGGTGTACGGGAGGACAACAAATGGCATATGCCACAAGTTTGACCTGTTTGATGACATCACAGAAATCATAAAGAAATAAAAGACGATTAATTTTTCTTCCAAGATATTTTATTTCAATACATACATGTATATACGAGAAGGCTTTTGACAGTGTGTTTGGGATAATCTGTTATTTTTCATTTTATTGAAACTCTTGCAAGGATTTGAGTGTTTAACATGGCCTTTTGTGCCATGCAGTTTACAGATAGATTTAATACAGCGTGCAACTCAAATAACGGTGACATTTTTATAGAAGGATTACTCTCCCAGTATTAAAATTAATACAATGTATACTAAGTATCTACTTACATCAATTTTCAAACCATTAAGAAGTGCTGATTTTTTCTTTAGAAGTGCAAGTACAGTTAAATAAGATTAAAGAGTTAAAATGCTTTTTTACTGTTACATTGTTTAGTAATTGTACTAATTACTACTACTGGTTTTTGATCAGTATTCTTTATTATAAGGACACCAAAATTGATACGCATGCGGGATCTAGTGACAAAACATTTGACAGTGATACAATCATAAAGAAGGAATAAATATGATAATGGATTTTTATACAAAATTATATATTGGATTTTTAAGGAAGGTTCAATTATGTGAGTCTCTTTTCATCGTAAATATGTTTTTGTTTCTCCTTATTTTTGGTGGGCATTTGTTTTTTCCACTGATTTAAATTTAAAAATTCCTTTGGATATACATTTGAGACAATCTATATATATTTGATTAATAATATATACATATTAATATGTTATGTTGTCAAGATATAGTTTTTTGTGTGTGTGTTTTTTTTTTAAAACTTATTTTAAAGTATATTCAGTTTCATAGACATCACAAGTAATAACTTACTTCTAGATCAGAACAAAAAAGAAAAGATTCTTGGTCAAATAATTTTACTCAAAAGACTTTTAAAACTCAAATGTTTAATAGGTTATAGCCAAATTGTGTGATTTAGTTGCCTTTTTAAAAAAAGTGCAGAATTGTTTTTTGATTCTGTATGCATATTTCACTTTTCCATTGTTTTATGTATTCTCTCCCACCTGGTCATGTTCACTAATTTTCCTTTTGTATATTAAAAATATGTCTGTTAACTGCCAGGGCCTTGGTTCAGCTGAAAAGCGTCTGGATGTTTTTAATTACATACAATCTAAAAAGTGTCATATATTTTGTTTACAAGATGTTCATTCCACATCAAGCACTGAGAAATTTATCCGAGCAGAATGGGTTAATGATTGTTTATTCAGTTCCGGAAAGTCCAATGCCCGAGCAATTTTATTTAGTAAAGATAAAGAATAATTATACAATACATAAGCACATAGCTGACCCTGAGGGAAACTTTATAACTGTAGATTTAACTGCTGAAACAAGAGATTACCCTTATTTCATTATATGTACCAAACACTGACTCACCTTCTTTTTTTAATAGGATTATGGCAGGAGCAGAGACCATGAATAATAAGGATATGATCTTATGTGGCGATTTTAACTTTGGTCTAAGGAAATATAAAATAATCTGACAGGGAAAGTAGCATTCAAGCAGGACAGTCAACTACAAAACACAGAAACAAACACGCAAACAGAAAACAAGAAGGCAAAAGTAATAATAAATGCAAACGACATCACAAACACAAAAGGGTTGACAATAGGGCTACCGCCTTGGAACGGTCAGTGGTAAAGTATGCCACTGGGGAATTAAACCGGTTCTAGGGTGCACCAAACCTCACACTTACCCTACTGTCATCCAATTAAAACAAGACAGTATAAAGATCTAATCTCTAACCAACAAGGCAGCATCAATAGGCAATGTAAGTAAAACACAAATATGCTCGTGTAAATATAATACAAAAAAACAATAGCCTAGAAAGGCACAATGAAGGTACTCAATGACTTGGCAGAAGCCAGAGCAACAAGAGAATAAACCATTAAGGTAAACTTTGATAAAACACAGGTAGTATGGATTGGAACAAAAAAACATAGTACTGACTCCATCAAGACAATATAAAAGTTATCTTGGGGGAAACAATCAATTTAAATTATTAGGTATTCATTTTAATGTTGATCTTGATTTATAATAGATATTAACTATCATGATAGAATATTAAAGATTCAGAATCTTGCTAAACTTTTGAAACGTAGATATTTAACTCCATTAGGCAAGATAACAGTGATCAAATCTATATTGATACCAACTCTTAACCATTTATTATTTCAATTCCAAACCCAGGAGATTCTATTATCAACAAAATCAATGACATGCTTTATGACTTTTTATGGGAAGGACCAGCTAAAATAAAAACTAGTATAATGATTAAAAAATATAATGAGGGTGGACTAAAAATGATAAACCCTAAAGCATTTATCATGTTTATAAATAGATTAAAATGGACATGGATAAGAAGACTCTCTCTTAAAGATGGAGAATGGCAGCATGCAATAAAACCTACTACAAATTAAAAGATGTTATAAATCTTGGAAAACTCTATGCAAAATCAGTGATAGGAAAAATAACAAACCTTTTTTGGAAAGACGTTCTTTCAGCTTACACAATGATATTAGACTGTAATAATCCAACAGAAGAAAGTTCATTCTTATCCAGCTCACTGTTTTTAAACCATAATATTCTTTTTGGTTGGCATGGAATATTTTATAAGGAATGGTATGACAAAGGAGTTATTTTAATCAATGATCTAATTAAGGAAACAGGAGATTACTATACTCGTGAAGAATTTAATAAACTGTATAATCTAAAAACTAATTTTATACAGTTTAATGGCATAATGTCTACTACAAAATATTTCGCAAATAAATTTAATATTAAACAAGTACAAAAAAAATAATATAGCCAGTAATACCATTTAACATTTACGTATTTATAAAAAATAAAAAAGGATCTCAAGACCTTTATAATATCCTCAACCAAAACCCCAGTAAACCAAATTCAAAGACACAATGTGAAGAAATGTATACTATAGAGGAGGAAGAAATGTATACTATAGAGGTGGACACTTGGGAATAAATATATACAGTACCATTCAAATGCACAAAAAATACACTATTACAATGATTTCAAATACGAATTAAGCATAGAATTCTCCCAACAAGAAGATTTTTACACAAGATTAATATCGAAGACAGTCCTACTTGTAAATATTGCGAACAGTGTAACTGTACAGAAGCATTATCTGCCATGAAGAAACCTTAACCCATATGCTATGGTCATGTCCCGAAACATAGTCTCTTCTTAACAAACTTAAAATTTGGCTGTCTTCAAAAAACATTGAAATAACACTTGTAGAGGAATCATTTATATTTAATATTGGAAACAGAACTACATATAATACTTGAAACTAAACACTACATATTTTCGGCCAAGCCTTTGGAAAGTCCATTAATTATAGAAGCCCTCAAGAATAGAATTAAAAAAGCATACGCCTGTCTTAAATGCATTTTTGTAGGTAATAATAAAAAAAATACATTTGAAAAACATTGGAAGGAATATGCAAATGTTATTAAAAAAATGTTTAAGGAGTTTTTCTGCAGAAGAAAAAAAATACAGTTGTCAATTAAGGCACCTGGTAGCTAAAGTGCAATGTAATTTTGAAATTTTACAGGTACTCTCACACACAGATTAGTGAACATGTTTTTTTTCCTGTTTTTTTTTGTAGGTTTTTTATTTTCCCCCTTCTGTTACTTCAAGGACAACGGTTACAATGGCTTGGTATTGATATAAAACATTACTACATGCAGTAGCTTTACATTGATCCATATTGATATAAATTATGCTCTACCTTATAAAAAAAAGAAGATCATTGAGTTTTATGAATTTCAAGTTGGCTTTCTTATAATTCCAAACCCGTCGGGTAAATGTCGGTCGAACATTGTAACTTTACTGAAGCATTAAGTATCTGCCATGGTGGTCGCTTATATCATGTGGTATGTTTAAAATTACGGAGCTAACGGTTTAACAGAATCAGAAATAACAATTGAATCTATCAATGTGGCGGCAGATGTGTCTGTAACACGAGTTGATTCAGTTATAATTTTTGTCATACTATCATTACGTGTTCCCGCCTTAATTCCATTTAGCGATGGGAAAACATATCAGCAGGATTTTAAGAAAGATACTTCGACAATAAAACACGTTTAAAAACATTGTTTTACTGAAAGAATGCGATAATCTGTCTGACATTACCTATGAAATGTTTTAATTTTACAATATGCAAACTTTTAAAGCCGAAATTAAGGTTTATTTCATACCCCAGCCAACCCAGTTTTCGCTTCTTGGAGAAGGGGTTGGATGGGGTATGAAAGTTAATAGTCGGCCCACGTAATGTTTAGCTGCATTATATCTTTTAAAAATGGTTATTAGTGTTTAGTTGGTTCTCGTTTATATAACCAACTATAATGATGTTATTTGATAATTCAAAAACATTTCATTAGCTTATGTTTAAATTATCCCAACAAATATTAATCAAATTAGGTTTGCGATAAACGGTACATATCAAAATAATTCCCTTTATCTTTTACTTCCATCCAAAGTTTTCCGATACTTGGGTCTTTGTAAAATACAAGCAAATCATAATCTAGTAAATGGTCCTTAATATATTCCATTTTGTTACATATATTACGAACATTTAAGTGAAATATAGAGAGGCGATGTTTTTCTATCGCAGTTTTAGCACCTGTATTTATTTAAACGTCGCCCGACATAATAACTAATAAAATAACTAGAGAGAAAACTCAGTATTTAAGAGAGATTTAGAGACACATGCAGAACTGGCCAGCATACTTCGAAGCAACTTATTGTCAACCACTTTGTGTTTTTGATTATTATCTTGCCTTTTATTCATCTTTAAATTTTTTCTTTGTTTCTATGTGTGTTTATGGTTGACTGTCGTCATTGTATGCTACCTTTTTTTGTTCTATTTTTATATCTACTTTAAGTATACATTTAGATAAGCAGCTTAGAAACATGAATGGTTTACGGAGAAAACACATACTCTTTGTGATCGATTTAAATCTGTTACTGAATGTGCATATGGTTATTCTCCAGTACCTAAAATCATTACCCATTGTGTTTTAAATTCACATGTATATCAACCACACATATATGCAATGTGAACGGCCACATGGCGACTAGTTCAAAAACATATTGCTTGCTCTCCGACTAAGCAATTCAACATAATTAACACTACACAACTAACATAAACACTACACTGGTTTAGTTTACGCATTAACAATTTGAAAAGCGAACTCCTGCGAATAAAGTTTATACACTGAACACCTGATTATGATTGAAATATTGTATTGGGGGAAGGAAGAGGGAGAGGATTTTGTACAAAGTGTGACGGAAAGTCAAAAGAAGAAAATTGAAAGAGTTTTACAAAAAGTAACCATCAGAAGTCAATAGCAGGGTTCCGTTTCACGAAGCGTCGTAAACTTACGTTCACTATTAACGTGAGTTTTTCACTTACGTAAAAGTTAAGAATTTCTTACGTGCGTTTCTCGAACGTCATCGTAAGTATTTGCGTACGCCTACGATAAAAAAAATCGTAAGTTTTTCGTAGGATACTCTTTAATACAGAAGATAAGCATTTCATCGTAGCAACGACGACATCCTGTCGTTAATTGAAGAGCACCTGTCCAACAAAACTGAGCTTATTAACTTCAAATCTATACTTTGTACTTGGAAATCTATAATTCTATGACGCTGCAATATGACATTAATGACGTCAAGAAAAAAGACGTATCTTGACGTCATAATGCACACATTACGTCGATTTTTAACGGTTTTATTGGGTCGTTAATTCAAGGTGGGGGATAACGTGGTTTCAAAATGACGTCACCGATGGAAAAACAACCCGCTTCGAAGTAAGATTTTCTTTATATTTTCCTTATTACTTCACGCATTTTCATGTAATAAAGCCTAAAGAATCCGGAATTTTCTGCACTTTATTCCGTAACTTTGATTGTAGATGAATGTTCCACAGATTTTTTGTTTAAGCCGCCACCAATTCCGAAATGTAATTTTTTTAGTCGGTCTCGTACACTGGAATGAAGAGGTTTTCATGATTTTCGTCTTAAAATGGACTCATTTGCATCAGTTCTAGTCCCGCAACTTGCTTTATAAACAAAAAAGTTATATCTACCATAATTTAAAAGTTACATGCGCAACAGTGAAAATAATTATGGAATTTCGAAAATGATCTCGAACACTGGCATCATCGAAAAGAGATCTCGTACACTTGTGCTTTTGTTTTACGGTGTATATATTGTTTATGCGATGTACATATGCATTACTGATCATTTCAGGTGCCAGTGGTAGTTCATATAGAGTGCCAACATGAGAATTCGGGTAGGATAGTGGAGGTGATTTCCTATTGTGTAGATAAACAACACGTCAAAGGCATACAATGTATGGCAACGCTATCATGAAGAATTAAACATGCTTTTTGAAATGTTACAGTAACCATACATTGGATACTAGAGAAAGGATCCGGATGAAATCTAAAAGAAAATAATAAACTTAGACTATTAGTAGTAATAAAATGCAACTCCAATGTTTAAATGATAAAGACGTTATGAAAGAAATTGTTTTCAATAAGACTTTGTTAGAAGCTGGACATTTTGAAGTAGTCAAAACTGCAACTTGCATTTATCTAAATATTCTAATATTTATTAATTGTCCATGAGTTCTGATACACATGACGATGCGTATGCTCGGGATGTATGTGGGGTTTTTCCATGACAGCAATGCCCATAAGACACAATGTAATATGTTAGAAATAAATATCGCAGAATAAAAACGTTCACTGAATAAAAAGAAATTGTCAAGCGTTTTATCTCAACTGATTTTTTTTCCGTTTGACGTTATTCCTAACGATTAATAAGCTATACATGGCGACAACCTTTATTGGTCGAGAGGACCCCAGTTGCTCATCAGCCCATTTACTGGCACCAAACAGCACCTTGGTGAAACCACTGACCGCACAAATGTGTGACCTACTGCAAGGTTTTTCATAAAACGAGCGTTTAAACCATTTGACGACCGTGACCCGTCTACTAAAACCTTAAATAAATTGCACCTCTAGACAATAGTTTAGGCGTGGTTGTTGTGGGTATGTCCCCTTGGCTTCTTATCAGATGTTGCTTACCTTACATAAACGCCAGTTAGGTGCCAGGGATGCCTATCAGTATGTACATATGCAGTGTTTGTCACCAGAAAAGATCAGAAAAAAACGTAATTTAGACTTTCAGTGAAGAATTGTATACCTCAAATGTTCTTATAATAAAAATATTTGAAGTTCAACGTATTTGTGTAATTATGCAGTGTTGAATGCATCCGACAAAATTAATGTAAAGTCAAAAAGAAAACAAATTCATTTGGAGTTAAAGTTTAACAATATGTTTATTCATTTCAGTGTACTGGATGTATTAAACAATATGTATATGACACAAACATTATAAACTGCGTAATACAACACATGAACAATAAAAAGTAGTTGAAACATTTTTGAAACGAAATGTAACGATTAACTTATTTACAGCGAAATACATAACAAAATCACTTTACTTAGTGCAAGCAAATAAGTATCGAACATAAGTTTTAACAAAGCAAAATAGCCCATCCAAGAGACCCAAATGGATCTAAAGCGATGACATTGGAAGGCATTAACTTTCTTTTGTTTATATGTGCACTCATCTCGGTTGAAAATTTATAAATGATTCGTTATCATTGAATCTTGACCAACCTTCACAAATATCAAATGTATATATTTTTTCTTCAAACAGTCCCATAGTTACTCTGAGGGCTCGGTAGAATTTTGGGAAGTTACCAAACATTGAAGTAGGCATTCAAATGGAAAATCAATTAAATAAAATCACTAAAATATATTTGTCCAACATAAAACTGAAAATTTCGCACGGGAATGCACAAAAACGTAGGAAATCAACCGTTTTTTCCGGAGTACATGACCTCAGACCCCGCTAGGTAGGGATTTGCCTCGGGTAATTTCGGGGCTGGCTACGGTCTGTCAAAAATTCAAAGGCTCTATATTTTATTATTTAAAAAAACACACGATCTCACTGGTTTTCAAAATGTAGACCTTTTAAAGATCCGATTAATATCAAGGTTTGATAAAATGGGGAGGTGTTTATAAGACGAAATATATGAATTATTTAGAAATTTAGACATACAAATTTCTAAATTCTCTCATGAAAAATGGAGATGTGATTCGGTTCACAAATATACACATTCAGGGACAATGACTCCATTACTAATGGTCGTATCTGAATGCCTTTCGAACATTCTGAACACGTTTCATTGAGATCCAATACAAAATTAATTAAGTATTTTCAAAACGATAAACAAACACTTAATGTTTGTAAAGAAATATAAAAAGATCGGACAGGGAAAGTAGCATTCAAGGAGGACAGTCAACCGTCATCCCAAAATATAAAAATAGCATTATTATTTTGAAAAATAGTTTTTTTCCAAATCGAATGGAATACACACTAACACATGTCTTGACATTTTATGATTACATTTGTAAACTATTATAATATTTAAATGTTAAAAGTGGTTAAACTAAAACATTAAATATATTATATAGAGGAAGCATGCTCTCTAAAATGCCACATGAAGAATGCAACCAATTCACCATTTAAGTTTTTGAGTGAATTCACCTGTCACAGTAGTTTTAAACCTGATTTTTCATAAACATGTTAGATTGGTTAGTCTTTTCTGCAGCTGTATTCATGCTCTACAAGTTCTGTTTTGATTTCTCATGTTGAACATGTAAATACTAATATCCCAGATGCATGTCTCATGTGTTTATTAAAGTCGGTATGATGCGTGTGTGACGCTTTAAGTTACTTATTCACGCCATAAAGAGCTTTCGGAAGCAACGGTACTGCCCTGAGTGTCTGAGGATATTCGACTCATGCTGTCGAAATGTCATTACCGTTTTGAAAACAGTGCCTCGTTCAAGAAAAATCTTCTTAATTCCTGAAATAGAATAGAAACATACAAGTAACTCGGAAAACACAGCGAAACTGTTATACAATACAACATTGTAAAACTTCTTGTTGCACCAAAAGATGCTTCCGAAATGACGAAGTACATTTCAAATCAAATGTATTTATATATTTTCAAATATGAAGTCGAGGAAAATTTTGAATATACTTGTAGTTTGAAAATGTGCAGACGTTACTTTGTTTTCTTTATATTCTTTCAAATAACGTATCATATCGGAGACATATCCCTGTCGGGTTTGAAAAAACAGTAAAACTGATATGATGCACAGCTTAATTGTCGCACGGTTACTTATCGCACTGCTGCCTAGACACACACACCCTCCGATTGGTTACGATAATTTCGTTTTGTTCATAGTACGGGACAAAGCAAAACATACAAACATATACATGATACAAAACATATGTCGCAATGATTTCGCTTGTTATACCATTTAGAGGCGCACCCGGGATTCGTTCTCGTGACATGTAAGCCATCCGACCTACATTACATATAATCATCCCTTATATCTATCTGCAGTAATAAGTAAAATACTGAGGAAAACCTTACCCAATGTTACCCGTATTGTGTTGGTAGCTATATAGAAACTTCACTGGCACCTACAAATGACCAAAATTCATAAGTACATCGCATACACTAAATAAACCGCCTAGCATTACAAAACTCGTGAGCGAATCTAACAAGTATAAAAATACAAGTGCACGAGATCTCTTTTCACGCTGCCAGTGTTCGAGATCATTTTCGAAATTCCATAATTATTTTCACTGTAGCACATGTAACTTTTAAATTGTGGTAGTTATGACTTTTTTGGTTATAAAGCAAAGTTGCGGGACAAGAACTGATGAAAATGAGTACATTTTATGACAAATATCATGAAAACCTCTTCACTCCAGTGTACGAGACCGACTCGAAAAACTACATTTCGTAATTGGTGGCCGCTTAAATAAAAAATCTGTGGAACATTCATCTACAATCAAAGTTACGGAATAAAGTGCAGAAAATTCCGGATACTTTAGGCTATATTACAAGAAAATGCGTGAAGTAATAAGGAAAATATAAAGAAAATCTTACTTCGAAGCGGGTTGTTTTTCCGTCGGTGACGTCATTTTGAAACCACGTGATCCCCCACCTTGTAATTGGATGTTGTACACTTTACTTCAAAAGTATGTTATGTTCTCTTTAATGCGCGATGATTATTGTGGCAGGCCAATGGCAAAGCTGCCTTTACGCCAAAACACTGGGCTTGCTCATTATTTCACCCTGAAAATATTTGGGTACGACTGAGTAGAACGACACAAAAACTGAAGCTGCGAATCTACAAGGATGTTGAAATTAACAGTCTTAGTCAGATGCCATTGTTGACATATTTGCCGATCTTAAAAGGGAATAGTGTAATGTCATGATTTAACACGTCAGGCACATAAACATCAGGCACATAAACAAAAGTTACGGTAATGTAATAGTGTACTTGTATAATGTAATAGTGTACTTGTATCTAGAGACACAATAATTCAATGATTAATTATTTAGAAAATATTATATCAAACAAAATGTAAGGTTTTGCCGAGACGTGTAATAAACCATTCTTAAATCACTGGGTTTTGGTATCGTGTTGCTTTAATTGGAGTGTACATTGTTTTAGATTAACAGTTTACTCATATGAAAACATGTATTAGCCAAGATCCGTCCACTCCAAAAGCATATGCATCTAGGTCTAATGCATAACCAGCAGTGTATGAACGCTTTTTGATGCAACTAGTTATGTGTATTTCTATCCTATTAATGTATGCCGTCGTTGTACGTTACAATAATAATCGCGGTCTAAGATTTTAACGATATAATAACAAGGGTATACTTGAAGTAACATATATGAAGACCGTCTTCATATATGTTACTTAGTATACCCTTGTTATAATAACAAGGGTATACTTGAAGTAACATATATGAAGACCGTCTTCATATATGTTACTTAGTATACCCTTGTTATTATATCGTTAAAATAAAGTATATTTATATCACAAAACAATACCAAACTAACGTTATAATTAAATCCCTACGAATAATGTGTCCTAGTTCAGTTCGTATGCACAAACAATCCAGACGCTAGTGTATCTATATACATTTAGGGTGTCCTATTGGTTAAAAGGCTGAGGGACTATAATCCTTTAAAACCAGACTCGCGCAAACAGGCATGGCAGATCTATTTGAATTGACACCCATCCCCTCCAGTAGTAATACTTCTGTATGTGGACGTGTACATGTAGGCATGCAGGTCCTTTGAATAAACATCGCGCGCGTGACTTTTATCTTTACCCAGAGATTATAAGACTCTTTCATGGGTATCCGGTGAAGATAGGGAATTTCAACCCGAGGAATACGTGTTTTTTTATTTGAACCGTGGCTCTGCCGAGGTTCCGATTAAAACTCCCTTTTTATTTGAACCGAGGCTCTGCCGAGGTTCCGATTAAAACTCCTATATACTGAACCGATTACCCATGATAGACTCTTTTTCTTGCATATCAGAGACATGTTGTGTGTTTACGCCGCCAGCTACTAACGTTTTGCATGTTTTCCTGCGTAATGGATGTTGGTGCGTGTGACTTTTATCTCGACCCTAGGGTGAGATGGAAATATCTAGCCCCGGTAAAATGACGGATTTCCTTGTCCGGTATGCAAGAACAGTCTTTCCATCCCCCATGTACAATGTGGATAGCCTTTGCATACCGGAAAAGGCAAACTAATAGGCATACAGGAAGTAAATCACCGTGGTCGATAAGGAATTCCCAAATATATAATCCCACCTTTTTTGTGATAAAATGCATTTTTGAGTATTTAAGGCCCGTTTTTTTTTGTGGCTGAAATGACTTTATTGACTTTTTTGTGAGAGCTAAGAACCATTTGCATGGTTGTATGATGATTTTATTTATCAACTTGAAAGTTTTGAAAGTGAAAGTAGAACACATGTAAGAGGTGCTGAATGAATGCAGTTTGTTCAAGGTGTCAGCAAAGATCAGAATTTTATTTTCTTATATGCCACATGACCCCTACTATTCTCAGCAGTTTTCTAGAGAGGAGGGTCTCATGATTAAGAATATATAAGTGAATTTTAGTTTGAACTTCGTTTTGAAAAATGGCTAACTAGAAAGCTTGGAAAATATTGTACAGGACTCAATGGTTTTCGTTTTACTTCCGGTACACCTATATTCATGACATGTTATGCTCTCTGATAAGTTACGAAACACATTTACACGGTTACATTTCAATATACTAGTAGTTTGTTTCTCATGTAGAACTTATTTTCTAAAAAAAACAACACGTAAATCAGGTAGACTAGCCGACCGACGCTATAATGTCTGATCAAATTACACTACTCCATTACACACTACTCCATTACGATTAATGTGGCCCAGTGGATAGCGCGGTGACTTGAAATCCGGAGGGCCCGGCGTCAAGCCACACCGGCGCCACTCAGTATGTCGTTGTGTTCTTCGGTAAAATACTTGCCCATTACCTACACTCCACGCAGAACCAAATGAATATAGGCAGGTTCCTCGATGGATTCCTATGTATTCTTTTTGAGGCAGGTCTAAATAACCTATGTTGTGTTAATGGGCCGTTAAACAACTTGCAATTCAATGCAGTTACGAGTTTTGACAAATACGACACAGTTAAAAGTGATCCCTGTACGTCAGCCGCGATAAACAGGCCCGACAGACATTGAAAATATTGGCCTTTTTTTCAGTTATGGCAGGTTTTATTTAAAGTTATATAGTTGAACAGTTTAAAGTCATAATGCGAAACGTGTCAACCATCCTCTGCTGTGCGTCTGGAATCGTCCCTGAAAGAAATAAGAATGAAATACAAGCAAAGTTTTACGCAAGCGTAAAATAGCTGCTGAGAGGAAATAGCATATATCTGGGTAGAGACTGGACACGAAGTTTAACATAATAACATATCAAGTCACGGGTGTTAAAACAATATTGAAAAAAAAAAAATGTTGACGTAAACACGCCACGACCGTTTTTTTTTCTTACCACACACATTCTTCCCGAGTTTTACCATCAGTTGTTCCTACCAAACATTTTGAATCAATGTGGGCGACCTCGCTTCTCTCTGTTCAAATACCTTGTCGCTTCTCTCTGTTCAAATACCTTGATTTGCCTTACATACTGATTACAATTCAACTTTGGACCACGACGTGCTAGAAGTACACATCAGCACAGAACAGGTGTTGACATGTAAGGGATGCGTGTGCGTTAGCGTGTGCATTACAGCAGCCGTCTCACTGCTACGATGTGCAATTATAAGATTGCGTTATCAAAGTGAAAAACTCAAAGAAATTGTTCATTGCTACCTTACCATTACATGTGCAATTATGAAAACCATATAGGCAGCGAATATACCCATCGAATAATGTATAACACGGCGGTATTTACGAGAATACCGCATTATAAATGGGTATTATTCAATAAAAAGGTATTATTCCATTAAAATACAGATTTGCACTTATTCCATTCCAATACTTGCGTTTCATTCAGTTTCATTATGCTTCGTAAAATATCCCGGACGTGAAGATCCCGGAAATATTGCCGCATTCTACACTTTAGTAGACTGCTCTACGAAAACGTCATTTGAGGCAATAAAACGGCAAGCTTTGAAGTTATTATTATTATTGAGCTGAAGTTATTGTCCAGACGCAAAAAAGTGTGACTACCGATAGACGACTGACGACGGACAAGGTGAAACCTGTGTGTCCACCAACATAGAAATAATACAATACATAAAAGATCAAATAGGACTTTTTGTTTTTATTTCATGATTTTAATTGTCCAACTCAAATTATAAATATGATTAAAATATATATCTATTACATTTTAAAAGTATAATAGTGAATTTGCTTCTTAAAAGCAGAGTGGCCACAGAAATCTCAATATAAAATTCCCTGATATTTCCCTGATTTTTGGACGATGCCCTCAGGCAACCGTCCTAAGTAGTGGGAATTCTGGCGCACACAGAATTTCTACTAGAAACCAAAGAGCACCAGATTACAGAGCGATAAATGTAGTACCATTTTCAAGGCTGTAAATGGGCAAAAGATCCGTATATTGATAACATATATTGATAAATATGTAAGCGTTGGTAAACATTAAGTGATTTTAACTTAGGTTTAAGTAATACGCTGTTTTTGAAGGGATTTGATCCTGTACAAATTAATGCGCATATGCCTTATAACGTAAACAAGTGTCTACGTTTACCACCATTAATTACATGAAAGCCTCCGAAACAAGTGTCTAGGTTTACCACCACTAATTACATGTAAGCCTCCGAGGTGTAGAGGTGTAGTCGAACCTAGGTCGATGGTAAGATTCGATGGTAAGATGCGATGGTCGATGGTCCATCGCATCTTACCATCGACCATCGTATCTTACCATCGCATCTTACCATCGACCATCGCATCTTACCATCGACCATCGCATCTTACCATCGCATCTTACCATCGACCATCGCATATTACCATCGACCATCGCATCTTACCATCGCATCTTACCATCGACCAACGCATCTTACCATCGACCATCGCATCTTACCATCGAATCTTACCATCGACCATCGACCTAGGTCGATGCTCGATGATAAGATGCGATGGTAACATGGCCCTAACAGGACACCGTAGTAAATCTCTATGTACAGTTGTTAACACCTCAATTTCACATGATTGCATAATGACTTATGGAAGTTATATTGTGATATAATATTTACTTGCCGTTTTCATATATATATACATATGTGTAATTACTGCACTGGTACCATGTTATACATTGTAGCTACCATGTTATACTTTGCATTTGTATCCTCACGGGCTTTATAGCCTATTGGAAATTTGAAATAAAAGTATCTATCTATAAACTTGGATGAATTCATCCCGGATATTCATCCCAGGTATAAACCACATGTTTCTTTTCGCTTGCGGGATTTCCTTTTATATAATACTAATATAATACTAATGTGATTAAAAAGCTTAATTAAGACATAACTATAACAATAGGTTCCGTTTCGCTCGCGGGATTTCCTGTTTGCTTCCGACTAAACTACACCTCTTTCATCTTAATTTTCATAATTGGACTTAATAAAGAATATTGATATAGTAATATCATGTTTAATTAATGAGCAAATAATAATTATGTCCCTAAACAACTTAATTAAGCCCAAAATATACTAAACACATTCCTTTTCGCTCGCGGGAATTCCTTTTCGCTTCTTTTCGCTTAAACAGTCCTTTTCGCCGTTTATAGCAACCGGGAAAACTGCCCATTTTTATTCGATTTTGTGGTTGTATGTATAAGAAGCGTATTAATAAGTTTTACTGGATCACTAATGAACATTTTCGAAATTTCGACTCTATGCTTACACTTTGTGAGCAATGAAAACAGTCAATCAATGAAAACAGCTGTACCCTTGACCTGTTTAGTAAACAAACAAGAACTTTCTTACATGTCTTGTGACAGCACCTTTTCTGGTGATTTTTCAAGTGGAAAATTAGTTTTCTATACGAACATTACACTGCTGAATTATCCATACTTGAGTTGAATTTGCAGCAAATCATTAATATGTGACACTTTAACATTGGTGTCTATGGGGAAAATAATTAGTGGTATAATACCTCTACATGAGGTTGGGAGTAAAAGTCGTCCCGTACATTCCGAAATATAATGAAAACAGCCGGAGCGTAGTACGAAGAATACCGAAAGTAGCAATTAATAGTGAGTAACGACTCTAATATTATAGAGATTATCTTTATAGTATCAGTTTATGAAGGATGTATATAACGACAAACGATAATGTTTATTAATTTATTTATATGATATATTGGGTCGATCATATTTTTTTTTTGTTGGTTTGCTGTTTCCATACTTACCCACAACCTTTTATAGCAATTTTTTAACATAATGTTTTTAATACTATTTTTAGTATATTTTTCTTTAATTTCTTAAGTTTTTTTACCGTCTTTGGCAAAAAAATATCACCTACCTACCTACCCACCCACTTATAAAATCCTTGGTCGGGAAACAGCAAACAAATATATTTTTAAGGATGGCCTTAGAACAATTAGCATGCATACATGTAATAGATATATCAGATATATTTGGATTATAAACAGAATCCGTGCGTACGTACATTTAAAGAGTAAGTAATTCGATTACCATGATATTAAATTGAACTTTTATCACATTACATCATGGTAACTATTAAAGGCCGTTCATAAAGTAGAAGAGATTATATAACTATGTACCACAGACATCTCTTTATCAAACCATACACTTATTTTCATCAATTCAATTCATATAATATTTTATTTGGCATAACATTTACATGTTTATTGCCTAAACAAGGCGGAATACATTACACAATATTCAGAGAAGAGTACAAACAAACTTCATGAATGAATACATATATTACAGTGGAATAGTTATAATTATTACGTTCTATCAATGGCATTTCCCCCATTATATTACCATTATCAGTATTGTATTTAAAAAGTTTTTATATTTAAGGAATTTAGAACTATACATAGTAACTCTGACTACCGTTACATCAGACTACACTTATTTATTTCTTTATACTTATCCTAATTCAATGAACTTTGTTTTGTTTTAGCCATATCGACACCGAAAACGTCTTTGCAAAATGCTTTTTTTCAGACATTCAAGGGGCGATAACTCTGTCATGCATGATTGAATCTGATTTGGTTTCGAAAGGAATCGAGATCTCATGTATACGTATGTTGTGACCAACTTTATTTGACATTTTCATTTTACGATTATTCCCTTTTGACACTTATAAAATTTAAACATTTCTATATAACTTCACTTTTTATCCCCAGCCGATTAGGTGGAGGGATATATAATTGACGTTGTCCGTCTGTCCTTCCTCATAACTCTGGTTAATGCCTCATCCGATTGCAATAATATTTTGCACAAATGTTCATCACCTTAGTACGCAAACCCGTTTTTTTCGGAATCAATACTTTCTGAGTGGCACCGTCCATCAGCACTTTCAGTGCTTTGATTATATAACCCAGCAATGGGTTTCCCTGAATATATGGCCAATCTTCATCAAACACCACACATATGGGCATATATATGAATAGATTTATTCTGCATTTACCTTTGTTTCTCTATTTCATATAAAACCATTTAAGCATTTAAGATTAAATTGTTTTCATAGAGAATTATATTTTTTTTATCGTTAAACTGTTATTTCTTTCTGCCTGAAGAGTGTCAATTACATGTTCAACATTTTTATTTTGTGTTTAAGGTGATGCAGAACTAAAATGCCATGACTTTTCCCTGATTTCTGCATTTTTTTTAAATTCTTTAATTCGCTGATTTGTTCATGCAGCGATTTTGTGTGTGGCCATTTCCCCTTTTTTCCAGAGTCCGTGGCCACCCTGTTAAAGGGACACATGGCAATCTTGATACGTATAAAACTCCTGGGTCTCCCATTAGTTTTCCAACATCTTTTGCATATCAGTAATAATATGTGTTTGATTAGTTCAAAGTAAAATGTTTTAGCATATATTAGTAATTGTTGATTAAATGCATTTTGCATTATTAATATTGTTAAACCAAGGATTTGTCCATAAAATATGGACAAATCCTTGGTTAAACCTGTGGTATCAATGTATCTCTTACCTCACTAATAGAAGCTTGCACTCTATATATAGCCTCTAATGACACACAGTACTACATGTACCGATAGATCAAATTCTTACATCAGCCTAAAATAAAAATGATTAAAATAAGAAGTGCAACTGTTTTACTGTAAAGTTGCGCGCTCCACTTTCGAGTTGGGCAAGTACGTTGAAAAAGGGGCATATTAATTCTGTTAAAATATCATGTAAATATATATATGCTACCTTTTAAATAGTATTACTTAAAGTCTTAAACAGGCTTATTTGACTAATATGTGCGTGTGAAGTTTAATTCTAATCTGCCCATTGGTAACACATAAGATTTCTAACAAAATGTACCCAAGTTAAAAAAAAGGGGCATAACTGTGTCAAAATAGGTTTCAGAGTTGTACAACTTTTGCATGGAATGTTATTCATTCTTACCAAATACATGTGTGCAATTTCATTCCAATCTGTGCAGTAGTTAAATAGATAAAAGTTAACCACACTTACATTCTGCCTAAGTAAAAAAGGGGCAAACTGTGTCAACATACGTTGCAGAGTTATGTGACTTTTGCGTGGCATGCTATTACTGATACCGAATACAGGTGTGATGTTTCGTTTCAACCTATCCAGTAATTAAACAGTTTTTTTTAACATTAACATTTTAACTTTTTATTTCAAATATCAAGTGTACATGATTATAATTTAGACGTCATACAGTATGCAGATGTTATTTGTATGACCTCGTACAATACAGATATTACTTTTAACAGTACCTCTCTGCTCACGCTATTGAGAATTAGATCATATAGCGAATGGTTATACAATATATATACCATACAGCTAAATTTCTGCTTAATATTAAACCTATAATTACATGTAAGATATCCTGAATTACATTCCATCTTTTTTCTATTTTTTTTAAAATATTTTATTCCATTTGCTAATGAGTACATGTGTATTGAGAACAGTTCAATATGTCTAAACCGTTTAACTTGTTATAAATTGGAAGACATTTTTTAAGTTGCAAGAATATATACTTTATATAGATAATTAAGCAATAAAATAAATAAAATATTGTCAATGTCACTTAGTGCCTAGAATAATATCCTCTGGTTTAATTTCTACCAAAATATTGCATTTTTCCTTCAAATGAACTAAAAACTCTATTAAAGAATATTTCTGGTATACAGTAAAAATAAATGTAAAATAACTTTCTTTAGAAATTTACCCCAAAAAAGCACGGTTCGTTTTCAGGCATTCCACATTGATATAATCTTGCACTTGTAAAAATAATTCTATGTAAGATTTTGAATTGCAAGATTGGAGATAATTATGTATCTTCTACTGTCAGAACTAAATATTTATTCATAGAAGTATTTCAGTCCTACGATTATCAGTTTACATACTCATTTATCACAATTTGACTAAGTATAAAACATGGGCATAACTTTGTCAAAATAGGTTACAGAGTTATGTAATTTGTGTATATAGTATGTTGTCTATTTTATTATTTACCTAATAATGTATGATGTCTCATTGAATTCTACTGGTCAGCCAATTCTGATTGTAGACCGAGCTGAACTGAAAAGAAAGTGATGATTCAGCATTCATTTGCACATTTATTACACTAGTTAATGTATAATGCTATTTATATCATGGCTTTATAACGGTCAACGGAATTTGTAACAACATACATGCCAAAACAATGTGAATCAATACTTAATAAATAGTTTTAACGGTAACATTGCTTAAGCAGGTGCCAAGCTAGCATTATGAACCATGAGTATACAAAATCAAATATAATGAGTGCAACATTTTATCTTGCTTATTGCGTTCATCAATAGCCATTGAAGCAGGATGTTGATATTCCATTGTTGCCATGTAAAGTCGTGCTGGGACAGTCAATTGTTGTAGGGACAGCTCTGACACATGCAGTGTAAGGAAAGCTCTGACACATGCAGTTTAGAGACAGCTCTGACACATGCAGTGTAATGGCAGCTCTGACACATGCAGTGTAGAGACAGCTCTGACACATACAGTGTAAGGAAAGCTCTGCGACATGCAATGTAGAGACAGCTCTGACACATGCAGTGTAGGGGCAGCTCTGACACATGCAGTGTAGGGGCAGCTCTGACACATGCAGTGTAGGGACAGCTCTGACACATGCAGTGTAGGGACAGCTCTGACACATCCAATGTCAATGTAGAGATAGCTCTGACACATGTAATGTCAAAGTAGAGACAGCTCTGACACATGCAGTTTAGGGACAGATCTGACATATGCAATGTAGGGACACATGCAGTGTAGGGACAGCTCTGACACATACAATGTAATTGAAAGCTCTGCGACATGCAATGTAGAGACAGCTCTGACACATGCAGTGTAGGGGCAGTTCTGACAACACATTCAGGGTAGAGACAGCTCTGACACATGCAGTGTAGGGGCAGGTCTGACACATGCAGAATAGGGACAGCTCTGACACATCAATACATGTAATGTAGAGGACACATGCAGTGTAGGGGCAGCTCTCACACATGCAGTGTAGTGGCAGCTCCGACACATGCAGTGTAGGGGCAGCTCTGACACATGCAGTGTAGGGACAGCTCTGACACAAGCAGTGTTGTAACAGCTCTGACACATGCAGTGTAGGGACAGCTCTGACACATGCAGTGTAGAGACTAGAGACAGCTCTGACTCATGCAGTGTAGGGGCAGATCTGACACATGTGGTGTAGGGAAGGCTCTGACACATGCAATGTCGGGGACAGCTATGACAGATGCAGTGTCGGGGACAGCTATGACATATGCAGTTTAGGAACAGCTCTGACATATGCAGTGTAGGGGCAGCTTTGACACATGCATTGTATGGACAGCTCTGATACATTTCGGCTATATGGATTCAAATAGATCTATAATGTCAGCATACACGATACTAATATGGCACAGACGGTCAATAACACAGCTTGGAAATCCATATACTTTAATAAATGTCACAGTCCGTAGAGTTGCACAAGCCTACTTATTTCTCAAAATAATTTAGTGGGTGGGGTAAATTAGCATCCCTGCATTATTTTCATTGATGGACATTCATCATCATAATCTTACCTAATTGTATAATACAATAATACAGCATTAATGTATACATACACTTACCGGTACAATCGAATCCATCCATTGGGTTCCTTTGGCATTTCATTATAAACAAATATTTGGCATTTAATTTTGGCATTTTTGCAACTTCAGCGGAGACGTCGAACTTGACATCTACCGACATGTATGTGCTTTCGTATATAAATAGGCCATCACGTGATGGATTGAAACCTATTTTCAGAAAATGAAGCTAAAAAGCTGGGTCGGTGTCAGTTCCCGGTTTTCATCTGCAATACTGATTGAAAATGAACTATTGTCGCCATTTTGTTTTTTTTACTTACGAAAAGAAAAATGCGTACACCACCTAAGGTGTTGGTGTAGACTTACGTAAAAACTTACGATATTTTCACGGGAAATCGTAAGTTATTTTTTTTGTGAAACGCTTGTAATCACTTACGAACTTCGTACGCAAAAACTTACGATAAAAACTTACGTACGATGCTTCGTGAAACGCGCCCCTGAACAACTAAAATAAGAAGAAACACAACCATAAGTGTGTTTTGGCTCAGTGTTTTCCTGCAACATTAAAGTATACAAGTATTTAGAATATAACAGTGTCCGCATTCTAAATAACTGTTAGTTAACCAGTAAGACTTGATTATTTAATAAGTACGATTTTAAAGTATAGATCCATAGTTATTTTCATATAACTATATGTAAATAAGTAAATAAACAAGAAAATCGGTAGAACCGATGGATGCTCCCGAAATGTTTCTCAGCTTATCATATGACCTTGTATCACTCAGCAGCTTTCCATTTGCAGTTCCATTAGTAGTTATTTACTTATGGTTCGGACAAGAATTACAAGTATAAAATTACAAAGGACAATAACTCTAATTTGAATGAATATTATTTGTAGATCTCTGCACTTTATCTCCTTGCGCTTTAACATTGTGTGAAGTTTCATTGCAGTCCCATTATTAGTTTCTGAGTTATGCTACGGACACGTATTATAAGTATAAAGTTCCAAAGGGCAATAATTATATTCCGAATTGAGATAGAGTTATGGTTTTGTGCTAAACAATCTTCCTGTCATTGCCCTTATCACTGAGTAAACTTTTATTAAATAAAAGTCCATGTGTGTTTTTTAAATAATGCTCCGGACAAGAATTTAAAGTATAACATGACAAAGGGCAATGACTGTAATTTAAATGAAGAATGAGTTATGGTTCTTAGGCTCTGCACTTCTTTTTACTCTCTTTTATCATTGTGTGAAGTTTCATTGCAGTCCCATAAGAGGTTTTGAAGTCATGCTCCGGACAAGAATTCTATGTATAAAATTACAGAGGGCAATAACTCTGACGTGAATGGAGACAGAGTTACGGTTTTTAAACTCTGCAATTTCACTTATTGCCCCTATCATTGGTTGAAGTTTCATTGCAGTCCAATCAATAGTTTTGAATTTATGCTCCGGACAATAATTCCAAGTATAAAATTACAAAGGGCAACAACTCTAACTTGAATAATGAGAGAGTTACGGTTCTTATACTCTGCACTTCCTCGCATAGCCCCCTATCATTTTGTTAAGTTACATTGTAGTCTCATAAATAGTTTTGAAGATATGCTCTGACGGACAAAGCGGCGAATATATGCTCCCTGGATTTCGGAGAGCATACTGGATTTCGGAAGCATAAAAAGAACTAAAATGTTTGCTGCGCTGCCGCAGCAATTAAACACATATTCAGTCCATTTTTAGTTTAAAAATGTAAACGTTTTGTATTTCCAACGTGTAGTAAAACGTGTGTACAACGCACAGTCAAACGCGATTTATATTTGAACGATAATCATTGTTAAATATGGGGTGGGGGTGGAGTGCGATTGGAGAGATACAAATTTCTATAGATAACTGTAAATCACTGTTTGACATGCAATTGCAGGAGAAAAAGGTGTTTTTCAATTTTGAATCAGATGATGAGCCCTCCCCATACAGCTTTTATATGAAGTCAAGATATTAAAACATAGAGACAAGTTTTCATTAGTTGCGTTTTGGTTTCTTAAACAATGAAATATCAACAAACTTTTATATTCAGTAAAGTTAACTTGTTAATTTGTTGCTTTCTTGTTCATACAATACATATTATTTTGTGTTTTGAACCGTGACGGTATATTGAATTTTGGGTAAGTCCATTTATTAGGGGTGTCCTTTTCGAAGGCATGCTCTCAGACAGCCTATATTAATTTAATTGTGCATTATTACACATATGTAGTACATTAGCCATGACAGTTAAGTAGGTTGGTCTTAGAAATCTGGAGAGCCATAAAGGTCGTGGGTTCGAGTCTAGCTATAGTGCTTTTTTTTTATTATCTTTTTTTATTTGTTTTCTATTGAAAAATAAAGCATGTGCAATAAGGCATTACGATTTCGTACAGTTTTCAATACGTATATTCAAACGTGGTTGTTATATAGTCGACATTCATTTATAGTCATGTCCGGGCTAAAAGCTACTCGTTTTCGATACAGCGACAATACTAGAGCTATAGTCCATAATTTACTGCCAGTGGAGGCGAACACGAAGAGGTTTCGAAATTCGTCTTTATCAGTTTGCTGTACTGAAAACAGAATTATCAAATTATTAAAATAAATTAGCAGACGAGAAGAACATCACTTATACTATTTAACTAATAATAAGTAATTTAGTAATAAAATAAGTAACAAAAATATAAAAATGTATACCGCATGTGGGTTTCGAACCCACGACAGTGCACTCACGACCATTTTAAAAATCTCATCTCTAGCCATTGCACCAGCGTGTCAATGGCTAGTGTATTGTACATATTTAATCTTCTCAAAGAATGCCAACATTCGGTCAGGTGTGCAATTGTACCTGATTCGCCTATTCTTTTCATTCCAAATGAAATTGCTCAAACTTCACGGCTCAATAATTTGAATCGTATTATATACTGAAAGGAAAAAGAAACGCAACACAATGCATTTACTACACTATTATATACACTTAATGTCACGTAATATGCCAGATATATACCAGCGTGTTTCGCACAAAAAGAGGCTACAACTAATTACAGAAAGGACAACTTTGTCATGTAATATACCTTTTAATCAATGTATACTTTGTTACAAGAAATTCATAAATGTTGAAGTTTCGCTCAGAAAAAGTCAAGTCATTTCAGTATTGTGCTTAATGTTAAGAGATTGCAACGTGTAAAGCCTAATTTTGCTCACCTGTCGATAATGAAACTTTAAAGGGGTCATCAAAGGTGTGTGTTTGATGCTGTTTGAAAGGACAGGCCCAATGTCGCCCGCCCTGTCCCATTTGATTAGCAGTAGCATATTAAACATACAAAATATAGCGGAAATACAAATTATACGTTTCTTTTTCCTTTTAGTATAGCTAGAATAAGCTTCCCATGCTTTTTTAATGACATTTGACGTTGGAAAATAGGTCCTTAACGTAAACTAGTTATGATCACTGTTTGTAATTATATAAATAATCAGCACATATTCCACGTGTTGAAGTAAAAATTAGTTATATTAAGTGGTGGAACACTTATAACTTTACATTTAATGAAAAAAACACGACATAAGTTAGCTGTACTAAATACAAAACTGTGTTGATAATTCATTGTTTTTAGAACAAAAAAATAAGTACTGAAAAGGAGATTCTTTGGAAGCAACAAACACAAACAAGAGATAAAAGTAGCAGACTTAGTTTTATTGAGTCTGTTTATGAGAGGTAATGTAAAGTGCAACACCTCTTCCGTCTTCTAACACCGGCTTAAGCGATATTCTACTTTAAAGCCACAAAGATCGGGCTTGATGATCCCAAAGGACCAGTAAAAATTAATAACACTACTGATTAGTTGTCGGGCGACGTTTAACGGCCGTCACACAGCACTAAACAAACGCTAGTGTGACTGTCAATAAATACTGAATATGGGATCCCTTGGAAGTAACAAACACAAACAAGAGGTAAAAGTAGCAAACTCGGTTGTATTGAGTCTGTTTACGCGAGGTAATGTAAAGTGCAACACCTCTCACGCCTCCTAACACCGGCTTAAGCGATATTCTACTTTAAAGCCACAAAGATCGGACTTGATGATCCCAAAGGACCAGTAAGTATATTTGTAGTCGGAGCCGCCACACAGCACTAAACAAACGCTAGTAAACCAAGACACAAGTAATGAAACCCATGCGTTTAGGTTGCATAATAAAGCTATATAGTGAGGTCCTCATCATCTGATACAAAATTGAATAAAACTATTTGTTTGATGCAATTGTATGTCAAACAGTGATTTACAGTTACCTCTACCAATTTTCTCACCTCCACCCTTAAATAAAATAGGTTGAAAATAGGTCCCTAATGTACGTTTATCGTCTTCTGTTACTTCATTTAAGTATAAGTATAAGCATACGTATAACATGTCCTTACACAATTTGAGTAAATGAAAGTGTCTCTGTCCTCAGGGGAAAAGTATTTTTAATGTTGTTTTTGATGCTGTGCTATTGTGTTGTTTATTTATGGTATATGTTGTGCTTTCTGTTTGTTTTACAGAAGGCCACATTGTAAATAAGTAACGGGCCTTGTATATATATTTGCATTGTCTTAATGTGTTACCTTTTAAAAATAAAGGATTTATTATTATTATTTTTTTTTTGTTTGTTATATTATTATTATTATTATTATTATTATTATTATTATTATTATGATTGTTATTATTATAATTGTTATTATTATTATTATTATTATTATTATTATTATATTATTATATTATTGTTATATTGTAATTATTTGTTATATTATTATTATATTATTATTATTATTATTATTATTATTATTATTAGTAGTAGTAGTAGAAGTAATACGAGTAGTAGTAGTAATAGTAGTAGTAGTAGTATTAGTAGTAGTAGTAGTATTAACTGCCTGCAACTGTACCTACCACAAATAGAAAACAACAACACTAAATTGGCAGTTCCTCCTACTCTGTCGACTAATCGTTCACTGTTGGCGGTCTGAATGACATTTTCTTGCATACCGGACAAGGATATCTGTCATTTTACCGGGGCTATATATTTTCATCTTACCCTAGGGTCGAGATAAAATTCACGCGCGCCAACATCCGGTATGAGTAAAATATGCAAAACGTTAGTAGCTGGCGACTTCAACGCACAACATGTCTCAGGTATGCAAGAAAAAGAATCTTTCATGGGTATTCGGTTCAGATAGGGAATTCCAACCCTCGGTATAAGTGTTTAATCATAACCTCGGCAGAGCCTCGGTTCCGATAAAAACACTTATACCTCGGTTTGGAATTCCCTATCTTCACCGGATACCCATGAAAGATTCTTATAATCTTTCCCGTAATGTAACTTTGAATGTATTCTTTACAGTCATTAAACAATTAAAAGGTAGTGCGAATTAAATAAAGAAAATAATATGTATTAAACTATCCGTGTTATATTGCATTACAACCGATAGAAACATCTCAAATAAGCATTACTATTGCCATAAAGCATTACTATTGTCATGAAGCAAAAGGTTTTGAACGCTTGTGAATTCATATAGCAATAGATTCAACACGTTGATAGGATTTCAGTACATAATATATACTTAAAGTAAAAAAATAAATACCTCTCACGCATGAAATCTAGTATGAACATCGATATGTTTTATTCAATGGTAACTCACCAAGTTGTCGAGTTAGCCAGCCAAACATTTTTAGAATAACAATTTATGCATAAATAGTCTTTAATCCAGACGAAAAAAATAGTACATTTACATGCGGCAGAACCTTTCAAATTAGATTCAATCACAATCATGTCTATTTGTATTAAGCATGTACATGCATGATTACTGCAGTGAAAATAGCAATGCAAATGTGACAGTAATCAACAACCAAATGCGACAGTAATCAACAACCAAATGCGACAGTGAAATGAATATTGTAATAGAAAGGAGGGATACGGATATTGATGCAAATAAGATGAAGTAACACTGTGCATCGTCCAATGAACAACATACAGACTTTTGTAATTACACTAGAGCGGCTTATCTGACGATAACGTTTCCACATCATGTGTTTGGTACTTCTGGTTTATGTACAGAACTGTAATTATACAACGTATTCTGATTATACATGTAAGAAATTAGTTACTTTTAAGTCAAAATGAAATTTTTTTTTAGTGCAAATGAGGTGAAATTTAATCGTCCCTCAAATTGAAAAAATTAACTGTTAAGTGCCATTTAATTGGCCAGGACATTTTGATGATGACTCCAGCTGGGGTCAATAATGTGTTTTTTGCGCATGGCCAAGTCGTCTCTCTGCACCATAATTATATCTGATTTGTTTCTTCGAATGGATCCCCTTAGCAGTTATTTATTAATTTACTTAAACGACGGAATACAACATTTTGTATTCCAGGCATATTTAAACATAATTCCGGAAATTGCACTACAGCCGACAATGTATATTACGACTAACGAAAATCTGCAAACTAGTACGTGTTCCTTAACTTTAAAGAAAACTGTGATGGGATTTTGCATTTAGAAGCTTGTCGAGAATATAAAGGGAACAACAATCTATTTATGTTCAGGTTAATGGTTAAAATTATTATAGATCATTTTAAATAGTTACGTAGTTTTCATTGGCTAAAAGGCATTCACGTGTAAGTCATTAGTATGAACTATTGACTTTAGAACGTTTCCTATCCCGTTCAATCTGATTTTGCGGTCAATAGTCGTTTTTGCAGGTCAATAGTCTGAGAATGACGTTACGCTTCCCATGACGTGACGTCATGCATGTAAACTAGTAAGCAAAAAGTAAGCAAACTAATGGAGTTTATACGATTCAGTTTAATAAAACAACTGTCTACTTCTGTTTCAGTAAATAGTTAAAATTATTCATCCTCGGTAATGACTATTGACCATCATCAGTAAACTATTGACCTCGACTTCGTCTAAGTCAATAGTTTACTGCTTCGGGTCAGTTGTCACTCCTTTGGATGAATAGTTTTAACCATTGACCTCAACAGAAGTAGATAGTTGTATATCAGCAGAAAACCGCATTGTTTACAAACAATAGATAAGGCTCATTTTTCAAACTCACGAATGTATTACTTCAGCATTATTTGGGTCTATAAATAATAAAACTCAGACAGTTATTTGGTTATGCTCAATATCTGCTTACTTACGGACAGTGTCCCGTTAAGTCAATAATGTTACATGGTAAGAGAATTCAAATTCACTTCTTTGGACTATTTTCGAAGTAGTCCACTAGTAATCACTTTTTCGATAATGGCGGCGATTACCGTAAAAAAGTCAAAAAAATCCACAAAGTAAACTTTCGCGAAAGTCGTTAAAAGAATAAACGAGCAAAGCTCGCAAACGAGCCACAAACGCTTTGCGCGAAGTCCCGAAATTAAAAAAAACCCCACATATATATATATAATATCACTAAGCTTCGCTCTGCGAAGCCCCGAATTATTCATCTTTACGACATTGTGTCGACCGCGTTATTCATGTCCGAAGTTTACCTCGTCCGGCGTTCTGCAGATTTGTCAGTACGCCGTATGGTACGCGAATTCAGACTTGCATCAATAACCGTATTTTCAAGTTAATCAAGTTATACATTTCTTACTTTTTACTTGTGAGAAGCAGCATGTGATGTCAAAACTTGAGTAGGGGTAACTTGTGCATAACAACTGATGTTAAGCATGACGTCATGCGATATTGTAAACATGACGTCATGTTTATTTATCTAGAGATCTAAAAAGAACATACTGATAATAACGCTGGACAATTATTCAGTGGTAAAATGTGTCCAGTACTGTAGTATACATTAAACATGACTAGCATGTAAGTTTTGCACGATGCGAGACCCCGAACATTAAAAAAATCATATATCACATACCATAAGTACGAAGCGGAGCCCTAAATCCCTTACAAATTCCTATTTTATAACATATGACAGTGCCCTAAACAAGATGTGTGTAACTCAAAAAAGGCTTAATTGTTTACGCATAGTTGTAGTCTCCATCATCCAAACACACACAAGATGATTGCGAGCGCAAACGTACGAGCGTCTGTCCTCAATTTCATTAAAATGTTTGACATAAAAGGAACCTTTTAAATACCGCTTCATAGTTTATAAAGTGGCTGGCGTGGCCCTATGAATAACCGCTGAACTTGAAATCCGGGGAATCCGGGCTCAAGCCTCATCATCGCCACTGAGTTTCGTCTTTGTGTTCTTCAGCAACATTAGCATCGTCCGTCGGATGAGGATGGATGAGGTTTTGTATATCGGACAGGCGCGTAGCTAGACCATTTTTTTCTTATACGCAAGCATATACGCAATACTAACAAATCATTAAAATTGCCTTGAAATGCATTATTATTACTTTATTGTACACATTGTCGCTAGTTTAAAGAACTATATATAACAATGTATTCGTTATAGTATGTCAGATTCCAGATTCCTATGTGTGATCTCCTCTCTCGGGCGGCTCCAAATAACCTATAATGTGCTGATGACCCATTAAACAACATTCAATTTATACCTTACATATTGAATTTAACAAGGACGAACGAGAGGCTCTGATCCCACCCACACCCACTCCATCACACCCTTAAATTCGACAAGCAGTGTTAGCCTATGCTTGTCCGATTTTAAGGGGCTCGCACGGGGTCATTATCATGGATTTAGCAATTAAAGTATATTTTGAAAATGCCTTAGAATTCACATTATGTCATGTAGAAAACAAAGAAACTTCGGTAAGAGTATGGGTCTATACATATATCATTCCCCCCTCTCAAGGGCGGCTCTAAAGAACCTATAATGTTTTGATGAGCCGTTAATGACATTCATCTTAAATTCTCTGATAATGATATGCATATTGAACATGACCACTCAAAGTTAAATTATTAAAACATGTCTGTCGAAATTAAAAAAACTTTAATTTGAAATGAAACAGCAGGCCTAGATATATCATATATTTAAATAAAAATTGACAACATATATAAATCGTTCATCAAATTTTATTAAGCCAATCAATATAAATAATTGTGAATTTTTCCCACTTAGTTTAAACTTATTTATTTTACATCGATTGTAACGAAAGCTCTATGAACTTATTTGAATCACTCTCGATGTCTTCCTGGGTAGAACCAGTACTAAGCAATGCAGATAAAGTGTCTTGCTCAGGGACACAACGCATATGGCAATGACGGGAATCGAACCCACGACTTTTGGATCATGGGTCCAACGCTCTACCACTAGACCACAGCGCTCCACTAATTTTTCCCACTTCGAAGTCCTATCCTTCTCCCAGTACCAAGCTTGACCCCTGAACTATTAATATTATGTTCAGAATTGTCCAACATTTTTTCCAGCAACTATGCTGCAATTTCTTGTTTGTGTTATCCTCAGTATTTGATTAGCATGCCATGGACTTATACATATTTGATTTTATATCATGCTATGTTATTTTAATCTGCAATACATCTATCTATCTTACAAAAAAGAAAATGCGAACTATACATAAAATAATAAAACTCAGGCACCTTGCGGAAAAACTCAGACTACTTAGAAGAATAATAGTATAATATATTAGGTTTTTAGTGAGACAGATAGACACATTAAAGTAATATTGCAAACTTAAGACACTCCCACGGACAGACGCAATACAGAAAACCGAGTCGGCTACATGTTGTCCAAGGTGTGTTCGTTGCTTCTGAAGGATCTCCACGTTCAGTGTGTATTACAAGATTCATTTACATGAACTTAGAGAATACATACATAATTTACATGAACTTAGAGAATACATACATCATTTACATGAACTTAGAGAATACATACGACAAATTAATAACTAATTATTTGTTTTTTGAAATGCAATTTTCTCCATGGGTATTAACATTTTATTATGACCAGTTTCATGTCTAGACAATTGTCTTCCGTGCATAATATGCTTTTTATGAGCACACTAATACTTTAATCTCATTAGGTTACGCTCTTTTGGATGTGGGAATACATAATCTTTGTCTGGATTGAAACAAAATGGAAAACTGTCTGAAATTGGACATTTATGTGATAAATGGCGGAAACCGCGAAACTGTTTTCTACATAAACACTAATAACTGTCTTATTATAAGAAGTATAAGAGTATTAGTCTCGTCATAGGTCTATTTGGGTAGAGGCCATCCCAAATTAACCTTACAAAGTACATACATAGTATGTAATAAATTACATATGACTCTTGAGCACAATTTTATAACTAACATTTCTAATATATCAATGGCGTTATGACAGTGTTAATATAAATATTACTTATAATCAGGTTTATAAAATACATAGAGGTTATTTGTTGTTTTGGAGTGAATAACATATTTCATTTCATCGAGAAGTGAGAAAACTTTATATTTTCACGAATGCGAAACATATTTTCACGAATGCGAAAGGTTTTCTCACTTCGAGAATAAATGAAATAATAAATAGTATGTTATTCACGACAAAACAACACATTTTCTTCTTATTTAATGATTTTACAAACACATTTTAGGAAAAACTACAGGAGAACCACAAGGGAGTCAATTTCAATAATTAAGCCGATTAGATCATGGCGGGGATTTCTTTATTAACACTGTCCTGTTTTAATGGGATGACAGTAGGGTAAGTGTGAGGTTTAGTGCACCCTAGAACCGGTTTAAACCCCCCACGCCCCGTGGCCTACTTTGCCACTGACCGTTCCATTGTTGTGATGTCGTTTGTATTTATTTTTACTTTTGCCTTCTTGTTTGTCTGTTTGCGTGTTTGTTTCTGTGTTTTGTGGTCGACTGTCCTCCTTGAAATCTACTTTCCCTGTCCGATCTTTTTATATTTCTTTACACATTTGCCCGACTACACAAATAGTCTAAAGGTATTTTATTTAGAACAATATTTTAATTTATTTATATTGGCAGTCATTTCCTTTTAACTTTTAAATCCATTTCAAATCATTGTTTGAATAGAATGTACAATTTTTTTTTAAAAAAAATAAGTAGTCCTCTGCAGCCACCATGGCCACAGTGTGAAATAACACTTTTTTATGTACACATTATAGATTACACTCATAACGTTACGCTTTGTTTGATGTGGGAAATCATAAAACAAGTGTGTATGGAAGTACAAAAGAACACCAGTAAGAAATATTGAAATTGAACTTATTAAATAGTAATAGCATTTGTTTTAACTAGATGATATATATATATGTTTTCACATTAAAGGTGTGGGGACTTAAAACGCCAAAATTGCCAAAAGCAATACCCCACCCGTAACGTATGGGTGTAAATTATAAAAAACAACAACAGAAAAACAACAATAACGCTAAATTACAAGAGCAACAGTTATAATGTCAAGTTTAAAGTTATAACAACTAGAATAATGAACATGTCCTAAGTACAGAGTGAAATAGATTGAACAGGTATAACCACAGACTAATGTGCGCTGTGATGAAGGAGATTGTCATAAAATTAACTATAATATAAGTAAAACAGTTGTGTACCAAGCACGATACCATACCAGATGCCCTTAGCACCGTGGTACAGAACCTGCCTTAAGTACATTAACATTCACATTAAGCTAAGGTATCGAATCATAAACACTCATTTTATGTAACACGTTCCAACATGACGACATACCAGATGCCCTTAGCACCATGGTACAAAACATGTAGCAAGTAAATACACATAGCATCAGACGCACATACCAGATGCCCTTAGCACCATGGTACAAAACATGTAGCAAGTAAATACACATAGCATCAGACACACATGCCCTTAGCACCATGGTACATAACATTCAGTAAGTAAAATGTAACATTTCATTTCATGACAGCATCATAATTTACAGTGTGGTGCAGTAAATAATCCTCGTATCCTGTGTAAAGCACTAACATACCAAGTACAAAACTATGATCCGTACCAGATGCCCTTAGCACCATGGTACAGATTACATGCCGGCGTCGCCGTGATTGTCCGACGACCTTACATGTGTTATTACAAACGCAGGACCGGAATTCTAATATATTTTTTGTAGGCTGACGAAGACCAACGACCCATTTGCTGAATTTTTTCCTCTGTCACCCCCACTGACGACACAGTAGTGGCCGCACTATTCTAAAACTGTGTCCCTTATAGCGTTCAGTGTTACATCCAGCCCACTTTAATGACAATTTCAATTGTTGCGCAAAGTAATGTCTTGTGACTGGGGAATTATCCATAAAAGAGAACAAAGGACCATATTTTGGATTTCGAAGTTGGAAATAGTCCCATAATGCACGGACTGGGCATAGCTGAAGATCAGAAGTGTTTGTATGAACCAGAAGAACCTGTTCGTTACCTTTACTATATGTTTGTAATCTGTCATGGAGAGTTCAAATGCAGTTGGAATTGCAGATATGGTGTATGTAAACTGAATTTGATTGACAGATATGGTGTGTCTACCAGCATGTGACGTAGATCCATCTATTCTGAGAAAAGCATGGAAAGCGAGTGAGTAACACCCGAGTGAAATATGAATTGGAGATGTGTGTCAAAGAGACAACAAGATCCTTTAATATTTTTGGCGTAATGGGTAACCTAGAATCACACGTTGAACTCAAATTCTGGAAACCCTGTATACATTTTTTAACAACAAAGTTCTGAGTCGGAGATTGGCCTAGGTCTTGTGACTGTATTTTGACCGGGTGGTTTAGGGTGTGCGGGTGCTGCCGTGAATGGCTTGTTGCAGGTCTTTTTGGGATGCTGTCCCTTGCATTTTGAACAGAAATGGCAATATCTGCAACGCTCTCTGAGGCATCGGCCGCTGTTATTAAAGTCAAAACATAGTTTGTAAGTTCCAGGCGTTGTGGGGTTGTTGGACTGAAAACGAAAATTGCCCTTTTGTGGGGAAGTGGCCACGGACTTACACAAACCATTAGATAAAGCCAAAGTATAGAGTTTAGAATTAATCTGATCCCAAGGGAGGGTGGATGGGTCGTCTTCCCGCCATTGTCTGAACTGCTTACCATATGTCATTGCAGCTGACTCGCCTGCGTGTACTGCCAATCTTTGAATTGTGTCGGCATATTTCATTAATTTGGGGGCAGAATTGATGAGTTTCTCTGTGTAAATAGCAACAAAGATATGAAAAGCCCTGAACCAGTGTTGTATCGAACGAATCTGTTGTGATTGGTGGGGCTGTTTGAATATAAAATCCCCATTAATTCCCTCTACAAGTTCAATCCTATTAGTCTCTTTATTGGATAGTAGCGTTGAAAATTCAATGCAGTGGATTACAGCTTGTCAATGACTTGGTCGTCTTGCGGCGTTTAGCAGGAGGTTGTTTGGACATGACTGTAAATGTTCAAATTTTACAATTAACCTTAGAAGATATAGCATTTCATGACTCAGTCGACACTGGCGTGGCCCTTGTTTGTAGCAACGAAGGTGACATAGCTATCGGCATAAGTGCAACTGATATGGTGTATATACATATATATACATATACACATATACACATCGGCACACACATATATATTCACGGGTATTTGTTTACCACCCATCCACTAGGATGCCATGAATGAAATGAACATAACCCATGTGAATATAGTATTCGTTAGTTATGCCATAAAAGACAAGCACTGCATATAAGTTTTCGTAATATGAATTAACGAGTTATTTCCGACCATCAGTTTATCATTATAAACTAGTTAATTAATCTAAATATTTTCTAATCTAGCTGTTGTACGTGTTAATTGAATATGCCAAGCGACATTATACACACATCAGCAAGTATGAATTCAATGAAATGTTAGGCCCCCTAATATAAATACGCCAACCAATCTAAGTGTCATATCAATTATATGACCTGTAAATTAACTTATTATGGAGTTATAGTATATAGCTATCGCACGTGTTTAAATGTCAGTTGTAATTATGATGCAAAACAACTGGTGAATGTGCTGACAGGTTATAATTCCCAGATTCATGTATACATGATACATTTTGTATAACTATGACTAAAAACACTTGACATGTTATGAATACGTGGGATATAGCTATCCCGTGTTCTTGTAACTTTTTGTGTAATGGCGTAGAGAAACAAAACAACCGGAATATATTGTACATGCAACTGCATGACCTAAAACACCCAAAACGTGCTAGTAGGATATATCGATATACATGGCATATAGCTATGACATAAAATACTTGTCTGTGGGATATAGCTATCCCATTTACATGTCATATAGCTATGACAGAAACTACTGCGTTGTGGGATATAGCTATCCCATTTACATGTCAAATAGCTATGACATAAACTACGCGTTTGTGGGATATAGCTATCCCATTTACATGTCATATAGCTGTCATAAACTACACGTTTGTGGGATATAGCTATCCCATTTGCATGTCATATAGCTATGCCATTAACTACAAGTTTGTGGGATATAGCTATTCCATTTACATGTCATATAACTATGACATAAACTACAAGTTTGTGGGATATAGCTATCCCATTTACATGTCATATAGCTATGACACGTGGGACATAGATATCACATTTACATGGCATATAACTCGGGCCTAAGCTACTAGTGTGTGGGATATAGCTATCCCATTTAAATGTCATATAGCTATGATGTAAACTACTTCTTTGTGAGATAAAGCTATCCCGTTTACATGTCGTATAGCTATGACCTGAACTACTTCTTTTAAGGGATACAGCTATCCTATTAACATGTCATAAAGCTATGACCGAAACTATTTGTTTGTGGGATATAGCTATCCCCCTTTTCATGTCATATAGCTATGACAGAAACTACTGGTTTGTGGGATATAGCTATCCCATTTACATGTCATATAGCTATGACAAAACACTTGTTCAGTGTATGTAGGATATAGCTATCCCATGGGCAACAGTTGTCCCATACAATGAATGCATGAATGGTGTTTTACGGCACGTCGACACATAAGAAGGTCATAGTGTGCGCAAAAACTGACGAAAGATGAAGAATTGAAGGATTAATTAAAAATTAATGTAAATATATCAAGATAAAACTATTAAAAAATAAGGGAGGATATGGTAGTAATATAAACTATATATGTAAATCAACAAATGCCCGAAAACGGGTAGATAAAAAAGTAAATATATACAAGAACATATTATAATGATTTATATAGTCTGACTTCCTTCAGGAAATCTAAAACTAGACTAAAATCTATAGTATTAAATAACTCGGTCATAGTATTAACATTGTAGTACCTTTGACGCATAGGATCAAAGTCTACACATTCCAGTAATATGTGTTTGACCTACAAATGTCATATACTTACGTATAATACATACAACACTTGATCTGTGTTGATTTGATAGGAAGGACAGTGCCCAGATAAACCATTTCTTTTTGACATTTATGCATTAACGTGTAAAGTCATAAAGCAGACCAAATCATGAGAGAAATGACAAAAGGAATTAACAATAATTCTAGACTCAAAACTGTGTTATTTTACTAAAATTAACATGCAGTGTTAACACACCACCATGAAATTCACTCTGACACGTCAAAGGAGGATTGCAAAGTACATTTCTTGAAAGAGTAAAGTACCCCTTGTCATAGAATGTATGTATATCTTTGGCACTGTAGGATATAGCTATCCCATCCATGTTTACATGACTAGACTAAACCTCATGTAATATAGGTAGGGCTAAAAATCCACATGTATATTGCATTATTCTGCATAGATGTACTACACTAGTCACAAACACACGTCATATACTAACTACATGTATGATTCAGCATATCTGAGCATATCAAAGAATATCCAAGTAGCCTATGCTCATATTTGAATAAGGTTGTCCTAGTAGTTGAAATGCTATGTCTAATTGTGTAAAAGTATAAAGCAGACACACATGTAATACTTTACCTTCAAATACGAGAGCTAGAGCAAACAACGATACATTGATTTAATAGTATCCACCTAGCCATCTCCATTACAAATACCAAACGGTTGGTGTATGAACAGTGACCCCACCGAGTGTCGCTTTAATTAAGCTGAGCAACACTGTAGGCATTATTCCTCTAATAATAGCAAATAATACATACAATAAACAAACTCAGCTGACACTTGCTAAAATCACTGTACACACAACCGCCTTAAATCCGCAATGGTTCTGTTAACTCTAAAAAACTTATGCTTATTGCCGTTCACATTGAATTGATATCGGCCCAAAATACTAAGCTAGCTACACATATCAATGATTGATATATCGTGTAATGGCTCCACGGATTTTCCCATAAAAAGATCGGAAGCCAACTGTGTTTAGATGGACACCGTCCTGGAACATGCGATGATGTCTGATACCTTTAAGTTTCCAATACAGCACTTTAGCATCACACTTGAGTTCTTCCTTGAGTGTCCTGTTTCCATGAATCACCAACGCATTGTACCTGTCCACATCAATGTTTCTAGTCTTGAACCGAGGCAGGAGCTGGTTGATGTACACACATTCAATGTTATATTTTCCTACCCAAAGATGCATGAGGGAAATCAAACGAAGTATAACTGTGTTAACAAAGTCCTCGTCCGCTCCTGAGACATATATGTCATTGCCGGCCAACTGCACAATCAACACGCGAGGTTTACACTGCCGGATAGCAGCACTGAATGTTCTGATGTGACTTTTGTTACTGATCCTCGCGCCTTTAAAACACACCATAGGCCTTGGTTGTTCCAAGTTAAACAAATTGTTCACTTGCGTTTCATGTTCCAATATATAACGTTGGAACCGACTGATATGGGAACTACCCATAATTAGGATAGCCATCGTATCCAAACACTATTAATCCGAAAATTATCCGATCAAATATAAGTTTCGATTTTTAAATTTGACGATTTAAAACTTGTTCGTGAAACTTACTGTATGAGTCTAAATAAAATGTTATATATTAGTTAGAGGCTATGAAGTGAATTTTTTAACAATTAAGAAAACCCTAAGGGAAGGAGCGACTGACTTAGTGTTTGACCTACTTTTCCCCGCGCTTCTACAAAACCACGCCTCTTAACACGTTAGCGCTTCTACTAAATCCGCCTCCTTGTGCCCAAACAAGCGCGTGCCATTTAGTAAGCGATTATTTACTGATTAAATGGTTAACATTGGTGATCGTTACATAAATAAGTTCGCCATTTTTTTAAAATTACTCACCGTCTGATTGGAGGAAAAAGTAGGGCAAACACTCAATTAATCTCACAATGTCAAACATGAAATGCGCTATATAACCATTGTTTTTAAGTTAATATGCAAATTTTAAGTATTGCAATACGGTTGTTTAACAGCTTCTCCCTGAATTATGACATACATGATACATTATAACTCTAAGTTGCAAGGAGCGTGCTAAAATAAAAAAACAAAACATATTTGTTATTGGGAATTTTCACAGAATTTTCTGTTTTTCAAATCCTTTAAATACATATGTGGCTAAGTTTCGTAATTGTTGCTTATTTTCCGACTGAAGTAATTCTATAGTTTTGAACATGTAGCTGTTTTCAGAAAGTACTTTTTAAACAATTTAGATCTGAGATGTTTGAATATGTGCATTCAAATAAAAAATGAAATTCATCTCAAGAGAACTACAGAATTGGAATGTTCTGTTTTCTCGTAGTATTTTTATTGTTTTTTCCCAACGACCTCAAGTCTATGAGATTAGACTCTTAACTGGGTTAATGCGTTCGAAATTTTTTAATATTGACTTTATTCAAATATGGTTGAACCTTGCAAATTGAAATCAAGTTGTACAATGTCGCTCTAGTTGATTGGTTTAACTGGCTATCCCAGTTTTGTATCAACGCAAACGTTGTTTTACTATTAACAAAAACGATTTTATATCTTCTACCCCTTGTGATACACATACATGATAAAAACCTAAATTACCAAATATATTTTTAACCAAAGATGCCCAGTTTGTTTATTTGGCACTGTTTCAATATCATCAAGCATCATAGAGTAAGCATTAAAAATGAATTTTCGTGCATTTCTGTTTACTATTTTTAACCAGTATTTGATTATTATATATAATCGCTGATTATGATAATTTATTCGTCATAATTCACCATATATAAAATTATTTTGCCTAGACGTTTTCACTCGTAACAGTGATTTGCTAAATGAACTCGTTCGATTTGATTTACCTGGCTAAATCCCCTTACTTCGCTACCGTAATTACGAATAGGTGATACCAATTTATAAAATAATTCTAAAGTAGGCCTTGGTGTAATATTAACAAATTATAAATGAATCTGTTTAGTTAAAAAATAGCCTTTTGGGCCTGTCCAGAAAAGGATTTCTGTGCTTCACAAAATGAACCACCTGTAGTAAATACTATACCTACATACGACCATTTATTAACAATATCGATTCTACTATTATTCAGAGTAAACGAAATATTTCTTGCAATATACTCCCTTTCCTAAACACCATAACATTTGTGTTGTGTATTTAATCCTAATTGCAAGTATTTCGATGTTGTAGAAAATATAACAATTCCATCCGAGTACAGATGTAACATTAATTTAAGCAACCCAATATCTACCCCTTTGCTTCCTGTTAAAAACAGTTCATCTTCTAAATCGTTAACATACATAGAAAAGATAAAAGGGGACAAACATTCCCCTTGATGAACGCCTAAATTTCATTCGAAGCTTTCGCTCAATTCTTTTTCGAAATTGACCTTCGACCTCACATTTTGATATACTGATCTAACTACATTTAAGATTTTGCCTTTAACTCCAATTTTTATTAAATTATACCATGTTTTTTACCTGCCTACATAGTCAAAGGCTTTTGAAAAATCTATCACTGCACAAAACAATTTGTCATCTCGGTTTATAATATGAGTAATAATACTACGAAAAACAAAAATATTGCCAGCTGTACTCGTTCTAAAACCTGCTTGCGATTCTATATAAATAAAGTAAACACTGTATTGCTATATAAAACAGATTGACGTAACTTCAAAGATGTAGACAAATAAAATCCACCATAATTGCAGAAAGCAATACCTCCAACAATGTATGTTTACAATAGTATGATCATCCTTAAACGAAGCATTGATTTCGCAATAATGGCAATATACTGGAGCTTTATAAACTTATTTGACAACGTGAAACAGACTTGAAATATTGTATATAATCAAAAGTCTTTATTTGTTGTAAAATATCAATTTTGAATAATTTTATTTATAGGGATAAATACCAGTCAAATATAAGACATAAACGCATATAATTTACTCAGCTTAACAAAACAAAAAGTATGCTAAAACGTATCCATGAGAATGTTTATTTGTTTATTTTATATGTTGTACCAACAATGTATCGATGATTAGAAACATTAAACTCGCTAAACCTTTATTGTCACACGTCCATGTATAACCTTCCGCAAAGATAAGGACATCACGCCGATCTAGTCGTTTTCTTTTAACAGTCGTTAAGATCGAACTAGTAACACCAGAGTTATTGCCCTTGATTTAGTTATAATTGCTATATTTCGCCTCGTTAACACGATAGAGCCTTCATTTTCCATCCGATCTTGACCAATCTCTACCAGATTGTTGATATCAATAAAAGCTCGGAGAGTTAGATTGGACTATTTACCCTGGAGTTATTGCCTTTGATTTTCTGAAATATGTTATAATTTGGCCTCGTTATCACGATAGGGCCTTCATTTTTCATTCGATCTTTTTCCAACTTTACACGATTGTTGATATACATGAAACCTCTGACGAGTGTTAAAAGAAGCCAGATCAAACCAACCAGTTCGGAGCAGTAATACCGGAGTTATTACCCCTGATTTAGTTAAAATTGCTATATTTTGCCTCGTTGACGCGATGGGGACTTTATTTTTCATCCGATCCTTTTCAAACTTTACCAGATTGTCGATAGTAATAAAGGCTCAGAAGAATTCGAAAATCAGCCAGTGTAAACTTGCAACACCGGAGTTATGGCCCTTGATTTAGTTAAAATTGCTATGTTTTGCCTCGTTAACGCGATAGGGCCTTTTTTTTTAATTCGATCTTTTTACAACTTTTAGCTGATATGAATGAAAGCTCTGACGAGTTCTGAAACAGATCAAACCAGCAAGATCGGACCAGTAACACCAGAGTTATGACCCTTGATTTAGTTAAAAAATGCTATATTTTGCCTCGTGAAGAGGACAGGACCTTCATTTGGCCGGATTTAAGCGAAACTTTGCAGGCATTATCGTTACCAAGCCTAGTTGTACATATCGTTACTGTGTTCTGGTTGAATGATTTCGAGGAGTTATGGCCCTTTAAAGGTTTTAATACACAAACTTTGTCTGTATTAGTTCCCCTGAACCCCTAGCCGGATTTTAACGAAACTTTTTAGGAATGATTAGTACCAGGTCTAGTTCTGGAAAGAATTTTGAGGGAGTTATGGCCCTTTAAAGTGTTTTTTTTTTTATTTTTTTTTTTTACGAGTATATATTCAATATGTGTATGTTATTTTTTTAAATTTTCAACCACCAATTTGGTGATCCATTTATTCTCCCCGTCATTGGTGCATGGGGGTCGGGGAGGGCCATCCCCCGATGCACCTTACAATATTGTATGCATTTATTTATAAACAATACAAAACAGTAACAGAAGTGTTAAATTTGCATTAGAGAGTTGTTAACTGGGGAATTTTCTCTTTCTACCAATTCGTCAGGTCATGGGTTTTCAATAATTTTAGTTGGCTGCGACAGCGTTGTAATCATATTAATATTAAAAACATAGTTTACAGAGCTGCTTTAAGAGCGGTAACTCGTATGATCTTGTCTTTTTTGTTACAGAGAGTTATAGTCTGTAATTTCAAAAAATAGAATATGTCTCATGTTTTTTTTCTAAACGTTAAGAGTATGTGGCATGATATTTTTAAAATGAGGGTGTTTGCAGGAAGACTGAATCTCCTCTTTAGTATCTAAAACTCTTTAAACTATAAGCTTTTAGCTTCGCATACTCAGCTTATATAAAGCTCTATAAATTATTAACTTGTATGACACCCATGACACCCATGACCAAGTAATGGATAGAAAGTTTTTTCTCTAAGTATATGAGTTATGATGTATGATTCAATGCATATTGACATGAAATGTGTACTTGTTTTTACTTATACAAGAAATATCTCACATCATGATGTAGATTATTAAGGGGAAATGACAGGTATCTAGTTATCATTTAAACAACATAATAAAGTAAATATATTATTAAAAGCAGTAGAAGAATGAATTGTTTTGTAAAGTTTAGTGTTTGTCATACCCCTTTATTACACAAACATTCATTCAATATATTTTGGAAAAAAAAACATAGTGAAGGTTTTTGGTAGAAAAAAACGGCATGGTAATTATACTCAAGAAAAAGAAATATGTATATAATGGAAACACTTACTAGAAAAAAGATAATGTAGAAAAAGGAAGGGCAAAAGGTAAATGCTATATATTGCAGCATGTGTCTAGATTCACAATATTATGGTTCGGCAAAAATGTTCTCATATCGGCCCCATATTTTATGAAAATATGTATCTTTTGAGTTTTTATAAGCAATATATTTATCAGTTTTATAAACTGTTTTTAAATAATAAATAAAATTTGTACATGATGGTGCAGAATTATTTTGTTTTTAAAGAATATATGATATTTTCCTAATACTAAAATCTTGTTCAGTATAATATCTAATTTGTCATTCCCTTATAAAATATCGGAGTCTGACCAGTTGGTTACAGTCTCAGTACATTTGCTATTAATGAAAGTAGACAAGTTTGACCAAAACAATTTTGAAACTTCGCAGTCATAAAAGAGATGTTTAATTGTTTCCACTGTTTTATTACAAAAAGTACACATATCTGAATCAGCAATGTTCATTTTTTTAAGTAAATAATTGGTACCCAGAATCCTATGGTTGATCCTGTATTGAAACCATTGGTGTCTTACATCTTGATTTATTTTAAATGTTAAAGCAAATATTTTGTACCAATTCAGGTGTCTACTATTAAGTTCTTCGTTCCACTTTGTTACCGCCGATGGGATTATATTTTTTATTATCATTGCATCATAGATTGATCTGCTTCCTTTAATGTCTTTTAAAATAGTCGATACATAAAATGGGATTATAGGGTTTTTACCCTTGCTAATAGACTGTGGGAATTTGTGTGAGTGTAGTAACCTTTTAACTGATGTTATAACACCTTCATATTCTAAAATATTGGATTTTATTCCATACGTTTCTTTAAAGCCCTGAAAAGGTAATAAATTGCCGTAATCATCAATCAGGTCATTGATGGAAATAACTCCTTTTGAGAACCAGTGGTTGAAAAAAATTGTTGAGCCTCCGACCTTTATATCTTCATTGTACCATAAAGGAACACCATGACACTGATACCATAAGGTTGGTGAAATGTTACGTAGATACTATTTATAAATTTCAAAGACATCTTTCCAGAAAGGATTATCCAATGTTTTTAAATGTTTATCTATATAATTTATGCCAAAGCAAGTGAAGTGTTTTATCCATGGGTACATTTCTTGGACAATGTTCAAGCAATTATTTTCACTTTTTAGAAGCCGTCTTATCCAGGTTATTTTCAAAGATTAAAAAAAGCATTCAATATCGATCATTCTTAAACCGCCTCGATTTTTGTCTTGATATATAACCTGACGTTTAACTTTGTCTTTTTTTTACCACTCCACAAGAACTTAAAAGATTAATGTTTTTAATTCATTTATTACCTGTTGGTGGGGATTGGGTAATGCTGGAATTAGATGAGTTATTTTTGGAATTGCTAGGCTCTTTATAACTGTAATTTTACCAGTTGGTGAGAGAATCCTATTTGACCAGCTAATCAAAAGATTTTTATCTCTTAAATTTTATTTTTATAATTTATAGTACATATTTGATCTAGGTCCACAGAAAATTTAATACCTAATAGAGTGAAGGAATCATGTTCCCAGCACAGTTCATATTCTCTACATATTTTAACGTTACATCGTTTTCTGCAACCTATCCAAATGACTTTAGTTTTGTCCAAATTTATATTAAGGCCGGAGACTCTCGCATAGAATTGTAAAGTTTTAAGTGTGTGTCGTAGAGATTTTTCAGTACCATCCAGTACTAATGTAGTGTCTTCTGCATATTGTGAGATTAGGTGTTCTTTGGAACCTATTTTGAAGCCGGTAATATTTATATTATTCCTTATCAAGACAGCCAATATTTCTGCACACAGATTGAATATATAGGGAGACAATAGGTCGCCCTGTCCCTTTAAAGGTTTTAATACCAGGGTTTTAGGAGAACTAGTCCGGACAAAGATTGTGTATTAAAAGCCCTTTAAAGGTTTTAATACACATCTTTGTCCGGACTAGTTCTCCTAAAACCCTGGCCCGATTTTAATGAAACTTGGCGAAGAAGAACAGTATAAAGACTAGTTGTGCATATCATTGCCTTGTTTTGGTCAAATGATTTTTGGCGGAGTTATGGCCCTTTCAAGGTTTTAATACACAAACTTTGTCCAGACTAGTTCTCTTGATCCCCTGACCAGATTTAAAATAATCTTGGCGGTGATGATGAGTATCAAGCCTAGTTGCGCATATCGTCGCCGTGTTCCAGTGGAATAAATTTTGGCAGAGTTATGACCCTTTAAAGGTTTTAATAAACTAACTTTGTATAGACTAGTTCTTCTGAATCTCTTGCCAGACTTCAGTGAAACGTGGCAGAGATGATCAGTACCTAGCCGTGTTGCGCATGTCATCGCCATGTTCCGGTTGAATGATATTTGACAGAGTAATGGCCCCTTATAGGCAACCTTTAGCTTTTGCCAGTAGAGCGTACTCGTCAAATCTATGACAAGAGAAATGAACTCAACTTTTGCTCTTCGGGACATAACATTGTGTTAGATACTTGGACCATACGCCGCTGGACATGAAATTATGACATTAAAAACATGTCCACCGCTATATGCATGCCATGTTTGTGATGGTTATAATTATTTACTATTGATTTGATGAATATTGAGTTCTGCTCAACCCGGGGCTAGGGGGCGTGAACGGTCGCAAGCATATTTCACTACCGTTCATGAACAATCAAAACGAGACTGCAATATTTCGTATTGATCGTGTTCGGCCGTTTCCAAAGTTCCACTCTCGGACTCTTTTAGAATGGAATGTTCCCCGTTGTCATGAGGTATATGTTTTTCAACTATACGTTTTTCTAAAGCTTGTTGTCGAGTTGAGGACTTTACTATTGGTAGCATTTGTATAAGTAAAGGTATACTTCATTACCGTTACCATAAACTTCGAAAAACATTGGTAACATACTTTTAACATATAGAAGTGATTTAAGAACTTTTCTAGAACTATCATAACCCGATTTCTATGGTAATGTGACTTACACTCTTTTTAAACATCCTTGGTCATGATCATTTCATACACTATGTACAAGATATGTTAAAACTGTATCAAAGGGTTTACAACCCTTTCAGTTGTAACGCCATGCATGTTTAGCGATTGACCCATTTACAATTCGCCACTATGCAGTCCTTGAATTGTGCAATGATTCGACATATTGTCGATCCTGTGCTGACGTCTACCTAAATCAAGAAAATGATTGTAATCATGGTAATATGTGTCCGCAATCGTGTCTTATCGTGCTCTTGATGGTTTATTATTATGTTGCTCTAGCTTTTGCGCAGTCATTGAGTTCATGCGTTGTTGCTTTCCATGATTTTTTATATTCAACTATACATGATCAGTTTTGTGTTATATTGCTATTCATGTTGTCTTGATTGTTAGAGGATATGTTGCGGCAGGGATATTTTTCTTTACGTTGTTCCTCTTACTGGGTTTACACCTGGGTAAGAGTGAGGTTAGGTGCATTCTAAAACCCGGTTTAAACCTGTTTGCTACTGACCGTTGCAAATCGGTACCCTATATTCAACCTTTTTATGTTTGTGATGTCACATACCTTGCTTCTAGGTTTCCTTGTAATATTATTATTGTTATTTGAACCGAATACGTGTTTTGGTTGACTGTGTTCTGTGAATGCTACATTTCCTGTTTTATACCTACTTTTCTTGATCTGTTTCTCATTACGTGGTCCTCTTTAATTCCATTAAGCGACGGGAAAGCCTATATTAGCAGGATTTTATAAGGGCTATTTCGACAATAGATCATGTTTAAATTTAAACCATTTTTACTGAAACAAATGCGATTACCTGTTTAAAATTACCGATTAAATGTTTTAATCTTACAAAACGCAAAATTGTTAAGCCGAAATTCAGGAAATTTCATACCCCAGCCAACCCCATTTTAGCTTCTTAGAGAAGGTGATGATGATGATGAACTTTATTTCCTCCACTTGGGAGATTATCAAACTACAATTATGGTGAGACATATCGAGTAATGACATTATGGCAAATATGTAATTTTAAAATAGCATATAAAACGTGACAAAGGGAACAACTATTATATAAATACATACATAAACACCCATACTCGCACACAAACACACATATATACATGTACGCATACATACGCATACTCATTTATGCATCCATATACTAGCTTACGCGCTCACCCACGTAAAAGTGGGCCATATATCCAGTCGCTATAACGCTATAATGCGACTGTGCTAGTATCCATATTATACGTTGTATATTCCCATTTTGACCGGCCTTAATCACGAAATCGAAAATTGAAGAAGGAAGGGCGCGGGGACGGGTTTTTTCCACCATAAACGGTTCGGGCCATTACGGGTACGTTAGTCAACGTGTTCTTTACATTAAGTACTTTTAATGCTACGTTTAAGGCAATCATATTACTGCAAGAGCAATTTAGTTTTAGAATAAAGATTTACAATCAAAAGCGTATTTAAAACATCGCTTTAAAAACGCATCTTGGACGCTTCGACAAAGTGAAATACCTATATCCGCACCGAGAATTTTCAGAGTAAATCTGGTTTCGTCCATCAAACTTAACTCGTTAGTGAATACCGGGCCACAAATAAGTTTCAGGTCGTTAAGCAACGCGGCTCTCACATTTCTACTAGTCGTACATTTTGAAAGGACATGAGAGATTGTGTCTTGATGTACACCTGAACAGTTTATACATGTTTTATCTTCCAGAATGATTGAACTTGACCATAACAAGGCAACGCGATTTACGATATATAGAGGAGAATGGTTGCGCGACAACTCGTATATTATCGCGGGCCGTATTTCTGTATGTAAGATTTTGAAGTATGCGAAGTCTTGATCTGCGTTTAGTCTTGCGCGCCATAGATTCGTTTCTTTGGCGATAACGGCTGTATGCACTTTCTTCTTCCATACCTGTTTACTCGGCAGAGAATTTACATCTCGTAAAAAATCATTAATGATGCCTTGCAAATCATATGTATCTAACAATTTGCATATATCGGGAATAAAACCTTGTTGGTTATCACTCGTATGTGTAAGATACATGAAATAACGTCTTAAAAATACCTTCTGACATATCGTTTCACTATTCAGTGTACAAATCTTATGCAAAAATACAAGTTTTCTTTTATCTACCTCTGCGGATAGACGTATAAGACCCAACATTGGTTCGCACATATCTGACCGAGTACGTGTATGAAATCCCTGAATCTTTTTCACAATAAAATGTTGTAACCTATTTAACATATCGACGTCTGATTTTGTCATATTATTCCATAATTCTCAGCCATAAAGTGCGGTTGGTATGATGATTTTCCTGTATAAATGTGCTGAAGTCAATGGGTTTAGGCCCATAGGACGAACTCCAAGCCCTATCATAGCGAAAAACGAATTTCTGGCCTTTTGGCATCGCTCTGTTATTCTTTGTGCTAACTTATTATTTGAGTCTTGTCTTATTCCTAAATGAGTTATATTTGTTGCTTGTTCTATGGTCGCATTTCCAAATCTCATTTCTAGTGCATCGTCTGTCCTTTTAAGAGGGTATTTCATAACAAGTTATTTGTTTACGCTTATGGTAAACTTCCATTTCTGGGAATATATGTAAACAATGTCAAGCAAATGTTGCAGACCTACCGGGGTAAGTGCTATAAGACTTATATCATCTGCGAATGTTGGGGTCCCACTTTTAACTGATAACACCCTAGCGCTAAATTTGGAAGTTTCCAACGTTTGCAGTAATTCGTCTACGTAAACGAGATAGAGAAATGTAGAGAGGACCCCTCCCTGACGTACTCCACGTTGGATGTCAAATGGATCTGACGTCATTCCGTGTACTACACATTTAAGGTTAGTATACGCTTCCTTTAAGATGCGCCACAGCTTACCAGTAATTCCTAAGTCGCCAATTTTGGCTAGAAGCCCATCGTGCCACACCCAGTCATATGCCCCTTTTATATCGAGGAACGCTATGTAAACCTTACTTTTCTGTTCGAGTTGGTAAAACATAGTCTCTTGGAGATTGAAAGACGTAGTTATACAGCTTAAACCTTTTTGAAATCCTTGCTGTTGCAGGCATGGAAATCGAGTACCTTTTGTCTTCAAGAAAGTATTGAACCTTTCTAGGAACAGTTTTTCGAACATTTTGTTAAAACATGATAAGAGCGCGACCGGTCTATAACTACTTGGGTCAGACTTATTCTTGCCTTTCCCTTTATATATCGGGACGAGAATACTGGTTTTCCATGGTATTGGGATGCATTCATACAACAGAATTCTGTTGAATAATATAGCTATCGATGTATTTAGATGCGTTCCTCCATATATTACATGTTCATTTAATACGTTATCTATTCCAGAACTTTTTCTTTTCATTAGTTGCATAGTAATATTCGAAATATTGGCCTCAGTTACTTGAGATTCAATAATGTATCCGAATTCTCCCATTTGTTTTGTACTGTGTTGACGGAGCTTAGAATTAAAATTTTGTGACAGCGGTCCTTCCTTGTTATCGACGAGCGTAAAAACATCTTTGAAGTATTGACCAAAACCGTTAGCTATATTTGCTTCGGTGTATATATTACCATTCTCAATAATTTCTGAGCATATCTCGACAGGTTTATCTTTTTTTCCCCTTAAGAGTCTCCAAAACAGTCTGTAATCTAATTCGGCCGCGCGTTCAAGTTCTTCGTATGAATGATTTAGGTATTTATTGGACGCAATTCGTTGCAGTCGCCGAAAAGTGTTCTTAGCACTTTTATACGTTGTATACGATTGATACTGGGGTCCTCTGGGCCTCCCATCTTCGATCCATTGTCGCCTATATCGTCGTGATTCATTGTGAGCTGTCTTAACCTCATACGTCCAATACGGTTTTGCGTATTTATTAAATTTACTTTTAGGTAGTACAGAGGATGCCGAATGGATGGCGTTTACGATAACGTCGTTCACTTCATCTGGAGTACGCATTTCGTTTTCTAAATAGTCAATGTCTATATTGTTAGCTATCTGGTATTGATACGATTGTATATGCTCAGCAGTACATTTGTTCCACGCTACAGAACGTTTAAGAGATATATTATGTATACCAATTTCGTCTAAATCTATTTGTAAAAACAACGGTAGATGGTCCGATGTAAATATATGACGTTCTTCGATGATGGATGACTTTCGTATACGGTTTACCATTGATTTTTCAATAAGTATATGATCTATCATCGCCTTAGTCGGCATGAAAGAGTAATTTGGGCCTGTTGTTATGTTCATCTCATTAACAGAGAGCAACCCATTTGCTGTTACAAAATTAGAAATAATCTTTGATTTCAATGTACAACCTGTGTCTGGTATGGTACCGTTACTGCCTAGTAATTGGCCATTGGAATCTCCTGCTATGATGACGTCACCTTGAGTTGAGTAAAACGACGACAGAGCTTGTAGATCGCAAAAACAGTCTCTATAATGCTCTATGATGCTTTCTGATGGCATATATACGCTAAACATGTAAGTTGGCGTCGAATGTTGGGTCCTAACCTCTACCCCGAGAATTCTATCATTTTGTATATTTTGTAGCATAGACACATTATTTCTAAAACATTTTCTATACAGTATGGCTGTACCCGCTTTCCCACATCTTGCCTTGCTATATGGGTCATCAGATTGATTCACTGTGGAATAAGCCAAAAAGTCTGGGTGGATACTATTTAGAAATGAAATTGAGTGCACGAACAATTTATGTTCGCTTATGAAAGCTATGTCAATATTGTGGTTATGCAATAAGTCGGACAGCGGGTACGCCGACGACATAATGCCTCTAACATTCCAACAAAGTATATTTAAAACCATATTAATAAGTTGAACAACGTATGCAGTTTACAATAATTGTGCAAGCTAGAAGGCCTCCGCTAACACTAATTGTCGATTTCTGACCACCCATCTCTGCCTCTGTCATTGTCCCACCCCATGTACCTGTCCGTGTCTCTCCGTTCGTATTGGTCGTCTCTGTAGTTGTCATAGTGATAATTTCTGTCATCTGTCTCGTAATTTATTTCTGTCCCATAACCGTTGTGGTCGTTTGTGTCAAAGTTCCGTGATCTACGTCTGTAGCGTTGTCTTTTTGCCCGTCTGTTTTGAATTTCCTGTCTCCGTTCGCTAAGTTCTTTGTCCCACTCACTCTTATTCATCCATCTTCTAACCTCAATATCATTAGGCCAAAACTCGCTAGCTTCAACTCTTTCAGAATCACATTCTGCTATGTTTATTCTCACAGAGGAGCCTCATTTCCCGTGATACATTCTAATGTTTGTAACATGTACATTTCTTTCTTCGACATAGTCGTAAATGTCTTTCTCAACTACACCTGAATCAATGTTTCCGACATGGTACGTTATGATCTTCTTCCGCTTCACAGCAATAAATCCGTCCCGTACCGACTGATTTTCCATTTGTCTATCTACATGCTCGGGTTCGTCTATGTGCAATGATTGAAAGGTTGATTCATTGTCTTGCTCGTTTTTGGTAGATTTCAGTCGGGATGGGGCGGAGTCATTACGTATGACTTCTGAAGATGTACGACTAGTACATGGTGTTTTAGTGTTAGTGGTTACATTTTCAGTAGTTGCACTTTTCCCCACTTTATGATCTACTACTGTTTTATTGGCAACTGTAACTGTCTTTTGTGAGGGAGTAGTTTCGTGTCTTGCACCGTCGGTGTATAAGGGTTTTCGTGATGTAGATGACGTACTCGTTGTCATTATCACTGATTCCAACCTTGGATCACCGTATTGTGGGAAACCGGATACTTTTGGTTCAACAGTTTCGTGTGCACCTGCTTTTTTGGCTTTGTGTACCGCGTCAGCATATGACATTGTATTAGGTATGCCATCTGTGCTGTGTAAGCGTAATCGTTCTGTGTCTTCAAAATGTTTGCGTCCGTCATTAACTTGTTATTAACTGTGTCAACCGCCAACATCAGAGTTGACACGTCGCCTTGTATCTGGTCTAGTCTGGATAACGCGGATGCTTCTGGTAGTTTTGACAGCGTGCTATTTATAACCACATGGACTATGCGTAGGGCACCTGAAATTTGTTTCATTTCGGAGAATATTTCGCGAATAAGCTGTGAGTCTTTATTCTGCTTTAATGTTATATTTGCTAATTCCGATTGAATTCCCGTTAAGGTAGCCGACATATCCGGAACCACGAACTTGTCGCGTAACGTGTTTTCTTCAGTTACAATTACTGAGTCGTTAATGGTTGTATTCGTAGCATACGTAAATACATCGAAGATATCCTTGGTTCTGTCGCCGTCTAAGAACATCTGTAACACGTAACAGTCGATCGCGCATTTCTCAATCTTTGTGGCATTTGGTGAATTTCGTCGATTCACTAATTTAGTATCTGGGCACTCTGGTAATTCCCTAGACCTATCTGCCAGCCTAACTCTGTAATCACTGACCCGATCATAATACCAGCCGCACATTATAAGCAGTTCGTGTATATATTGGTTCCTCGTTAACCCTTCTAATTGTAGGTCAATGTCCTGGTAAAACCGTTGTGGTCTAGGAGCTTGTGACGACATGACATCATAGATATGGGACATATCGTTTGAATCATAGCTGCTAGCTGAATAATCGGCATTTTCTTCCTTTATTTGTTTTAATTGTTTCTTTACTCGCCGTCTTTGTTCGCTACTTACGCCTTCAGTTTCGCTTTTTCCATCCATTTGTAATTCTCACGTTTCTGCGCTATATATTTGTGTGCAAAATCCTCGAGCGCTTATAAATATATTTATTTATATAACTCGCAGGAACACTCCATCACGTACACAAAAGGAATATTTTGAATCAATTAGTGACTTTATTTTGGCGTGTCCTATAACTGATTTGTTTGACCGTGTACTGTTAGAAAGCCGATTTGTCCAGTGAGCTAATCTGATCATGCGTGACCAATAGCCGGTTCGTTTGGTCTCTTCCGGGTAGAGAAGCGCCAAGTATAGAAGATGATAGAAGAAGGCAGAGCACTGTTCTAATCGAACGTACATCGGCAGAGGTAGAGGATTTGGGACTAATCGAACACGCATCATTTCGGAAGTAGAAGTAATCAAAGTACTGAAAGACTGCGATTATATGAGAAAATTAAAACTTCTTAAATAACCGAGGAACATGTCGAAAGTAAGGAGCAGATTTCTTAAAAGTATATATTTTATGCAACACATCTATTGCAACTTTCGACATGCAACATGCCAATTAACCTCACCGTAATTTCTTGCTTTAAATGTCCTAATAACCACAGTTTTCCGCTACATTTAGAACTTTGAAATTACCATTTTATAGATGTGGTGACTCGGAAATCTAATTTTATCATGAAAAAAATGACACAATATAATGAAGCTGACATGTTAGGTTATTAGACGTGAAATCACATTTATTGCAAGATTATTAGCCAGCCCAGTATTATCTAGACACTTTACCTTATCCTCGTCCGTCGGATAGGGACGTAAACCGGGCGGTCCCGTGTATCGGTCTATCCTTCGAGCACGTTAAAGAACCATAGGAATCTATTCGATAATAAGAGTAGGGCAGGTGCCCGGATTCCTATGTATCATTCCCCTCTCTCTGGGGCGGCTCTAAATAACCTATACTGTGTTGATGAGCCGTTAAACAACATTCAATTAATTAATTAATTAATTATCTGTTAATGCCTGTCATCAGTCTTCGACTCAATTTATAAATGTAAACAATGTGCCTTTTTTACAAGATACAAAATACAAAAGTGTATTTAAAGACGGTATGGCATATAAATACAAACATTAGCTATGATGGGAGAAATGCAATCTCTAATTTCTACATACAGGCAAGTACAAGTGAATTTAAGAGTGACTTTGAGCAGGCAGAAACACATGCATTTAGGATCCTATTCGAACAGAGAGAGAGAGAGAGAGAGAGAGAGAGAGAGAGAGAGAGAGAGAGAGAGGGGGAGGGAGGGAGGGAGAGAGAGAGAGGGGGAGGGAGGGAGGGAGAAATAGAGAGAATATACAGACGGACAGACATACACACATACGTAACATGGTATGTAACATGTTTAATAAAAGAATATGAAATGAATTTATTTAATACTATAGACATGTCACCAATAATTTTATCTTTGCGCTCTGTTTTCTTTTTTATAAGTACACCTCAGTAAGTGTGCAAGGGGTTCTGCCAGGACTCGAACCTGAATCTCCTTTCTCGAAAGAAAAGCATGCTTCCTTACACTACAGAAATGGACCCAACAGCACAAAACTGATTGTACCAAAACTAGCCAACTTTAATTTAAATTTGAATGTATTTAAAATATGTATATTTAAATTAATTTTGGTTTGTGGTTATATTAAATAAATGTTTATAAAATAACCATCCATTCTAAATTGTAGAACTGTTGCAAAAATACTTTAAATGCAGTTGGAAGATTTTACATGTTTATGGATTTTTAAACTTCTCGAAAACGATATCACATATAGGTTTAATCCAATGATATAATTCTCTGTATGCAATCTGCAGTCACCAGTGACCGATGCATGTTAGTCGAGGTCTGACGAGTTTATCTCAGAGTTTCAGGGACCTGTGGTAAAAATGTCATAACATATGATCATATTAATAATCTTAGTGTAAACAAAATATCGGTATGTTTATAAAACAGGACTAGATAACAGAAGACAATCAAGTCATGTAACTTAGACAACCACTGCTCCACCAAATTGGTCGGAACACCTCTACCTAATTATATATTATTGTAAATATAAGGTATCCCCCCCCCCCCACTCCACACACACACACACACACCCACCCCACCCCCACTGGCACTCCTGTATTTTTATTTTGTTTCTCCATATCCTCTCTCTCCTCCAGTCCCACCGGGAAAATACTGAAAAGGCACCCACATGGACAAAATGTTAAAAACACTCTCTTGAATTTCTTATTGAAAATACCCCTCCCCACCCCTCACCTAATATGTTCTAACCCAATGCTATAGCAACTGAGCTACTCCACCGAACAATGCTACATAGTTCGTCTGTTTTTTATTATGTAACTATCAGCTACCAGTACCAGAAAGTTTCCGACCTTGTCGAGTCGTGAAAAAAAAGAAATGATCTTGATATTGAGTGTTTAAAACACACTGTTGTGATCGCTATACATATTAATAGTATTTACCCACAAGCCAATGCATATAGGTTATGGTATGTCTGTTGTGCCTGGGGTCCAGGGGATTGTAAATCTACCCATCCTTCATATAACTTTTTAACAATGACCAAAAATCCATTGGAAGAGAAAAAAACACTTTTTTCGTGGGTGTAACGTTTCCGTTTTATAATAAATTTCGCATAATAATCAACCATTTCTTGTTTGTTTTAAAGCAAATGTCACCGGGATACTGAACATTTCGCACAACAGTAAATATTTTATCCAAATAACAACAATACACATTTGTTGACAACGATATCTCTGCAATTAATCTAAAAAATACAATTCTCACACTCACGTATCTTCTTTTGACGCCATCTTTGCTGCTCTTCTCTGCCGTCTCTTCCTATTTCAAATCGGCAGAGACGGCAGAGCTTCCGAGAAGAGAAGAGGTCCGAAACGAACAATCAGAAGAGTATCTTCTCTTCTAAGAAGCTCTTCCGCCTTGCCAAACAAACCGGCTACAAATCTTTGCCGAGGGGTCTGTTAACGGTACCACGTGACTGTTCGGTGTTCCCCACCCACATGGAATCGCATGCACATAAATGTAGGGTTTTAAGGCAATATCCATTGGTGTCTATCAGAAGAGTCTTATACCGCTAGCTATATATACCTGTCCATGATACATTAAACTTATGGCTTGTTCTCCAGATTGTCGTTGAGAGATTTATTATAATAATTTTACCGGAGCAATATTGTTTATCATCTCCGCTTCCGTTGGGCCGCTTATCCTGAATATCGCTTAACCTGGATGGGGTATGAAAGCTAGTACTCGGACCACGTAATGTGCAACGTCATTAATATCGGGGTTTGGTGTTAACAACTATTTCTCGACAACAATTATATGTGTTAGCCTAAATAATCGTTTAGTACGCTTTAATAATTGCATGTGACCAATGCATTGGACTTTCCTTTTTTTTTTCATAAAAGTATGGTGTGCCTATAAATCCTCATTCTAAAAAGATTTTAAACAGTGGAATTGAATCTAAATAGATTTCATTAGGGACCAACTAATCACCTTAGTTAAGGTGACCTAAATATCTCTCACCGCTCCAGAGGCGACGCGATTAAAAAGTCATATAGCGGTTTGCATTAAGTACTCACGGTGAATTGTTATTTTCTCTTTCGTAGAAAACAATCAAGAAATGTACTACAAAACGGCATACATTTCAGTTACACACGACGCATTTAATGTTAAAATCAGCAGCATTTGACTTTCTAGAAACACAAATCAGTGAAATTATATCGAACTCATTCTCAGACGACCCGTTTCTTGTCATTTGTCAGATTTTTTAAAACAAAAATGGTTACAAAATGCTTACTTCAAACGCTCGATCTTACTGTGCCCCATTTATTTTCATTGACGTTTTTGCGAGGTGTGTGGCGTTTAAACCCGTAGTTTATTTCTTTCACCAACGTGTTTGTATAATATAACATAACATAATATTTATTTTCCACTCAGATAAACAATATATATGAACTAGAAATTGTTATTGTCCATGGGACAAAAACGTATGGCTCCCCCACTAGCCGGAACAGGCATAATTGACGACTCTAGGTCCAACCGTCCTCTATTGATCTGAGGTCGTTTTGATATTCAATATCCCTGTGACTGTATCTACTATCTGTATCAGTAAGGCCACATAAAAAAATATATGTGGTTCAGGTAACCCGACCGACCCTATTTGTTTAAGGGGCCGACCCTAAAACTTTTTATGCAAAAATTAAAAAAAAAAAATAATAAAAAAAAAAAAAAAAAAAAAAATTTAAAAAATAATTGTTTTTTTTTTAAAAAAATATTAAAAAAAATAAACAACCATAGGGGTCATCTACTGGTCATGACCAACCATCCTTCCAAGTTTGAGGACCTAGGTCCAACCATTCTCTAGTTATTGATCGGACATCGTTTTGATAGTCAATGTCACCGCAACCTTGACCTTTGACCTAGTGATCCCAAAATCAATAGGGTTCATCTACTTGTCATGACCAACCATCCTTCCAAGTTTGAGGACCCTAGGTCCAACCATTCTCTAGTTATTGATCGGACATAGTTTTGTTAGTCAATGTCACCGCAACCTTGACCTTTGACCTAGTGACCCCAAAATCAATAGGGGTCATCTACTTGTCATGACCAACCACCCTTCCAAGTTTGAGGACCCTAGGTCCAACCATTCTCTAGTTATTGATCGGACATCGTTTTGATAAGTCAATGTGACCGCAACCTTGACCTTTGACCTAGTGACCCCAAAATCAATAGGGATCATCTACTTGTCATGAGCAACCATCATTTCAAGTTTGAGGACTCTAGGTCCAACCATTCTCTAGTTATTGATCGGACATCGTTTGTGACACAGACAGAGAAACAGACAGAGAAAGAAACAGACAGAGAAACAGACAGAAAGCACAAAATCAATATGGCTCCCCTACCACACTATGTGTGGGGGAGCCATTAATACACGAAATAACAACATGTATGAGTAGCGGTTCGTGTCATACGTCCAAAAGTTACTCGTTACAAAATGTAACCGTTAACTTATTCCATCTCTAACGCGCTACTCCCGATCTTCTAATTACTACCATATCATCCCTTATTTTTTAATAGTATTACCTTTATATATCTACATTAATTTTTAATTACTACTTAATGTCTTCATCTTTCGTCGGTTTTTGCGCACAATATGACCTTTTTATGTGTCGACGTGCCGTAAAACACCATTCATTCATTTATTCATTCATTCTAACGCGTTAGAGATGACATTTCCCCTATTCGTTTAACTGAAAATAAGCGATCATTGTCAATTTCCTAACGCGTTACTCTCGGTTTCCTAACGCGTTAGAAACTAGCTGGCCTAAACTGTCCTTTACGCGTAATTATGCCTTACATGCCACATAAGTAACGCGTCACACAATGGAAACCTAACGCGATGAGCTAAAATCATTCGACCAATGAAAGACCTCGTTACAGTGTCTATATTAAATTCTGTAGCCTGAACTCTCCCCTAATGAAGATGTCTTAATTATTAATATTCAAACGGTTACAGCGTATAAGACCAATATTAGCAGTAAGCATTGTTTCGAATGTTTTTAAGAATATCTATTAGTATATGTATGTAAGATGTTACACATGAATTGTGTATGCATGACAATATATTAATATGAACAAGGCAAAGCCTCAAGACGGGCGAAGCTAACTATTTTAAAATAGATCTAAACGATGTGATGCAGGGTTAGCATAATACTTAGTCTCATTTATTTGACGTCTTTGGGTGCTTTTTCACATAAGGACGTTTATAGATGCACCCTAGACGGAGGATGGCACATATCAAAAAACGTTAAACCGTTCGTATTTTATGCACTAGCATAATACTGTATTTTTTAATTCACATTGAGCTGAACGGAAAAGAAAGAACAATTAGTCGGCCTGCATTTGCATAGTTAGTACACTAGTGCAACATGACAAATATATTTCCCACACAGGAAGTTAATAAATAAAAATACAGATTTCAAGTCTCTGAATCTCAAATTTCAATTAAACTGAACGGGAATTGATGAACAGAGTGATAGCCAAAACTCATTCAAACTAAATGCAATTACTTTAACAATCAATTCTGTACCATGTGCAAATTGCCATCATGTGTATCTAGGTCTAGCTAGGCTGTCTTTGTTCCAGAATTTTGACATTGTGTAGGATGTTTCATATCTGACTTTGTTATGAAGGATGTTTTGATAATAAAAAGATTAGTGACTATCGTGTCACCTGCCTTGCAATATTAATTTATTTAAAAATATATATATATATATTTAATATTAATAATAAATAAAAGGTAATTAGCGACTGCGATGTCACCCACCTCCAAATATGTTATGTAATAGTGATATTGAATCAATTTAAGTTAGTACCTAAAGTCCTTAAATTCACTAGATAAAGTAAAGGTTAGCCACTGTTCCACCTCCAAATATGTAATCATATTAATTAATTTAAATATATTTAGAGTCAGTAATAAATGAAAGTTTCGCGACTGTCTTGTCACCCACATCCAAATATGTAATGCTATTAATTTGTGGTAGAACATAACTCAATGCCAGTCACAATTAGTAATCTGACATCCAGGTCCCCATTTCTGCAAAATGTTTTCAAAATCTAAAATTGCCCAAAGGTATCACTTGGGACACATAAGACTGGTGCAATTGCTTCTAAAGTGTTGAAAAATGTGTGAATGATTAATGCAGAAGGGTAAATCTCTGTGGTATGGCATTGCCACAGATGGCAGTTACGAGTAATGATAGATACATTTGATCTGGGTTTGATTATTTTGATTAGAATAACATCCGGAGAACATGAGCAACTATTTTCTAAATATTTTGATTAAATAATTGTCTACCAATATAGGCTATAATTACACATGAAAAGCAAAGAAGAATCAGCATCTGCATTTGAAACACTTGACAGAGTTATGCAGGATAAGGTTAAAGATATATCATGGGAGCAGTGCATTACATATTCATCTGACAATGCATCTGTAATGAAAGAGAAGCACACCAGTGTTCAGAGAAGAATTAAGGACAGAAAGCAAGCGAAACATTTCAAACCTCTTACCTAGAATGCATTCAGTGGAAGCCTAGTCAGAAATTACTACAACATTACGAGCAATTCCCTGAAAGCTTGTCAGGAGGAAAAAGAAATGGAGAAAAAAAGACATGTCTTAAAAACTGACCACAATTAGTGGAATATAGGGTAAATGGTCCTAGTTTATGATATTACTACGATAACAAGATGTTAGATGTTACTGGAATGCCTCCGGACAGCCCTAGTGTGTCAGGCAACTTTGTGGCCTTCAAATAATAGTGGCCCACTTTTGAAGCCAAATCCTGAGAGAAAAATAAATATTGTTGTTCATACATTATTTTGTAAAAACACTATATATTATATATTAGTAGACATCAAGTGCTTGAACTTGAAACCAATATTCAGGACTTAATTACACTATTCCTTTCTTCCAAAACGGAATACAAAAATAAATCATTAAACCATCGGAAACATCAACACACTCATGAATCACATTTGCCATCCTTTTTCAACCGCAAAATAACCGGGAATCTACCGGGGAATAGTATCACCCGAAGTTTGACGTCATCACTTTATGCGTTTGTGACCACGTGACCCCCCATCAAATTTTACTTTATTTCGATAACTACCCTCTTTTTTTACAGTAGGTATTTATATAATGTTATATTTCTGAAATTAAACGTTTCACTTACGCTTAAAATTCAATTTAAGGACCGAAAACAAAAAATAGAAAAAAAAAACGTACAAAATTGACTGGTCTTCCACTTTGTCTACCTAAAACTTTGCCCTTCATTTGGCGTCTGCTGTCCAGCCTACGGATTGAAAATGGCGGCGCGAAACTTGACGAAAAATAAATATCGCATAGTATGTGGGAAAACAAGTAAGTTTTCATACTCGCGTTACTACAAGAGGGCTTCGCCGGACGCGGCCGAAGCCCGTATTAGTCCTTATTTATATTCCATCCACTTATAATCTTTATTTAGGTACTAGTTTAATTAAAAAGGTTCAACTTATGTACTGACCCCACACATGGTTTTATGTATATAAGATTGATCAAAATTATATATTCAAGAACCCTGACACACAAAAGCCAAATGCATTCTTTACCGATATACGGTGAAGCTGTCCTATTTGTATGGAAGTAGAATGTGACTGTGAATAATGTGCTTATCACAGACTTTACTGATAAGATCATATTCCCACTAAGCTATTAGCTTCAACGCAGACGGCATGGGCTTTTTAAAAGCTCGAATAGATCATATTACAGTCATGTACAGTCACTTTCATTATAATTAAGTTTACTGCGATATCACGAAATTGATTTTTGATTCAAAAGGATCCCCTTTTCAATATGTCGATATTTATTGAGATTTTAAAAAACTCAGTCTGATTCTTGGTTTCTTGATATCAAGAATTTGGACTCTTGATATGAAGGAAACATGTTTTTAATATCAAATATTCAGTTTATTTCTTGATATTAAGAAACTGATACTTTTATCATGTTTATATCAAGAATTCGATGTCTTGATATCAAAATCGAATAATTGGTATAACATATAAACCATGCTTGATATCAATAATGGCGGGGATGTCTTTATTTACATTGTCCATTTTAATTGAGATGACAATAGGGTAAGAGTGAAGTTTGATGCACCATAGAACAAGTTTTAAACACCATCGTCCTTGCCTTCCGGAATCGACAATGGAGTGTCCTTGCCTTCCGAAATCGACAAAGGTGTATCATCCTACCAGCCATGAAATCCGAAATCGATAAAAACAGTGAATATAATTTTTCAAAAATGGTAATTGGTCAATAACCCAACAGCATTTAGCTCAGCATGCATCTTACTCACTTCATAAGTTATATAATGTATTTAACCAGATAACTATCCCTATTAATGAGAAGTGTAAATTATGTGAAATTTGGGGCTTCCATGAAGCGCCTAAAATAGAAAATGTACACACCAAATTCTGTAGAAATATTTTATGTGTAAGAAAATCAACTAACTTAGAGTCCTTATATGGAGAGTTGGGTCGTTACCCCTTAAATATATATAGAAAACCAACAATACTTAAATACTGGTCCAAAATTCTTACCAATCGCGATTCTCTAGCTTTCAAGATTTACTGGATGTTAAAAGAGGATTGCGAATATAATGAGAATCGAATGAACTTGGCGGGGTATATAAAACGCGAATTAGAAAAACTTGGGTTCGCGGATATTTGGCACAATCACCTGTTGATAGATATACCATATGAGCAAATCAAACGTAGAATAGTAGATCAATATAAACAATATTGGTTTGGCAAGATAAATAATTCAAACAGATTATTATCATATAGCAGATTTAAATACAACCTTAATTATGAAAATTATCTAAATATTATAGCGACACCTAAATTTCGTATTGCCGTAACGAAATTTAGAATTTCTGCACATACCTTAGCTATTGAGACGGGGAGATATACTAATGTTGAGCGGAGTGATAGACTGTGTATATATTGTAATATGAGAGCTATAGAGAGTGAGTATCATTTTTTGCTTGTTTGTCCGTTTTATGCGGAACTGAGAACAAAGTATTTGCCAAGATTCTTCTGTAGATGGCCAACACTTAATACATTTGATACTATCATGTCGAAGCAATCTAAACACTTACTCGAACAGTTAAGCAAATACCTATATTATGCCTCTGAAAAGCGCATTGTAATAATTAACGCATTGGTTGTATAACAACTTGTACAATACCATTTTCCGGGTATGAGTATTTATGAACGAAAGATGTCAGAAAATATATAATAATTGCATTCCTCCTTGAAAACAATTGGAATGAACAGATATTTATATTTATTTGCATTATGGCACCATGAATGGGAGAAAGATTGTATTATTCATTTTGTAGGCTATAAACTATTGTAATGGTTTAATGCTGAATAAAAAGATGTTATGTTATGTTATGTTATAATATGTACATTAATTCGCTAACTGTTTGTTCGTCTATAAATTATACGCATATCACTTACTGTTCTTGCAGTTTTTCTCTATTATGCACAATAACACTATAATGGAGCAATACATTGTAATAACATTCATAAAATAATAAGTAAGACATGATTATGGTTAATGAGTAGCGTCTTCTCTTCTCTATCATCTAATCATGTCTAACTTATTATGTATGATCTAATTATAGAGTTATTGCAAATGTTAAAGACAAAAATAATGCCGTATTGTTCATTAATAGTATAATGATTGTTGAATTTAAAACTCTGCCGTTATGATTGCGCATATTAGATAGTTAGCTACCATAAGAAATACATTCTAATTTTGGAACGTAATTAAAAGGATGATTGTCTGAGCGACGACCATATTTGTTTAGGTTTTTCTGTTCAATTAATTTATTTAGATTTAGGCTGTGCAGTTTTCAGACTAAGTTTGGAATTGCAAAGATAGTTTACTATAAAGATCATACGATATTTGAAACTATTGCACTTCCTTTTAATATAATTGTTGTAGTGTTAATTTCTTTGTTCTGATAAGCCCAAGCATCGAGGATTTAAAGCAGAATACCGCTTTAGCTGGTGCTATAGGGAATGAGAGGTACTGCGTCTTATATTACAAGTACGTCTCACGAACAGACTCAATACAACCTGGTCTGCTACTTTTTTCTCTTATTTGTGTTCGTCGTTTCCGAAGGATCCCATTGACTGTATTAAAAACAATACACGGTACATCCACTACTTTTAGCGTAATTTGCGATTAACTATACACTCATTTACGTTAAAATTCCCATGGAAAAACACATTTAAGCAATGCAACATATTCTAAACTTTCGATTAAGTAATAGGGCATAAAAACCGCTTATATCTAGAACGAAAAAGACTTTTCAATTTAACAAACAAATAAGAGTTCTTTCATGGAATTGAAAAAGTATTAATCATACTAAATACTTTAACGTCTATTACCATTGTGTGTTAAGGAGGATCTTTACAGCAACTGTATGCATTATAACAATATACGTATTAAATACCTAAATTATAATATACGATTTCTAGACGAGTATTGTAGCTTTACAGTATGCGTCGATGCTAATAAATGCTAAAGCCCGGTAGAGACTTCTAACTTCTTACTTCTAAATGCTATCACTTCTTACTTCTAACTTCTTACTTCTAAATTCTAACTTCGACGTTGGTACGTGACATTATTTCGCTCAATCAATTTAAAGTGTTAAAGGACTGAGGGATCGACTGAAGGATGGAAAGACGAACGGACGAACACATACTGTTTCATATATACAAATAATTTTATCGGACTGTCCGTCCGTCTGTTCGTCCATCCGTCCGTCCATATGTATGTCTGTCTGTCAGATATTTTATTTATTAAATTAACATGTCCTTTTTTATGTTCGTCAGTCAGTTAGCCCGTCTCTTTCCTCCGTCTGTATTATCATTAAATTATTTATATTCTAACATTGTTTGTGTGTGTGGGTGGGGGATGTATGTGTATGCGTCTGTTTGTGTATGGGACTGGGGACTTTAGGGTGGGGTGTGTGGTAATAAAGATTCAACGTGTATTTCTTTAATTATCATTGAAGTGTTCTTAGGCGTTTTGAGGTCGGTGATATATCAACCTTACAATAAACATTGTAACAATTTGTTTTAACAAATATTTGATTATATCAGCGTATAGTAAATATAAATATTTCTACTCGATGCTATATATTCATCTTCCCTCTTCGGGGTATATAATTGAATTGGATTTTTAATCGCACCAACAGCTAAGGTCATATGGCGACTTACCAGTTTCCATTGGTGGAGGAAGACACCAGGTACCCATCCGGACAATTTTCGTGCACGGGCGGACACCTGGGTAGATCCACCGACGTTCCGCAAGCCAGCTGGATAGCTTCCTAACATAAAGCTTCTTAGGCTCATGACGGATAAAACCCATAGCGGTGAGGGGCAAGTGCAGAGACTCTAACCACTCGACCATGGAGGCCCCCTCGGCATATATATAATGTGTTCATGATTTCACTGGACAACGTATGGATGGAATGTTAGGAAAAAGTTTCAATTAATGTTTGCAAAATGTATGTTTGATAAAGCATATTTTTCTTGTCATGTGATAAATAGTATGTCCGCTATTTTGCTAATGTATGAATTACTCCTGTAACGTTTATTCCCCGTTTTACTTCAAAACAAAATTATTAGGTTTTTGACAAGATTGCGTATTTTCAAAAATATGAATAATTTCACGTGAGCGAAAATGTAAAGCAATGTATTACCAAATGTTAGGAAATGTTACCTCCAAATGTGTTGTAATGTGGCGTTGAACTGACATTGCATCGAAAGTGCAGCATAACATTAATATTGGGGACAAAATTATGCAACGTGGAAATGTTGATAAGTAACGTTATGTCTTAGTTGCATTCTATTGTATATTGTGAATTGAAGGCAGTAACACACATATAACACAGACGTTCCTCTGACTTCAGAGTATGTCCTTTATTGGTACAAGTGTTCTTTAAATATTACACGATATTACCAAGTACATTCGAACTAATAGCACATTTTATATAACGTCGCAATAATAAGTCACTTCTTGCTTTTTTCCATGATACACTGAAACCTTATTAGTAATGCGAAAGTCTGTATAAAAAACGTGAAGGTGTTTCGTAATTCCTGTAATTTACAAAGCTATTTATACTGAAAGGAAAAAGCAACGTATAATCAAAAAATTGCCTATAGCTACACCAGTAAATTGGTTCTCATCCAGCTCTTCGGAGACAGAAAATTAATAAAAAAGAACGTATAGCATCAAGCAGATACTAAAATTGATACACAAGTCAAATAGGGAATATTGCAGTCACAAAACGCGTTAAAACAATCAACAATGGCGTGAATACATATGTGTACCGAAAACAAGCTTAACATTATTTTTTGTACATCTTGCTTAAAGAAATTGAATGCTATTATGTAATGTGAAGTATTTGAAAACATTGACACGACAAAGGATATATTTCTTGTTCACTACGAACATGAAATGGTTGACAACAGTGGTACAACCTTGGAAAAAGACACTGGGAGTTTAAACAAGGTTCTAGGGTGCACAAACCCAGTTTTTACCATACTGTCACCCCACCGACAAGGCTTTCAAGGCTATTGTTATTTTTATTTATTTATATATACACGAGCATCTTTGTGTGTTACTTATATTGCATATTAATGCTGCCTTGTTGGTTAGAGAAATAGTTCATGGCTGGGATTTCTTTATTTACACTGTCCCGTTTTATTGTGATGACAGTGAGGTTTGGTGCACCCTAGAACCTGGTTTAAATACCCTGTGGCCTTTTTTTTGCCAATAAGCGTTCCAAGGCGGTAGCCCTATTGTGAACCATTTTGTGTTTGTGATGTCTTATTTTGCCTTCATCTTTAATGTTGTTCTTTGTTTCTGTGTGTGTTTCTGGTTGACTGTCGTCCTTGAATGCTACTTTTCCTGTTCGATTTCTATATCTACTTGTAATAATCAAATCTCAAAGCAGCATTAATAGACAATATAAGTACAACACAAAGACGATTATGAAGATATAAATATTAAAACAGAAAACTAATTCTCTTTTTGTTTCATACAGTTGTTGCATTGCCCTTTTTTTTGCTTTAGGAGAAAAATAGTTTGTCTATATATTGATAGAATAAATCAATACCGTCAATATAACATTTTATTAATAAACCTGTAATTTACATATTGTAGAAAATCCTGCTGCTACAGTAAAGCTTGACCAAAGCTCTCTCTTTTAAATATAATATAATAATTTGTAGTTGCTGTAAAGGGTGGCTGTACACATTGTACGATGTAGATGCAGAAGTAGATGTAAACTGTATGACAGACAAGCCTTCTGTATGCCTGTTGACTTTGGGGAGTTATTCGACAGTGTTAACTGGAGCAATGTGAGAGTTTGAGTTGTAATATTACGATGATATCTAGAGCACTGGCAGTGCCCGGGTTCTAATTCAACATTGTTCTGTAGAACATTGGCAGCATTCGAGTTGTTATTCATCAGTGTAATCGAGAGGAAGGGCAGCGTTTGGGTTGTGATGTGTCAGTGTTGTCTAGATGATTGACAACCTTTGGGTTGTAATGTAACCCTTTTCTTCAGACCATTGACCGTGTTTGGGTTGTTAACCAATAAGTTCGCTAGAGTGGTGACAGCGTTCCAACCACGTATTAGTCATTGCTGTTGCACAAGCCAGTTATTGAAGCAAGTATGCAATGTTAACATTTATCTTTGTGATCGTCAATTTCAAGTCATATTTAGATAACCTCTTTTAATGCATTTTCTAACAATTTGTATAAAAATGACAGATTGTATACATGTGATCATGACCAAAGATCCTACGAAGTTTGGAAATCATGACACCATCGAAGTCAGGTTTATATAGACCTCAAGGTAAGGGTTGTTCGAAGCTCACGGTACCCCTGATATAGTTGATTTCTACAAGGTTACGAATTTTCTCGGTTCAGCTATAAGATTTAGAAAAACGAATAAGTTGAGAAACATGTACACAATAAGATGTTTTTCGGGGAAAATCCCCGCCTAAGTAGCATTACGTGGTCGGAGTATTACATTGCCTTGTTGGTTAGAGAATAGTTCATGGCGGGGATTTCTTTATTTACACTGTCCCGTTTTGTAGGTTAAGTTTGAGGCTTGGTGCCCCCTAGAACATGGTTTAAACCCCCCGCGGCCTTTTTTTGCCACTGACCGTTCCAAGGTGGTAGACCTATTGTCAACCCTATTTGTGTTTGTGACGTCATATGCCTTTATTCCTTATTAACATTGCCATTCATGCTTGTCGTCTTGCGTGTTTTTGGGTTTACTGTGTTCTGTGAAATATTCCTGTTCGACCTTTATACTTATTTTCATACACCATCCAACCCCTTTTCCAAGAAGTGAAAACGCGGTTGGCTGCGGTATGAAATAAAACCTTAATTCCGGCTTAAAACGTTTGCATATTGTAAACTTAAAACATTTAATAGGTAATTTTAAACAGGTTATCACATTTTTTAAGTGTTTTTAAACATGTTTTAATGTCCTGCAAATATAAGCTTTCCCATCGGTTAAGGAAATGAAGGCGGGACGACGTAATGGGTAATTAACGATGTAAAAATTACATCTCATTTGTCCCTAATTGCGCTCATTATGTCTCCGTGTTTCAACTGAGAGATGAAAATCGTGAAAAAGCGACAGTATCGGAAATGGAAGTTTGCTAGTAGAAATAGAATAGATATAAACCGTAATACATGTAGTAAATACTGAAAATGTGATCCCTTAGAACTAACAAACACAAACAAGAGATATAAGTAGCAGACTCGGTTTTATTGAGTCTGTTCATGAGAGGTAATGTTAAGTGCAACACCTCTCAATCCTCCTAGCACCGGCTTAAGCGATATTCTACTTTAAAGCTACAAAGATCGGACTTGATGATCCCGAAGGACCAGTAAGTAATAACACTACTGATTTGTAGTCAGTGCGACATTTTACGGCCTCCACAAAGCACTAAACAAACGCTAGTGTGAATAAAAGGGGATCCTTTGGAATCAACAAACACAAACAAGAGATAAAAGTAGCAGAAATGGTTGTCGATGTTTAATTTATCATCCAGATGCCTCGAGTTGTTAATAAAAGCTTCCATGCCTTACACAATTAGTATCTACATGAAATCTGTTTCATGACAATGTAAATCCTTCCAGTTCGTGATAGATATAGAACGCGATAGAACACCGTGTCTATAAACTATGGTTCCATTATTTAATAGGATGCTAGTTTCTTCACCAACTTCTTTAACAGTCCATATAGTGTAATTATCTATATTGTCTTTAGTAAAACTTCCTATAATATCGATACAGGCCAAAATTGAAGTAATCACCCTAGAAAAATGTCTTTTGGGGTTAAATAAGAGCAATGAATACGCTTGTAGAATGTGTGGACAAATTGTATATAGATTGGAACAGTCATAAGTACTTCTAAATGAAACTTGAGTCTTACTGACCATTTTAACAAGATTGTGCCCTGAATTTGTAAATGACCAAAATACATTAATTCCAGAGTTGTCAGAAGCTATTTTGGAACAATTATCTTTAACTTGCCATTTAACGTCAGCAATACAATACGTTTAAAGTTGTGAGATGTTTGAAGTGACGCAGTCAATGGAATTAGAAATTAAACGGGTTTTATTAGGTTGTTTGTGTAATTTGGAAAGTCAGTACACAGTTTAACGCTTATTTTGCTGTTCGTCCATCACAACCTTCCGAACGATGAAAGCTGATAGTTTTCGTGGAATCAACACATCCTCAGTAGACTAAACTTGAATATATAAATTCAGGCAGTTGAGTTTCAGAAATAATATCTTGACGTAATTCTGGCCTGAAACTTTAATTACATTATTAGCTAAACTAAACAAATTGATTACGAAATTCTTTGATTTTCAATTTCAAATTACAAAATAGAAAAATCTTGGTCTTCGGGGCATAGCATTTTGTTAGATACTGGGACCATACGCCGCTGGAAATGGAATAATGACAGTAAATATAGCATGTCCACCGTCGTATACACGCCATCTTCGGGATGGTTAAAATTTTGTACTATTGATTTTATGAATATTGAGTTCTGCTCAACCCGGAGCTAGGGGGCGTTAAAAGTAGCAAGCATATTTCACTACCGTTCATGAACAGTCTGAGTCAAACCGAAACTGCAATATTTCGTATTTATCGTGTTCGGTCGTTTCCAAAGGTCCACTTTCATACTCCTTTTTTAAAGGAAGTATATACAGAGAGTTTTGCTGTACAAACAGTATGACGGGTGTCTGTGATTTTAAAAAGTATCCAAATAGAAAGGAACTTCGGGTTTGTACGCTCTCTCACACCCGGTTTGTATCATATAACATCTCTACTCCAAGCTACGCTTTGCCACGCAGATTCATAACCAAATTGGATGCATGGATACAGGCAATAGTAATATATATCGTGCTAAAATTAGATGGAAAAGTCAATGATAACCATATCATTTTATCGGTTAAATAAAACACGGATACGTGATCTTTAAGATCATATGTTTTGTTTAAAATATCAAGTACCAGTCTAAACTCTATTGATTGTGTAACCATGTTCTCTGGAAATGTCAGTTTAAACAACGCTTTTGTAATTATTAACAAACGCATCTGATATACTTGTATACGGTCAAGACAACTGAACTTGCCTTAAACTATATTCAGGAATCTTACGATGACCATTTTGTAATCTTTTCTGATTTCCTTTCATCTTTTCAAGCCCTGGGTAAGAAACATGATGACACAGTTGTGCTTTAACTCTTAGAAAAGTACAATTCTCGTATAGTTGATAATGTTTTTATTTTCTGCTGGCTTCCAAGTTATGTAGGAATACGTGGTAATGATAGTGCTGCTAAGGCAGCATTGGATTTACAAATTTCTAATACCAAATTACCTTAAACGGATTTTAAAAGTGTTATTAACACATATATTCGTTACTTTTGGCAAGTCGCTTGGAATTTGTCAGTTAACAATAAACTCAATTCAATACTCAGAGAATGGCATCTGTCTGTTGACCCATTCGTCGAGAAGTTGTCCTTGCCCGGTGCAGGATAGGGCAAACACGTTATACTCATGCATATGTATTACAAGGTGAGCAATTACCAGAATGTATACCCTGTTTGGCACTTTTAAAGTTCAAACATATCTTGTTGGAATGTGTAGACTTTGTTCCTATACGGCAAAGGTATTACACAGTTAATACTATGAAAGTGTTATTTGATACTATAGATTTTGGTATTGTTTTAGATTATCTGAAAGAAATCTGACTTTATAAATCATCATAATATGTTCTTATATATAATTACTTGGTTTGAACATATTTTATTGCATTTATTTTTACAAAGTATGCAAATGTGTCGGACCACAAGTTCTTACAACATTAGTTACTGCCCTTCCCAATATAATTTCAATTACAAAGAACAGTTGTAATGTCATGGTTAGAGTAAATATATTAAGTAACAATGAATACAGAGAATAAATGAACTAACGTTTACAAATGTAGACGTAAACAGCTGTCACGATAGTTGGGTGAAAGAAAAGAAGAAAGAAAAGGAGGAGAATATATAGAATATACTTTAGTAAGTGTATATATATAAGTCCGAACACACTGCTGAGCTGTTTTTATACACTAGTTAAAACGCCTGGTGTATTTTATATATTTTTGCACAGCTAGACAAACAATTACATATTCTTTATCACTAATATCCATATTGCCAACACGTTCAACGGATGGAACAGTCTGGTTGATATAAACAGGTTACGCCTCTGTTCAATAAATCGACGACATTTAAAAAGAAAATGTTCTGCATCTTCTTTGTCTTGTCCACAGTCATATGTTGGTGATAAGCATAAATGGTTCAAATACAAATCACCATTAAAGCTACAGAGTCTCTATATCAATCGTTTTCTTCTTTGTAGGCGTGTCTTTATTTGTAACTTCATGTTCACCAGTTCATGTCGAAATCGGTATTTAAGCGAGCAAAAATAGCACAGGAAATCATTAACTGTATATACATCAACCAGTGCATATCGTACCTACACACAGATACCAGTAGTTTTACAGAAAAAAAAGTTAGATTCTTTCGGGGCTCGAACACACGATCTTCTGATTTCAAGTCCGGTGCTCTATCCATTGAACTACAACGCTACTTGAGAAAATAGTATTCTAACTACCATTTATTATGAGGCAAAATAACTTAACATATTTGAGCGTAACTAAAGATGGATCAATACATATGTAGTCCATATTGTCGCACGTGTAAATTAACATTGCCTGGTGTAATACTGTATGTTATCAATATGAAACTAATATCTCGCCTCAAATCAACCAAATCTCGACTTGCTATTTAGCGCTTGATAATTTTGTGTGCGCGCGCTTGTTATTATGTAATGTCTATTTAGTGTTAAAAATGCTACAACATACCATTAAATAGCAGTGGTCTAGTGGTTCAGCGTACATCTTTCAAAACTTACAAGTGCTGTGGTTCAAATTCCGTCCGGGCAACTATTTTTTGTTATCACATATATTCTGGTGCCGTATATTTATCGATGTTACATGTACGGAGGCTAAATAAAAAATGTGAAATTTTACGCATCGAATTTCTGCTTATATACCGACTTTTGGGGTGTTCGTCGATTTGAAACTACTTCACACTTGACTCATTCATATTGAGTTATTACCAGTTAAGATAGGGACTGTACAGCTTTAAGGTTGCTGCATAAGTTTCGAATGCGAGCATGAATTACAGAAAGTATTCGGGAGCCGCATACATAAAACGGCGGGACAGTGGGACATTTAAACATTGTATTGAGGACACAACATTTAATTGCCTTTAAAGGCATTTTCTGTAGTTTTTCATGCGCAGCATTTTAGGCGACTTCTCTTCTAAAACTATTGGATAGATTTTCCTAAAATTTTTTTACAGGAATGTTGCTCTTGATATCTAGTTGTATTTATTGTCTTTTTTAAAAAAAATTAATTTTTTTTTTTTATTTTTTTTTTCATTTAATTCTTTTTTTATTTTTTTTATTTTTTTTTTATTGTCTTTATTTATATAAATGCCTATTATTAGAAACATACATAAAATAGGGAAAATATAGCATTTTGTAAAAATTCAAACAAAATTAAAAAAGTTAAGCATAATGGTAGACACATATGCAAATGTATTGACCTACAAGTTATTACAACATTAGTTACAGTTCTCTCCATTGTGGCTGAAAAAGTGTACGTGATTATCGGTTTGAAATTGTAACAATAATTTTAAATATGAACTTGATAAGGAAAAACGAAGAAAAAAAACTCCAAAAATTTAAACTCTGCCGTGCCATTCTACCCCCACGCAATCTCCACCGAAATAACACCCCATATCCCCGTTCAGGCTGATAGAAACATAGCGACAGTTGATATAGACAAAATACAACGTTATATTGATACAGAGTATCGTTTAGTGTTTTTAATATAGTTTTGAACTTGAGTAAATAGAATATGATTCCCTGGTCCGTTAATTGTTCGATGCCGTATAAAAGTTTGTGAGTACTTAAAGAATGAAATATACGAGTGTCTACAAATAATTGCCGTCTTTCATTCCTGAAAATTACATATCTAAACAAATAATGCTCAACATCTTCAACACCATCACCACATATACATTTGGGAGTATCCCTCAAATGATTAAGATAGAGATCAGCGTTTAAATTGGTGAAATTATTTCGTAAACGCGCATGTAGAACTGAAAGGTATCTATCACCCAATATGTAGTATTGGGGGTACTATTGGTGGTTTAAAGTATGTTTAAGTATAGTTTTAAAACTCGAAAGGGACGGTGCTTCGCGAATATTAATATCAAGTTCGTTCCAAAGTTTTAGAGATGACGGTAAGACTGATCTCGAAAACAGGTCTGTTCTTCTAGGTAATGTAATGAAGTTGGAACTGTTTCTCAAGTTGTAAGGATTCGATTCCGAAATAGTTGAAGGGAATATCAACTTTTTGATGTGTCTTCTATTAGACAGAGAGACACAACCAATTTTAGTTAAAAATGTTTGTGTAGAGACAGAACGAGTCAGGCCGGTAACTATTCACGCGGCTTCATATTGTATTTTTTTCTAAATTATCTCTTTCATAAATTGTACAACTATCCCATACTATAGCCGCGTATTCTAAAATAAGGTGAAGGTAAGATTTATATATTTGATTAAGCGTTTGACGTTTTAATTTAAATTTCATTAATTTCATTGAACCTAGTACCTTAGACGCAGATATTACAATATTTTAAATATGTTGATGCCAGGACCCATCATGACTAAGGGTTACTCCTAGATGTTTATGATGGTCAACAAAATAGTGGAGTATTTTCAAATATCAAAGACGGACGGTTTCTGTTTGCAAGTGAAAAGAAGATAACTTCAGTTTTAGATGGATTATATTTTACTAGCCATTGCTTTGACCAATTCGATATTTTACACAAGCCCTCATTAATTTTAGTTTCCATAGAATATATGTCGGATGTAGATACCGCAATAGAACTGTCATCAGCAACTAGCCTTGTCGTAATAAGCAATGTACGCTCCCTAGTCAGCGGACGTAGTTACCACTTCGTTTCAAATACCTAGAATATTACATAATAATTTATAACCGACGCAGAGGAGAGTATAAGCAATGCATCAGCTATGTCGATTATTTAAATTAAAAATAATAATGGTCCTAGAACAGAGCGTTGGGGTACGCCGGCATTTGGAATTTTTATTTCAGAAAAATATGAACCAACGAAAACTCTTTGTTTACGATCAGTTATTAATTATTTATCGAATTAAAAATGTTGCCTTAAATGCCATATTTTCGGAGTTTAAAAATTAAAGCTGCGAGCCAGATAGAATCGAAAGCTTTGGATATATAAAACAATACCATACATGTAAATATATCATCAATCGCTTTGCATATTTGATTATAAATATCAATTAGTTGGTAAATGGTTGAGTGATCAGGTAAGAAACCAGACTGGTTTTTGAATATTAAATTATTGGTAAGCAAAAAATTAAAAATATGTTTGAATATCACGCGTTCCATAACTTTTCCAACGCAACTAATTAACTATTGGTCTATAGTTTGATGGTGAATCTTTATCACATGATTTAAAAAGTGGCACAGCATTAGCTAGTTTCCAGCATTGTGGATAGATGCTTTCTTGAATTGAACGATTAAACAGAATACACAGGGGGCGACATATTGTTTTTGAAGTTTCTTTCAGGACTCGATGACATATTTCATCTGGCCCACTAGCTTTATTTATCACTAAAGTTGATAGGATATCAGAACATTCATTTTCAGTAATATTAATATCATTGATATTATTGATCGTCTTAAGTATAAATAGTGGTAGAGTGGCATCGGTGTCGTCAGCAGTTGATATTGATGTAAAAATGTCATTCAATAAATTTGCCTTTTCCTCGTCATATTTGATGGTAAATATTTAATAGTTGGTAAACTGTGGAATGACCCTGTCGGAAACCGAATTGGTTAACAAAAAGTAAATTGTTAAAGACTAAGAAGTTAAAAACATGTTTAAAAATAATTCTGTCTAATATCTTTGCAACGCAACTAAGTAACGAAATCGGTCTATAGTTACTTGGCTCCCGGTTTAAATAATGGCAAAAAAATAGCTCTTTTTCATAAGTCGGGATAAATGCCTTCATTAATGGAGCGATTAAAAGTATATAGAGTGGTTTTGAAATGGTATTAACTGTTTCCTTCAACATCCTATGAATTATTATCCACTAGCCATGTGCATCACTAAAATCTTAATTATTTCTAGAATTTCGGATTCCTGTATTACTATATCATCTATTCTCGAATTAGTTCTGTGAAAAAACTGTGACAATCTCGCATCTGAGTCAACGACAGTCGATATTGAAGCAAAGTAATCATTTAAGCAATCAGCTGAGTAAATCACTTCACCAGTATCTAATGTAATGTAGTAACAGGTGGTGGAATAACACTTCAGAATTTGTTTGATAAAATGTTTTAAGATTTTCCAGTATTTGCGTTGATCTGTGACATTTGCATCGTATATCTTCCAAATTGCTAAAGAAGTGTTCCTTTGCACGCTTTTTTTTAATTATTTACTTTGTTACTTAACGACTTGTAAAATCTCCAATTCTCGGCTGTATTGGTACTGATAGCTTTTTGTTTTTGGTGATCACGTTTTCGCGTGACACGTCTTAGTTCGGAATCGTACCATGGTTTATCATTAGGTCTAATCTTAACAAGTTTTGATGGAAAACATAACTTAAAGACATCACACCAGCCTAATCTATAATTTAGAAATAGTGGGGACATAATTATGATTGTTTTTTTCATGCATTGTGACAAGTACGAGAATTTCATGCAAAATTGGAGATTGGTATCTACTGTTATATTATGAGGCCCCGACAAACAATTTTAAATCCGATTTAATTATTTCTAAATTTTATGTTTAACAGTACCAGCATGATTTAATTTCAATATTGTCAGTATTGATTTTGGTTAAGTTTAAGACAACATATATTATATTGTTAATTTAATAATAATTATGTATAAACATACATTAATTGGGTCTTCTAAAATGGTCTCAAAATACAGTCTTTGAACAATAAACTGACCAATCTTAACCAAATTCGATTTCGGTATCCATAGGATGATCGGCGTGCGTTGTCGAAACTAATGTTTTCATTCCACTGACACACAGCTAAGTTTGTTTATAAAATGTACTGTATATCACCACAAGAACCTATCCTTTTGTCGTGAAAAATGTTTAGTGTGTTTTTTAAAGATTCCACTAAATAAGAGTCCATACTGAAAATGTAATTCTGGGGAGTTTTGTAAACGTCAAAACTTTTGATTGTCGATAATAAAAGCTGTTTTGCAAAAGGTTCTGTTATGATTATACGACCTGGCTCATACTTTTTATCTGTTTTACATCTGGATGCTGATTCACACTTGTCATGGATGTTCTCATAGTGTGTGTGGCACAGCATTCTCTAACATAGATTTTAATTTGTCTTTATCACCCTTGCAATTTCTCATTGCATATTGCACGTGAGTTTTTACAGGCCCAACCTTGTCATACAACTGGACAGACCAGGTTTTGCCGTGCCTACATTTAGCGCCTGAAGATATGTTTTTCAAAAAAAAATCCAAAGACACAGACACGTGCCACGTGTCATTGGCACGTGTCATTTTGATTTACTGTGTATTTTCTCTGCTCGCGTACACATTTATTTATGCTGGCATTTCTATCGTGTACATGACGGCGCACTTTAGTTTTTTTTTCATCAAATGTTTCATAAATGTGCTTAGTTCCTAACGTTTCGTGACGTTGAGCGCAGGGATCATCTTTGCGTGATACAACTTTATTTTGAATGACGTTTTTACTGTTATATCCCAAGCAAACGCTATCTGTCTATTTAGAATTTCGTCGTGTTGAATGCCTTGAATCAGTGACTATATTAAGCGCGACAGGTAGACAATACGAGGGGGGTTTAATATATTCTGTCACTGGTAATCGGAACTAACGGATACTGGAAATATAAAAAACTTCTTATTACAATCCTTCAAAGTATTCCCCCTGAACAGATACACACTTTCGGAGTCGCGCTATCCATGACGTAAACGCAGCAAAGAAGTCTCCCCTTGGTATACTGTTGAGACACTGAATTATTCCGGCACCAAGGACACTTCTGGAAGCATAGCGTCTACCAGAGAGGCTTTTCTTCAGCAAAGGGAATAGGAAAAAGTCACAGGGACTTAGGTCGGGAGAATAAGGTGGGTGTTCAAGCTGTACCATTTTTTCTTGCTCCAATAAAGACTGCACAATTTTAGCTTTGTGAGCTAAGGCATTGTCATGACTCTGCTGGATGCCATTCAAAACTTTACTTGGACGTTTTTTCTTGTAATTATTTTTGACTGCTTTGAGAACTTTGTCCTTGTAAAATTTGGCCGTGATGGTTTTAGCGCTTTTTGTTCGTTTTGCAATAACCGGTTTTGCCTGATTTTTACCCAACCATTGTTTATTGTTTATCCGCCGCTGGGGCTCAAAAAGGTACACTAGAAATTTTTCTAGGATGACAATTTTTATATATTTTTAGAAGATTTTTAGCACATTTTAAGCGTTTGGCCTTTTGTTCAGTTGACAGCAAATGAGGGACCCATCTAGCACAAAGCTTCTTTAATTGCATACAGTTAGTCAAAATGTGATGAGTTGTGCCTTCTGAGATGCCAAGACTATTAGCTATCTTAGAAACTGTATACCGCCCATCTTCGTCTACCATGGCCTTCACAGCATCAATGTTCTCCTTTGTTGCTGCAACAACAGGCCAGTCAGGACGGTTACGGTCTTTAATGCTAAGTTTACCCCTTTTAAATGTCTTAGCCCAACGAAAAACGGTTCTCAATGTCACGGCAGAACTGCCATATATACGGCACAGTTCAGCATAAAGCTCTTTTGCAGGTACTTTTAAAGCAACCCTGGCTTTAATGTAAGCCCTAATTTCAATTTTTCTTCACTTTTATGATAGCATTCAAATATAGCCACTATATATGAGTGCGCACAATTCAACCATGAATGTCTCCGTCAATTGTTATCGGATTAAACCGCTATTTTGCATGTACGTAGTTAGTGAAATCGCCTTCAAATGCACGAGTTTTCAGTGCGGTAATATAAGGCGGTTTCTACGGGAGCGCATTAGTGACAAAATATATTGAATGTCCCTCGTACATGGCACCGACGAGAGATTATGCCAGAATGTGTGGTATCCAAATGTAGAATATTGAATCCTAATTTAGAGAATATACCATACATGGGACATATGTGGGACTAGAAAGGATATTTTGTCATGATTGTTATTTGGTTTATTGTGTATTATTTCAGTCTATACATATTTGTGATAATTAAATAAATTGAATTTGCAGATTTTACCTTTTTAATCTGTCATATTTAAATGTTTCTATTCGAAACAGTAAAATGAATATATAGCAATTGTAAGAAACATTGCACATTGTAGTTTTACATAAAACTATGTCAGGGCCTCAATAAATATTTTCCACAGTAGAGGATTAACAAGTTTGTGATCGTCTCTAGCTATAAAATGTCCGTGATCTTTTGAATCTGGTGTGATGTCTTTAACTGAATCTATAAACATGCTTGTAAAACGTTTGCCCGCTAAGTCAACAGAGTCTTCATTTAAAAAACTCCAGTCATGAGTTAACAAAAGCGCATTAAGTTGATCAAAGTCAGCCCTTTTGTATAGCCAAACACGTCTTTTATACGAACATTTGGTACTATATGTTAATGGAATGACAACGCAAGTACCAAAATGGTCGCTTATATCGCAAGGGATTTTTATTACACCGGAATCAATAAAATCGAATGAATTTGGTATAGCGCTTGTACGATATCCCTCTTCTGCAACGTCACAGACTATGCGGTCATATGCTAAAAATAGTAAGTCTATCACGTGATCGATATTTCGGACAAACAAAGAACAATGGCAGCTAGCGATGCGTTTATAGTTGTCACTCTCGAAAAAAAAGATATACCTGGGGCTAAATTTGTGTACGAATCGGTAGAAAAACATTCGAATACACAGTTATTGAGATGGCTAGAATGCGTGATCGATATTTCGGACAAACAAAGAACAATGGCAGCTAGCGATGCGTTTATAGTTGTCACTCTCAAAAAAAAAGATATACCTGGGGCTAAATTTGTGTACGAATCGGTAGAAAAACATTCGAATACACAGTTATTGGGATGGCTAGAATGCCGAGGACTTCCTAAAACAGGCGACAGAACTAAGATACTGAAAAGGTGAGGAAAACAAGTCTGGTGTAAACAATTTCTTCGGCTCTTCTCAACTGTTAACGACAACAATCCTAATGCTTTTTAAATCGATTGATATTGTGTTTATACGAACCAAGATTATATATTGTGATTATAAACCAATCTTAATTCTTACGATAATGACAATATATACTCGCCTCCAATAATTTTAAAGGACGAAACGAGTTAACGACGAATGTAAAAATAAATGTTACCCCACCCACTCATGTATACATATGTAAACGGGAAAACGTAATGCTGGTTTTAAATTGACGTATAATTTCGGCTTGGGTAAACATGTGATTGTCTAAATGTTTGATCTTTACAACAGTATTCATTTTTATCAGCAGATACACTCAGTTATTTATTTGTTTATTTTTCAATATATGTTCAGGGTACATAGCTTCATAGCTGCAGGGGAAGACAAAAACTTATCCATAAGTGTTGATGCCTGAAAGTGGTATAGTTTGAAAAACGAATCCGTTAAACTGACAGCATCATCATCATCAGATGTTCCATTACTGCCATATAGCGGTTGGAGAAAATTTCCTGGCCATGCAACAGAAATGCCCAAACATTTCGACAAGGGGCACATACATCACCACATAATAGAGTCGGTGCAATTTATCAATAAAAGTTTGATATTGAATGAGAGCGAGGATGAAGATGAGGACATTGAAGATCTTCATACTGCTAAGCCATTAAAAAAGGGACTGACATTCTTTGAAAGTGGACATGTCCAAAAAATGCAAGACTGTGCGAAGCAAGGTCATTACTTCATCAAAGCCAAGGTTATGGCATCGTATCGAGTGAATGTTTTGTACGATGTAACTGTTACACTGTCACAATTGTCTGGCTTCGTTCGAGATGCATCATGCACTTGTTTTGCTTCAGAAATGGGAAGGTGCAGCCATGTCACCGCACTTCTTTATGCTCTTGTGGATTATAATGAAAATAGGGACAACACACAGACAGACCCTCTTTTGAGTTGCACGTCATTGCCATGTACATGGAACCAAGGAAGAAAAAAAGATAAACAGCCAAAAAAAGTGCATGATCAAATACATAGCACGAAAAAACAGAAGATAACTGAAGTGATTAACTTTGAACCCAGGGCACCATCAACTGTTCAATGTAGTGAACAAGAACTAAATAAGAGTATGCTATGATGTCTTGGGAAGTCCAATCAGACCGACAGCATGTAGATGTCGCTTCTACAGCATCAATATGATGACTATGAAGTAGACGACGATCGACGTGTTATACTGAAGCAGCATCAGGTTTATTGTTGGAGAACTTGAAAGTGCCATCTGAAAGTGGCTTTCCATTTCAGTTGGTCAAGATACAAGGCAGTGATGAGTGGTACAGCCAACGCCGAGTGCGCATAACGGCATCGCTGTGCAAAACTACTGCTTCATTGAAATCGGTGTCTGCTATTTCAAACTATTTAATGGCAAATGGGAGTAACCGGACTCAAATTTAGTGGCTTTGTTGTTTGGTCCAGCAAAGAAACTCTCGTAAAAAGGGTGAGATTGGATGTAGAATTTTGGTTATCTTTAAAAGAGAAGCTTATTGAATTTCACCACTCGTACATTTACCCAGAAATATTTGAAATGAGAATTTCCCGTGAACTGGTACCGTTTAAACTTGTTTAAATTGTTTGAGAGAGAAATGGCTCGTTTTGATTAAAAATATGCCATCCAGCTGTTAATCCAATTCAGATCAAAATAAAATGTTGAGGTTAATATTCAGAAAGTGCCCGTATATCGTATGTATGTAAAGCAAATTAAACTTTTTATTATAGCGTTAAACGGAGTAAAAATAAAATTACTCGGTGCCATAAAGTCAAATTTTAAACTCCTTTATCTTTTGTTTTTTAGCGTTAAAATGAGTACATCAAATGTTCATTCCTTGGCGCTATATGACTTTATTAATTTCGGAAGCAACTTTAAATGACATGCATCCAAATCCTTTTTCAAAATTGATGCAACTAGATTTTGTTTAAACTAGCATTAAATGTTCATATCTTGCGTCATGACTTTTAAATTGATCACTGATGCGCCATACCTTGATTTTTAAAGGGACTCATGGCAATCTTGAAGTTTCTATGAACATGATGAAGTATCAAAATTGGTGTATCAATTTATTAATCCAGTATCATTTTTATCATTTTGACTTTAGACCAGCCTTGCATATATACAATTCAGTTTGTGTTTTTAATTTTCTATAGTTAATTGAAGAATAGTAATAATTATATATATATATGCAAAAACATTTAACTTTATACTGTGTCACTTAAAACTACTCTTGATCAAGTTGTTTTAAATCCATTTTTTCCTTGCTGTATATTAGTAACTTGTCTATTGTTGAATTTGTTATATGTTTTTGTTAATGTGTATATCTTATATGCTTTTACTGACAACAACTAAACAAATTGTAACTTTTAACTTGTTGTTGAGTAGTACTTGTGTTTATATTTATTTCAATTGAAAAATGTTTGGCCGAGATGCAAGTTCAGTTATCGGTCAGGGAAGACAATCGTAAGCAAATCACACAACATGTTAACGGTTTTGCTGTCTTTTCTTCCTTTTCAGCTCTACTGACCAAAAGCCGGGAGAGCTTAGGGAATAGCATGTTGTCCGTCCGTTAACTTTTGTTATTAACACTCGAGCACTTTCATTTTGCATTGATCTTTATCAAACTTTGTCCGATTCTAGTTATCAACGAAAGCTTGGACAAGTTTAAGAAATAGCTAACTACCATTATTCCTCCATTATGGGAGCGAGAGATATCTCTTTATGACCTGTAATGTGTTGTAGGCAGTTCAAATAGAATCAAATCAATCAACAATGATTTGTTTACGATACTTAAAAGGACACATGGAAATCTTGAAGTCTTGTATATCAAGCATTAAAGATGTTTATTGAATTGAATTGGGTTTTAAGGCGCACCAACACATGAAAGGTTATATAGCGCCTAACAGGCATGAACATGCCAGGCTCATCCTCCACGTACATCGAGATAAAAAGGGATCTGCAGTGGCCCTATTCTTTGCCCCGTGACCAAACAGGGCCCCCGGGAACCACACTGGGCTAAACATGTTAAAATTAGCCGCTCAATTATTAATCCAGTATTACTTTGACTTGATAAATCTGCTTGCATTTATACTAAAATGCAATTTTTTATTTTTCAACTTTTCCTTGTTATACTTGTTATAGGAATATGTTATTGATGAATGTAATCAACAGTTAGTAATATGCAAAAACAATGTGCTTTATACTATTCTTATAACTAATACGGGATGCCACAAGTTTTTAAAAAAAATCAAGATTGCCATGTGCCCCTTTAAACTGTCCAAGAATAAGTGAAACAAACAGTTTACAAAACAAAAAAAGGAAGTCTTGCATGAATCTTTTTTAATAACATTTTTCATTAAGAAAACTAATTCATTTACAACACTTATCAATGTCACGTTGAAATATGTAGAGCAGCCACTAAATATGTTTCTGTCAATCAGTTCGTGAACAAACATATTTGAAAAGGATTAAAGCCTTTTAATCCTTTTCAAATATGTTTGTTCACGAACTGATCGAAAGAAACATACTTAGTGGCGGCTCTACATTTTTATCATATACCGACATGTTTTTATTTAAATACAATTCACTTGACAAGAGGCGTTTGAAAGTTCACTAGACAACCTATCACAAAAAAACATTGCGAAAAGACAGGCTGGATCTCCGGGGGAATTATTTTTTGAAGAAGTTTGATTTTTTTCATTCCTTCAATTGAGCGTTCAACATGAATTCTGTGTTTAGCAATATCTTTGGTCGCTGCCTCTTCATGCGGTTTAAAGCGGTGTCGTCCTCCTAAAAAGAGCGGCCGCACCAATTTTCACATGCTTTTCATTCAGCATTTCTTCAATCAAAAAACCGCAATCAGCCATTATGACATCTCCGGGGTTGAGGTGGTCAAGAAATACCGAAACTTGAACAATCTCTTTGTCACTTATACTCCCTTTATAGGCATCACTTACATAAACAATAACCCCATTAGGTGCAATGGCAACTAAAAGTTTGTATGTTGCATGACCTTTGTAAGAGGAATATTGATTTCCCGCTGCTTTAAAATTGCCTGGTTGCTGGACATGAACTTCGGTACAGTCTATGATACAACGAATATTTTTATATTTCTTAAAACATTTTGGTAAATGTTTTCGTATTTTTTCTCTTGAGGCAAGCATTACTGATCGAAGAGTACCAAACTGTTTGTAGAGCAATTGTATCCAAGTGAGAATACATGTTGAAACTTGGCGAGTATTAGTTAGTTTTAAAGCGGTAGGCTAGATCTTGATTCAGCAGCCATAATCTTAACCGTATAAGTGTCATAAAAAGTTCATCCATCGGAGACAATTTTCGTCGTCTTCCAGGTCTTCTACTTGGTATAGTATTTGGGTTTCTTATTCCTGAATTCCAATAGTTATTTGTTTTGGTACTGTCTCCCAGGAACTCCCATAAACACATGAATTTGGCAAATGTGTAAAATTTGAAGGCAATGTCATCATCCTTTACAGACTCCACACAAAGTCTATCACGAAAATGTACTTTTGATGTTGATACATTATTTTTGTTGGTACATGTAGGTTTTTTAATTTCAAAATCCGACAGTTTTATTTTTAAGTCTTTCTCCAGAATGTTATTTTGAATGCTCAGTTTCACAATATCGGAAGATGCTTGTTTTTCTGTTTGACATTGTTTATTTTCTTCGTCTGGCTTACACATTGTACCAATACTTATTACGTCTTGCTCAGTGTATAATGGTGTAGCTGTATACACCATTTCTTGGGTGTCGGATGTTGAAGGTCCTGCTGAGGGCTCCATGTAATGAACTGGTGTCTCCGGCAGAAGCAGCAACCCCTCGACTGCCTCGTTTGTCTCTAAGCGTCTCTAATTGATCGACTTGTAGGTTTGTCTGACTACAGGTGCTCGTCTTTTCCTGGTAACCTGCAATATAATTTAAAACTTAATTAAAAAAATTGCTGATATTACTTCTGGTTTACTGCATAGAAGCAGTATTTCATTAAGAATAGTGGTAATAAAATATAAAGCAGGTTTGTATAATAAGCACAAACTAGTATGGTATAAACAGTAGTTGACCTAATATCAACCCCTGAATAACTCCTGTCTGAATGCGAGAATTAACAAGATACAACAATATTCATTTAAAGTCAGTTTATACAAACATTAAATACAAAATTAACCCGAGTTTCCAACGAACACGGGTGGTATAGCAGCTAAAAATACAAACAGCAAACACACACTTTACTTTTAATTTCACACATGTAAATACAGTAAAAGAAAAACAACACAATTTACTTTCATTTTAGCTTGCATATATTTAGATAGCACACCTTTCTGTAGAGACACGACACTCTGTTTGTTTCGCATGTTTTAAATAGTGATCAATAGTTAATTACATTATACGATGTATTTTATCCGGGTACTATTACATCCGAATTTATACGCGTTACTACTTTCGGTTTATAAAGCACCGTAAACAAAAGTCAAATTACCTGCTTCCCACATTTAATCGGGTCCGGATTTTCTTCCGTAGGACCATTTCCACCAACAAAATGAAGAGAACATATGTAGGTATCCTTTTTCACGTTGCCTAACGTGAATTATTTCCGGCCACAACTTTCTACCCACCGGAGACACTTTTCTCGTTCTTTGTCTGGCTTTGGAAAACCATTCCCGAACCCAATGAAATAGATTTCTCGCATTTCCCCCGTTCTTGAATCACTTTTGCACTCTCCCCAGCAGCAATGTTTTGTTGTGACCATGTTGAGTATATATATTAAGCACAATTAAGTATATGAAAACTGTAAAGTAGATCAATCGATCGTTCGTTATTCTACGACTTCTGCGATTGTTTGTCCGAATTTCAAGATGGCGGCATTCGTGGGCGGAGTTAAGCATTACAAGACTTTCTAAAAATAGATTCTCATTGGAATATGTACAAGCGCTATAACAATAGGATCTAACAGAGTTGCTGACCGGTTAGTTGCCCGTGTAGGTTCATTTATAATATTAATGAGGTTATTAATAAACATGATATCTTTGAGATAGATTTAACTGATCTTCATCTATATCTCTAACCATAACAATAGCACTACACACATCAAGAGCTTTTAATGCATATATTTAGGTCTGTCCAGAAACCACTGGGCGCATATTAGGTTGTCTGTAAATAGTACATAGGATAAATGATTTGTCCCGATCTTTTATTTCTATTCATACTGTGTCTTGTAACGTATTTTCTAGTTCTAAAATGCGACGTGAAAATATATTTTCAGTAACGTACACGAGTATCCTGCTAGAATGTGCTCATTTATCATTTCTATATATGGTACAAAACCCATCAATATGTAAAGAGTCGGTTAAAACGTTAGCAGACAAATGCGTTTCCGTGAAACATAGTATGTTAAAATCAGAGAAGTTGTCTTTAACGTATTCCATTTTGTTGCGAATACTTCTAATATGTATATGAAATATTAAAAGATTAGGCGTATCTGTAACTAGAAGTGGCCCTGGGATTTTCTCAACATCATTCGACGCAAATTCAATATTAACGATACTGTCCATGGCAAATGCAATAACATTTGCTTTAAAAATTGACAAATACGCAAGTAATAACATCATATGTTGTAAAATAGACCGGAAAGGCTTACAGTAATCAAACACTTAGAGAACCATACGTTTTGTTGGTATAAGAGCCAATTGCTATTCCCCAGCAACTTAAATCATTACCCATTTGGTTTCAAAATTATAACTAACACAGTGCCGGCGAAAATCATTTGGTGCTCTTCAAATACGCAGTGTGACAAACCTGACCCCAGAAAGACAACAGACAAGAGAAAAAGACATAACAAAAGGGAGAGTAAGAACGTACAAATAATGCAAATAGAGTAATGCATTCTTAGTGAAGGATTTTCGGATAATAAATTGTTTATTTAAAGTACAAAAATATAACCGTTATGAATTTTTCCATTGAACAAGGTCAATGAGAAGGGATACAAATTATATTACGTAACTTTGAAACGAAATTCAAGGGCTGTGACAGATTTAATACAGTGGAGTAATTATATTCGCGTAAACTTCCAACCACAACGATCAAAATATTTACGGATGAGTGCGAGACAGCACGCAGAGAACTTCTAACCGATTACGCAAGAGATTGAGAACAAATGAAAAATATTTATCGGTTATTTCGAAACATAGAAAACATTATTACAAAAATAAACATCGGGCAAAGGCTATCTATAATCTAAAACAGAGAACAACGTTAAGTGACACTGCTAAAAACCACCCACGAAAGTTTTGAGATTGTATATTTAAGTTAAAGAATACAAATATAAACAAGAGTTATACTATTTCTAGTGAGGATTTCTACGAGCATTTTATGATATTTTCAATGACACTGATGTTGAAGATTATTTAAATAATGATGACAACTATTCCACGATTATTGAACAAATTGACTGTGATTTTAGTGTGATTGAAATCCAAAACGAAATCGGTTATCTTAAACGGAAGAAACTTTCCGGTGAAGATTTATTGATATCAGAAATATTCATTGAATCATGTTCTATTATTTCTCCTATGATATGTAAATTGTTTAACTTCATGTATGCAAATAGTTATTACCCAAACAGTTGGTCAAAGGGCATATTAGTTCCAGTACCTAAGAATGGGGATACAAATGATGTAAACAATTATCGGGGTATAATGTTAAAGAGTATATTTTCCAAAATGTTCTCGCATTTGCTGGATAACCGGTTGAGAAAGTGGACGGACGAAAACAATATTTTAACAGAATTTCAATTTGGTTTTTGAAACATAAAAGTACTACCGAATGCATTTTTATATTACATTCTATCGTTAATAACATTATAAAAAATGAAAAAGGTAAACTTCATTGTGCATTTGTTGATTTCAAGAAGGCATTCGACCTTTTATATCGGAACGCTATATGGTTCAAGTTATTAAAAATGGGTTTTCCCTCAAAATGTGTTAAATGTTAGAATCTATGTATAGCTCTGTAAAAACATGTGTTAAAGTGAATGGATCTTTAAGTGATATCTTTGATAGTTATATGGGTGTAAAGCAAGGCGAGGTTTTATCTCCCCTGCTCTTTATTATGTTTATGAATGACATGTCAGCCTCACTGTATGATGCAAATGCAAATAGATTATCATTAGAAGAACTACACGTAGTTTTATTACTATTTGCTGATGATACTGTACTATTTTCAAGAACTGCTGATGGTTTACAACTTTCGCTAAATAAACTAAACATGTATTGTGATACATGGAATATTACTGTTAATATTGATAAAACTGTTTAA
>JAWPHD010002316.1:0-263405 GCA_037043455.1 Cyrtodaria siliqua
CTCTAGGGAATAGCGTTTTCAAGGCTTATAATGCATAAACTAGGGAATAACGTTTTCAAGGCTTATATTGCATATACTAGGAAATAGCGTTTTCAAGGCTTATATTGCATATACTAGGCAATAGCGTTTTCAATGTTTATACTGCCTTTACTAGGGAATAGCGTTTTCAAGGCTTATAATGCATATACTAGCCAATAGCGTTTTCAAGGTTTATACTGCCTATACTAGGGAATAGCGTTTTCAAGGCTTATAATGCATATACTAGGAAATAGCGTTTTCAAGGCTTATATTGCATATACCAGGCAATAGCGTTTTCAAGGTTTATACTGCATATACTAGGGAATAGCGTTTTCAAGGCTTATAATGCATATACTAGCCAATAGCGTTTTCATGGCTTATACTGTATATATTAGGCAATACCGTTTTCAATGCTTATAATGCATATACTAGGGAATAGCGTTTTCAAGGCTTATACTGCATATACTAGGCAAAAGCGATTTCAAGACTTATACTGCAAATACTAGGGAATAGCATTTTCAAAGCTTATAATGCATATACTAGGGAATATCGTTTTCATGGCTTATACTGCATATACTAGGGAATAGCGTTTTCAAGGCGTATACCGCATATACTAGGGAATAGTGTTGTCAAGGCTTATACTGCATATACTATGGAATATCTTTTTCATGTCTTATACTGCATACACTACGGAATAGCGTTTTCATGGCTTATACTGCTTACTCTAGGGAATAGCATTTTGCAAGGCTGATATTGCATTTACTAGGGAATAGCGTTTTCAATGCTTATACTGCTAGGGTATAGCGTTTTCAAGGCTTATACTAGGGAATAGTGTTTTCAAGGCTTATATTGCATATACTAGGGAATAGCGTGTTCAAGGCTTATACTGCATACACTAGGGAATAGCGTGTTCAAGGCTTATACTGCATATACTAGGGAATACCGTGTTCAAGGCTTATACTGCATATACTACGGAATAGTGTTGTCAAGGCTTATACAGCATATACTAGGGAATAGCGTTTTCATGGCTTATACTGCATACACTAGGAAATACCGTTTTTAAGGTTTATAATGCATATACTAGGGAATAGCATTTTGCAAGGCTTATAATGCATTTAATAGAGAACAGCGTTTTCAAGGCTTATACTGCATACACTAGGGATTAGCGTTTTAGTGAATAGCGTTTTCAATGCTTATACTGCATACACTAGGGTATAGCGTTTTCAAGGCTTATACTAGGGAATAGTGTTTTCAAGGCTTATATTGCATATACTAGGGAATAGCGTGTTCAAGGCTTATACTGCATACACTAGGGAATAGCGTGTTCAAGGCTTATACTGCATATACTAGGGAATAGCGTTTTCAAGGCTTATAATCCATATACTAGGGAATACCGTGTTCAAGGCTTATACTGCATATACTACGGTATAGTGTTGTCAAGGCTTATACAGCATATACTAGGGAATAGCGTTTTCATGGCTTATACTGCATACACTAGGGAATACCGTTTTTAAGGTTTATAATGCATATACTAGGGAATAGCATTTTGCAAGGCTTATAATGCATTTAATAGAGAACGGCGTTTTCAATGCTTATACTGCATACACTAGGGATTAGCGTTTTCAAGGCTTATAATGCATATACTAAGGAATAGCGTGTTTATGGCGTATACTGCATACACTAGGGAATAGCGTTTTCTAGGTGTATACTGCATATACTAGGGAATAACGTTTTCATGGCTTATACTGCATATACTAGGGAATAGCGTTTTCAAGGCTTATACTGCATATACTAGGGAATAGCGTTTTCAATGCTTATAATGCATATACTAGGGAATAGCGTTTTCATGGCGTATACTGCATACACTAGGGAATAGCGTGTTCATGACTTATACTGCATATACTAGGGATTGGCGTTTTCAATGATTATACTGCATACACTAGGAAATAGTGTTTTCGAGGCTTATACTGCATATACTAGGGAATAGCGTTTTCATGGGTTATACTGCATACATTAGGAATAGCGTTTTCAAGGCTTATACTGCATATACTAGGGAATAGCGTTTCCAAGGCTTATACTGCATATACTAGGGAATAGCGTTGACAAGGCTTATACTGCATATACTAGGGAATAGCTTTTTCATGGCTTATACTGCATATCATAGGGAATACCGTTTTCAAGGCGTTTACTGCATATACTAGGGAATAGCGTTTTCGATGCTTATTCTGCATATACTAAGGAATAGCGTTTTCGTGGCTTATAGTAACAATAATAAGGAATAGTGTTTTCATGACTTGGAGTACCAATAGTGTATCAATAATAGGGGAAAGTGTTTTCATGGCTTAGAGTACCAATAATAGGAAATAGTGTTTTCACGGCTAAGAGTACCAATAATAGGAAATAGTGTTTTCACGGCTAATAGTACCAATAATAGGGAACATTGTTTTCAATGCTTAGAGTACCAATAGAGTACCAATAATAGTGGAAAGTGTTTTCATGGCTTAGAGTACCAATAATAAGGAATAGTGTTTTCAAGGCTTATATTACCAAAATAGGGAATAGTGATTTCATGACTTAGAGATCCAATAAAAGGGAAACGTGTTTTCATGGCTTAGAGTACCAATAACAGGGAATATTGATTTCACGGCTTATTGTACCAATACTAGGGAATAGTGTTTTCATGGCTTAGAGTACCAATAGAGTACCAATAATAGGGAAAAGTGTTTACATGGCTTAGAGTATCAATAATAGGGACTAGTGTTTTCATGGCTTAAAGTACCAATAATAGGAAATAGCGTTTTCATGGTTTAGAGTACCAATAATAGGAAATAGTGTTGTCATGGCTTAGACTACAGATTATAGGGAATAGTGTTTTCGCTGCTAATATTACCAATAATAGTGAACATTATTTTCATGGCTTAGAGTACCAATAGAGTACCAATAATAGTGGAAAGTGTTTTCAAGGCTTAGAGTACCAATAATAGTAGAATAGTAGGGAATAATGTTTTCACGACTAATAGTACCAATAATAGGGAATAGTGCTTTCATGGCTTAGAGTACCAATAATAGGCAATACTGACTTCGCGGCTTATAGTACCAATACTAGGGAATAGTGTTTTCATGGCTAAGAATACACATAGAGTACCAACAGAGTACCAATAATAGGGAAAAGTGTTTTCATGGCTTAGAGTACCAATACTAGGGAATACTGATTTCGCGGCTTATAGTACCAATGCTAGGGAATAGTGTTTTCATGGCTAAGGGTACCAACAGAGTACCAATAACAGGAAAAAGTGTTTTTATGGCTTAGAGTCCAATAATAGGGAATAGTGTTTTCACGGCTAATATTATCAATAATAGGGAACATTGTTTTAATGGCTTAGAGTACCAATAGAGTACCAGTAATAGTGGAATATGTTTTCATGGCTTAGAGTACCAATAACAGGCAATTGTGTATTCATGGCTTAGACTACAGATTACAGGAAATAGTGTTTTCTTGGCTTAGAGTACCAATAATAGGAAATAATGTTTTCACGTCTAATAACACCAATAATAGGGAATAGTGTTTACATGACTTAGAGTACCAATAGAATACCAATAATAGGGAAAAGTGTTTTCATGGCTTAGAGTTCCAATAATAGGAATATTGTTTTCACGGCTTATAGTACAAATAATAGGGGAAAATGTTTTCATGGCTTAGAAAACCAATAATAGGGAATATAGTTTTCATGGCTAAGAGTACCAACAGAGTACCAATAATAGCGAAAAGTGTTTTCATAGCTTAGAGTACCAATAATAGGGACTAGTATTTTCATGGCTTAAAGTACCAAAAATAGGAAATAGCGTTTTCATAGTTTAGAGTACCAATAAAGTACCTATAATAGGAAATAGTGTTTTCATGGTTTAGAGTACCAATAATAGGAAATAGTGTTCTCATGATTTAGAGTACCAATAGAGTACCAATAATAGGGAATAGTGCTTTCATGGCTTAGACTACAGATGATAGGGAATAGAGTTTTCACGGCTTAAAATACCAATAACAGAAATAGAGTTTTCATGGTTTAGAGTACCAATAGAGTACCAATAATAGGGAAAAGTTTTTTCATGTTTCAGACTACATATTATAGGGAATAGTGTTTTTATGGTTTAGAGTACCAATAATAGGGAATAGTGTTTTCATGGCTTAGACTACAGATGATAGGGAATAGTGTTTTCATGGCTTAGAGTACCAATAATAAGAAATAGTGTTTTCATGGTTTAGAGTACCAATAGAATACCAATAATAGGAAATATTGTTTCCATGGCTTAGACTACAGATTATAGGGAATAGTGTTTTCATGGATTAGAGTACCAATAATAGGAAATAGTGTGTTCATGGCTTAGACTACATATTATAGGGAACAGCGTTTCCATGGCTTAGAGTATCACTAATAGGAAATAGTGTTTTCATGGTTTAGAGTACTATAATAGAGAAATGTGTTTTTATGATTTAGAGTACCAGTAGAGTACCAATAATAGGAAATAGTGTTTTCATGGTTTAGAGTACCAATAGAGTACCAATAATAGGGAATAGTGCTTTCATGGCTTAGACTACAGATGATAGGGAATAGAGTTTTCACGGCTTAAAATACCAATAACAGAAATAGAGTTTTCATGGTTTAGAGTACCAATAGAGTACCAATAATAGGGAAAAGTTTTTTCATGTTTCAGACTACATATTATAGGGAATAGTGTTTTTATGGTTTAGAGTACCAATAATAGGGAATAGTGTTTTCATGGCTTAGACTACAGATGATAGAGAATAGTGTTTTCATGGCTTAGAGTACCAATAATAAGAAATAGTGTTTTCATGGTTTAGAGTACCAATAGAATACCAATACTAGGAAATATTGTTTCCATGGCTTAGACTACAGATTATAGGGAATAGTGTTTTCATGGATTAGAGTACCAATAATAGGAAATAGTGTGTTCATGGCTTAGACTACATATTATAGGGAACAGCGTTTTCATGGCTTAGAGTATCACTAATAGGAAATAGTGTTTTCATGGTTTAGAGTACCAATAGAGTACTATAATAGAGAAATGTGTTTTTATGATTTAGAGTACCAGTAGAGTACCAATAATAGGAAATAGTGTTTTCATGGTTTAGAGTACCAAAAGAGTACTATAATAGAGAAATGTGTTTTTATGATTTAGAGTACCAGTAGAGTACCAATAATAGGAAATAGTGTTTTCATGGTTTAGAGTACCAATAGAGTACCAATAATAGGAAATATTGTTTTCATGGCTTAGACTACAGATTATAGGGAACAGTGTTTTCATGGCTTAGAGTACCAATAATAGGAAATAGTGTTTTCATGGCTTAGACTACAGATTATAGGGAGCAGCGTTTTCATGGCTTAGAGTATCACTAATAGGAAATAGTGTTTTCATGGTTTAGAGTACCAATAGAGTACTATAATAGAGAAATGTGTTTTTATGATTTAGAGTACCAGTAGAGTACCAATAATAGGAAATAGTGTTTTCATGGTTTAGAGTACCAATAGCGTACCAATAATAGGAAATATTGTTTTCATGGCTTAGACTACAGATTATAGGGAATAGTGTTTTCATGGCTTAGAGTACCAATAATAGGAAATAGTGTTTCCATGGCTTAGACTACAGATTATAGGGAATAGTGTTTTCATGGCTTAGAGTACCAATAATAGGAAACATTGTTTTCATGGCTTAGACTACAGATTATAGGGAATAGTGTTTTCATGGCTTAGAGTACCAATAATAGGAAATAGTGTTTTCATGGCTTAGAGTACCAATAGAGTACCAATAATAGGAAATATTGTTTTCATGGCTTAGACTACATATTATAGGGAATAGTGTTTTCATGGTTTAGAGTATCACTAATAGGAAATAGTGTTTTCATGGTTTAGAGTACCAATAGAGTACTATAATAGAGAATTGTGTTTTTATGGTTTAGAGTACCAGTAGAGTACCAATAATAGGAAAGAGTGCTTTCATGGTTTAGAGTACCAATAGAGTACTATAATAGAGAATTGTGTTTTTATGGTTTAGAGTACCAGTAGAGTACCAATAATAGGAAAGAGTGCTTTCATGGCTTAGAGTACAAATATAAGGGAATAATGTTTCACGTCTTAAAAAGTATCTCCTTTCCATTTTTTCCTTTCCTTTCAGCTAGATCGATTGTATCAACTCGTAAATTTCTGTAAAATATTGTAAATAGTGGATGCTCCGATTAGATATAACTGCGCGTGAATAAAACATCGACAACATACCTAGCTGAGAGTTGGTTTCCGTGAATCCTTTCAGACTCGATATGTGTTAATTTGTATTGTACTGATGAAGAGCGTCATCATCTTATCTTATAAGACGTAATATAATACATTATTAACGTCATTTATACCATACAATTTTATCCTGTAACAGTGTTTGCTTGCAGAAAATGTCCTATTTAGCTTGTTTTAGCTTATTTGTGTAGTTTTTTCCTTCCCAGTTTCATCTGGTTTCCAGACACAACATATGTTATAAGGTCAGTATGACATGCCTTAGATATAATACAAGGTCACATTTTTGTATTTAAATGACATATGTATAAAACCATTTTGCTAGACAGCAAAATAAATGTACCTTTAAATGAATATAATTCTCGTCATGCAGGGTCTAAAAAACATGAATCACAGGAACAGCAAAAATGTAGCAACTATTTAAAGCATGCGACACAGCATGGATATCATATTTTCACAGTTTCTTCCACGATTAAATAAGAGGATATACAAATGACAAATTACCCCCAAAATGCATCGCTAGCACATGCGTCTAATAATAATAGGTCACCAGTAACTGTTTAGTCGAAATGCGTTTCAGTAAAACTAAAATTAAAATCTTAAATTTAAAGTATACTACAAAGCCAGTTTACACAGGTGTCGAACCGTGTGGGTAGGCTCACTAGTTATCCGGGCAGAGGGGTAAATTACCCCTGAATTCCTGTTCATTGTGTCATTGTGTCACGTAATTTAACGGTATTCAGCATCATCTAGCCGAAAAGGGTGTTATATATTAATATTACACCTCATTTGCATATTCCACTCTTTGTTTAATGTGACGTCATCCGGTCCATAAAGTTGGACGAAGCTGAGGTCCATATAACATTCTAGGTCTGACTGCCCAGTCCATAAAATTGCATATGGACCTCAGCACCATACATTATCTGTTAAATAACGCTCTAGAGACCACATCATAGAGCAACCACCTCATAGAGCGACCACCTGCTTTAAGAAACTACCATTTCTATTATTGGTACTCTAAGACAAGAAATCACTATATATATTCCCTATTATTGGTTCACAATAATACAATGCACATGTATTAAGAGATCACCAGTGTATAGAGAGACTTACTTTGCTCTCCCATTATAAGATATATATGATATATATATGATGATGGTATGATGAATGTTTAACAGAGTAGAACAGAACATACATTTTTATATGGTTTGTATATACGTACACCGTTATATATACATACATACATTTTAGTATTGTGTCAGGTGCTACTTGAGTGGTGGCAGAAAACATTGATCGTGGCTCCAGCGAAAAATGGAGGGTTTACAATAGGATTTGCAGAAACTCTGCAGTTCTGAAGGTGAGAAGGTTCTCTGAATAGTTTATCTAGATATAAATGGAGAGTGGGCTTGTAATGTGCATTCCTGTTGGCGTCATATAACCTTTTTGAGTTGGTGCGCCGTAAAACATCATTTCAACTCAACTCCAAGTGGCGACACGGTTGCAGTACATGAAAGTTTGAACTATTTCATGCGATTGTCGAGTCGTAATTGGCATGCTACGTCATGTTAAGTTTGGTCTGTAAAGCCTCTTTTACGTAAGAAGCCCATATGAGGAGCACACAATGTGCACGATGGGTGGCCATGTTGGACATCTCTAGTGAAAATAGAAATAAAGACAATTTTAGACTGTTTTAAACATGCAGTAGATTGTGTGAAGCCTACACAGTCGAGAACATGAAAATAAATAATGAGAAAAGCAATCAACTATATAATTAACAAAATCTCAAAACTTTACAACTTTTCAGTGGCATTGTTTTTTGTTTTTTTAATATATATAAGGAACAAAATGAATAAAAGCTACATACATACTTATATACAACCTATCAATATTCAGTATGTCATTGTGTGTAATCGCATACGCTGTAAACTGGAACTATTTTCATTGATGAATAGTATACTGTTAAGAGGTTCCTAGCATTGAGAAACACCAATTCATTTTCCATAGGCCTACCTTATAGCTCTAAGCTCTGAACTGAGTTCCCTAATATAGGAAGCTTTTTTTTTTTTATTTGTTTTGAAAGACCTATCTTAGTTTTATCAAAAAAAACATACAGAAACCATACGTTGAGTATGTTTTGAAAAAGCTGTTTGGGTCGGATGGTGCTGACCCACCTACTTGCATGTAGAAACATGAGGAAAATGTAAAATATACTTATTTCTTTGATTATTCCACACATTATGAATACATTGCACAAATATATGATTTAACCTTTATAAGTACTCTTCAAAAGTTGAATTTTAATTTTTTAGCAAGATTTTTTGGTTTGACAACCAATCAAAATTAAGAGATTCTGTGTAATAGCTCCGAATTTACCTGGAACTTTTTCCCTGCCCGCTGATTGGTTGGTAATTAGTGTAGCCTGATCAAAACATATTCACTCACATAACTGCAATAGGTCCTATTCAAAAGGAAACGACCCAAAATGAAAAGGTAATGGCCACATGCTTTGAACAGGTGGGTAACTTCTCCTCCTTATCTTTGATAAGTGTGTCAACATTTAAATAATTAAGCCGAATAACCTCGGTTCATCTTAATGCTATTTGTTTACCATATCATCTTAGTAAAATTCAAATTCATTTAACAGCAAGTCAACACGAACCGCTAATGTTTTTTTCCAGACAACTTACGCAGAAAAACGACGACACAAATAAATGTTCATGCAGTTTAGCAAATCATACTTCTTAAACACTCAACACTTCCAAAGTAGTGCAAAACTATTTTGAATATGATTATACGTATCATTTAAGGTCTCACACCTCTATTATCTCCCATGAAAGCTCACGGACCTAGAGACAAAAGGAAAACAGAAAATAATTCTATATTTTTCTCAATTTTAGGCTATTTTTAAATTGAAAAATGTTTTTTCTTTGCTTTAGCATACATCTGCAGTGTGAAAGACAGATGATACAGAAAATCCCATGTTGATATGAGGTTTCATTCAAATTTCAGAAGTGTTTGACCTAATCACCACATATTCAGCTGGCTAGTGTATGAATTGTGTATTTTCCATAGGGGTCACATAAACATGAGCGAGAAAAAAAAAACCTGGCTAACTTATGTATTTTATTGTTTTAAATTACTGGTCTTGGCTATACTGACGATATTAAACCAACAACAATGTCTGCCGGCCTGCTTTGAAGCTCAGATGTTGGAAAAGGAAAGGCTGTACAGTAACCCTATGGGAAATTAATTGAGGTGTGAGACCTGAATATTTAAATATGTGCATGTAGCTTTATTTAAATCCATGTCTCTTTCGATACGGTCTTCAAGGTTGTGTTCCTCAGCGTCTCTTTCAAACATATTTCCGATAACTGTTATGTTGTTTGAAAAACAATCTTTTCAGCCATAGTTGTTATACTATGGTGTTATTAAATGATTGACTTCATATTGGCCCAGTTATTGGTTCAAGGACTGTCATGTTGGCTCAAGGCCGAAGGCTGTCCGAGGACCAATAAAAGCACAAATAATCGGACAAATAAAAGCACTTAAGTAATGACAATTTTATTAATTAACTTCCACTACAGTAGAATTTCATTTTAATAACACTATTTTGACATGATTTGTGTTTATTTATAGTATCGTTAATTTCATATACAGGTTAATAAGCATTCGTGAATGACATCGCTTAAAGCTCGTATTGGCTTTCTACATATTGGCCTTGTGCTTTTTTATCCATAGTAGCCGGCTCGTATTGGCCGAGTTTGCGTCGTATTATGTGTAGATAAATTCCTAATAAAACACGGCTAATATAGTTCATTTCATTTAATAATATATAATAAGAACCCTGTTTCAACCATATACGCCTTAAGTCTTATAATTGATAACAGAGAAATAGCGATGTGGTTTACATAAAATAGGTCCTATTGTTCACCACTGACCTTTTAGATGGGTTAATATGTATTTGAGAATAATTGCTATGGAAATGTTGTTAAAGGGGGTACATCAGGATTTTACTAGAAACATCTTTAATTATAAAAATGTTCCATTTCATGATAAAACACTTATATCAATCAAAATATGCTGTTAGAACCATGTTGTTAATGTCTAAACTTTGAATATATCATATAGCTAGGACGGAATCAGACGTAAAATGCTGAAATTAACCATGGTGCGTCACCTAGGATAGCACATATTACTGTGCTGAATCAATTTCTTTGCAAAACAAGGATCATTTTTAGGCTCATTCATTATGTTTTGGCCATGTAGAATAGAAAATGTTAATATTTGTCAATTTTAAGTCAGACATTTAGACCCCCATGAAAAGCCCGATGTACTCTCCCTTTAACTCATACTAAAATCAGTCGCTACAATTGCGTAGATTTTGAAAGTACAGTTATAGGACTGACCCGAAAATATGTAGTAGTTTCTACTCGGCTCAAGTTACATGATAATCAGCTTGGTGTCGGCATACCCAGCATGAGGCCAATAAAAAGGCAATAAATCACCTAATATGCCAGCTAATGAGTTAAAACTTTGTCCATGTAGAATTAAATGTTAGAAATATATATCACTGCCTTATCTCTATTTGCAGATAGCATTTTGTTACACCAACTTATTTCTAATTTTTTAAATGCGCCTATCTGCTGTCCGATTATTGCTACCCTGCTGTGCGAAAATGGGTAGTTTATTGCTCTGGTGTCAGTTAATTACATGGATGAATTATAGAGATTCTCAATAAACAGAGGAAACTCGGGTCAGTCCTATAACTGAGTAACTGAACTGGTTTCGTAGCCGTTTTAATTTTGGTATAACGTGGTCATCTTTTTGATAGTAAAATACCGTTTCGTACTTGCAACAGAAGTTTTCTCTTCAGAGTTAGTGGCACAATCCTTCAGTTTTATATTTGTATAAAATATTCATCATGCTGCTTTGGTTTAAATTAATTTTAACTGATTTACAGCCACGCAAAACAGTACATGATCACAAGGCATGACCTGACTTAACTATAGGTTAGATTTGTTTGTTTGTTTGTTTGTTTGTTTGTTTGTTTGTTTGTATGGTGTTTTACGTCATTTTCAACACACGTAAGGTTATATATGACGGTCGATTTTTTGTGGTGGAGGCAGACCACCCAATCTTCCTGGGTAGAACAAGTACTGTATACCTCCCGCTATCCGTAAGAATCGACACTATATGTTAGAGCAGGTGTCTTTAGAAAGGATGTAAAACAGCTAAGCTTTACAACAACATAATTCAGTTATTTTAATTCTCGTCATGCAGGGTCTTAAAAGACATATATCACGGCAGACAGACACATTTTGCAATAATTTGAAGCATGCGACACTGACATGAATGACATACTGCAGTTTTATGCCAAGGTTATTTAAAGGAATCTTCCCGGATGATTAATTATACTCTTATGAGTGATTTGCACAATCTCACGCCATTTTAAGTGTGATATTTTAATAAAAAATAACGCCGCGATAGTATATTGTATTTATAATATCGTCGTCATATTTGATATAACAACTTCCGGGACAAGTTCAAGGCAAATTCAATTTATAACATTTCTATCAGAGACAGATCCGGATTTCTGACGGATTGTACGGTTATTATTTCACAAATGGTTTATCTAACTGTCAGGAACGAACACACGGGTTTCTCCGACACCGATATCTCGTAAATTATTTTTTCATCAACGAAAGGGTGTTATATAGTAATAAGCTCTAGAGACCACCTCGTAAAGAGACCACCTCATAGAGCGACCACCTGCTTTAAGAAACTACCATTTCTATTATTGTTACTCTTAGACAAGAAAGCACTATTCCCTATATTATTGGTTCACAATAATACAATGGGTCTGTATCGCCAGTGTATAGAGACTTACTTTGCTCTCTCATTATGTGATCTATTAATGAATGTTTAACAGAATATAACAGAACATACATTTTTATTTGGTTTGTATAAACGTACATCGTTATATATACATACATACATTTTCTTGCATTTGATTTTAGTCAAGTGATATTAGACAAAAGTGCATTTTCTATGAGCAATCTTGACATGAAATAAGTGGTACACGATACATTATTCCTAATTACTCACTTTTATATCTTACCTAATTGTCTTATTTTAGACATATTTTAGAATAGTTGATAATTTTGTCATGACCAATAGTTTGTAAAATATTTACTAGGAATCTTTATGTGAGGAAGCTATCCAGCTGGCTTGCGGAACGTCGGTTGTTCTACCCAGGTGCCGACCCGTGCACGAAAATTGCCCGGAGGGGCACCTGGGGTCTTCCTCCACCAATGGAAGCTGGAAAGTCGCCATATGACCTTAGCTGTTGGTGCGACTATAAAATCAAATTCAATCAATTGTAAAAATTTTTTTTTTTAGTTTAAACTGCTACATCTTTTGAGAGTTCCCTTCCCTTTATCAAGTCTATATAGAAACATGAAATGTGCTGATAAGACACATAACATTAAATATATAAATTGCTTAACATTGGTAGAAAATAATATAAATAAACATAAACGTTTGACCCATTTATTGCAGATATTCTGTCTAATAAAATGAAACATGGATAATCGTAAATTACCTCCCTTATCGTTACAAGTAATTGTAATTTAGCGTTAGCAGTACGTATTTCGAAAATTTCTTTTGCAAACCCATTTATAGTGATAAAACTAGTAAAACATGATGTCAGAATAGTTCTATCTGGCATATTTTAGAATTAGGAACATCGAAAGCTGCAATAGTTAAAAAAATCATGTGTACCCATTTGTATAAGTGTTATACTTTATTTTTAAAAAAAACACATCGACTTTAAAAGATTTAAAATATGTTCATGCAGTCAGAGCAGACGATTTAAACCCGTTATTTTGCAGTTCAGCCATATCTCTAATCAAACGTAAAATACACAAAACAGTGTTATTACATACCTTACTATAAATAGTAACACATTTTAGTAGAAAAACAATGATTATCAGTCCTGTTTCTAAATCCATAATCGGCACACTGTGCCATTATGGATTATGGAAAATCGGCACTTCAGGTCTCACACCTCTATTATCTCCCCTGAAAGCTCACGGACCTAGAGACAAAAGGAAAACAGAAAATAATTCTATTTTTTCTCAATTTTAGGCAATTTTTAATTTGAAAAATAGGCTTTTCTTTGCTTTAGCATACATCTGCAGTGTAAAAGACAGATGATACAGAAAATCCCATGTTGATATGAGGTTTCATTCAAATTTCAGAATTGTTTGACCGAAGCACCACATATTCAGCTAGATAGTGTATGAATTTTGTATTTTCAATAGGGTTCACAAAACATGAGCGAGGAAAAAAACCAACCTGGCTTACTTATATATTTTATTGTTTTAAATTACTGGTCTTGGCTATACTGAAGATATTAAACCAACAACAATGTCTGCTGCCCTGCTTTGAAGCTCAGATGTTGGAAAAGGCTGTACAGTAACCCTATGGGAAAATTAATTGTGGTGTGAGACCAGTAGCAACAGACTGTCCGCACGCGAAGACGTCAACGTCATCAAGCAATACAAAGACGTCATATTGGCGCGCTACGGCTGAGGAGCGGATGTTGAAATCTCAACTGCAATTTTCACGACCAGTAAATAAACGTATATCATTAAAGCGAAAGACAAGGGAGACAACTAACGTAACGTAAATTATTAATTTAATGTAATGAATTTATTTGCCAAATAATTGTTTGCATCTTATGCTACTTGTATGTTTAATGTACAGCGTTTTGTAAACATGTCGACGTATTTTGTCATAAAAATGCGCTGTTTGTTTTTATTGTTCTTCTCCATTTACAGTAAAGTATGTAATAAAAAGGTTAATATACGGCCTTGGTGTTCCTTTTGTCGATAATGGCACACCTAGTGCATGGCCCTCGGGCTAAAGCCCTCGGGCCATTACGGCACTAGGTGTGCCATTATCGACAAAAGGCATACCTCGGCAGTATATTAACCTCTAAGTAATATTATTGACATATTCGTAGATGGGTACATAGGAATTTTGACTAGTATATATTAATATATTTAAATTATTGCAGATCATTTTAATGGAGTCAATATGTAGTACCGAGTGTTTATAACGTTGCAAATGAAGATTGACTTAAACACGATACACATTAAACGAATGGTCGGTCCGTTATTTTATGCTGGACGACTGTACATTACTGATTTTACGGTGCCGACTTCTTAATTAATCGTCTTTCATCGATTATCAATTAAACGATAATCAGTCCGTTTGATCTATCGATAAGGTCTTGACATTAAACAGCCAGTAGACATGTAGATGGTCAGTCAGAGTGGTAGAGTTTGATACCTGGCCTTTTGAATAAGCCATCCAGAGATCAGTTTATCATGTTTCGTTATGCCTTGACGAACTTTATTTACTAATTATATGAGCCTGAGGGTACACGATGCCTGTGATTGAGTACGGGAATTCCATTTGCCTGTGATTGAGTATGGGAGTTCCATGTGCCTGTGATTGAGTATGGGAGTTCCATTTGTCTGTGATTGAGTACGGGAGTTCCATGTGCCTGTGATTGAGTATGGGAGTTCTATTTGCCTGTGATTGAGTACGGGAGTTCCATTTGCCTGTGCTTGAGTACGGCAGTTCCATTTGGCTGTGATTGATTACGGGAGTTCCATTTGCCTGTGATTGAGTACGGGAGTTCCATGTGCCTGTGATTGAGTACGGGAGTTCCATTTGCCTGTGATTGAGTACGGGAGTTCCATTTGCCTGTGTTTGAGTACGGGAGTTCCATTTGTCTGTGATTGAGTCTGGGAGTTCCATGTGCCTGTGATTGAGTACGGGAGTTCCATTTGCCTGTGATTGAGTACGGGAGTTCCATTTGCCTGTGATTGAATATGGGAGTTCCATGTGCCTGTGATTGAGTCTGAGAGTCCCAGTGCCAGTGGCTGAGTCTCGGGGTTCCAGTGCCAGATCAGAAATCAGAAATCAGAATAAGTACCAGATCCCATTGAGAGGGATGATGGATATATAGCTTTTGTTTTATTTAATAGCGAGACAATCTTCTAGATCGCCAGTTTGTATCCGGTAACAGACATGGTGGCATTCTCAAAGTCCCAACGGTCCGCCAGTCGTATGTTGTACTCTGGCAAGCGAGAATGCATATAGGTGGTGCGTTGTTTTTTTCCGGAGCCACAGTGGACAACTAGGCTTGCCTACAGTTTCATATGTGGGTTTCGCGTGTGGACAAATGTAGGGGCTATTGCAAAAGGGTAATTGCGGCAAAAGTGTGAAGAGACATCAATAAGGTGCACTTCGTTGTGCATGCGGCGCTGACTGAGAATGTGAACATGATTAGCATTAAGTCACCATCCGATATATTAGTAAATGACTAAGTCTTGCAGTTCTATTTAAACATATTTCCATTTACTGAATATACCACTTTAAATGCATTTTTACTTGTAAATAGTGTATATATTGTATTGTTGAGGGCCTCATGGTAGATTGACTAGTTTCAAATGAGTTCTCTCGTTAAATAAAGTTAAATTATTATTATTATTATTATTATTATTATTATTATTATATCAGTAAGCTTGTAAGGATATTTCAATTACTGGTGTGTAATGCTTTAGTTAGCCTCATTTGCTAGTATGCATGAAACAACGCTAAAGGTAACAACCGCCGTTAAAGGTAACCATTTCAACGCTAAAGGTAACAATTCCACTTAAGGTAACAATTCCGCTAAAGGTAACAATTACTCTATCGCTAAGGATAACAGTACTTACGCCAAAGGTGCCACAGTAACTAAACGGAATCCGTTTACTCAATTTTCATTGAAACTGTTGATGTTGAAAAAAAGTTGTTACCTTTAGCGTTAGCCTTGTTACCTTTAGCGGACGCGGTTATTGTTACCTTTTGCGGAGGTTCTTACCTTTAGCGTTGATAATTGTTACCTTTTGCGTAGGTTCTTACCTTTAGCGTTGATAATTGTTACCTTTAGCGGCGGTTGTTATCTTTAGCGGAGTTGTTACCTTTAGCGTTGTTACAATGCATACTGGCAGAGAATGTATAGCATAACAATGTTAGAGTATTATTTTATACACACTCAACAAAACGTATAATGCAACGCGTTCGAGTTTCCTTTTATTTTCAATGTAAACATTTGGTATTATTGTTTGATAAAGATGTACAACAAATGTATTTCGTTTTCATATTTTATTGTTGATTTGCAGATAAAACAATTAATCATGTAATGCATTAATGTAAAACAATGTTAGCATGTCACAGCCTGCAAAACTGAGGGCTTTACTTTTTAACGAAAACTCAACACATAGAATTCAGTGTACGTAAATCACATGGAATTTCTTTCGTTGATTTTCAATGAAAATTTAAATTTTAGAGTATATGATGAATTCATTTTGCTTAAAATCACAGACAAATATTGGCAAAATAACAGGAATAGTTCATTTATACCAATCAACAATACGCCATTCCTGCTGTAAAGCCCGTGTCAGACTTGAAGTGTGTCGGTTTGGTGATTGGATATTAATTCAGCACGAATGGCGTAATCTACCCCACGCAAGTATTACGCGTTACGTCGCGTCAGTGCGTCGCAGAATTATGGCCTGTATTCGTGCAAATGGTGATCACGCACGTGTTTATTTGATCCAGCTGGCAAACTTACACTTTAAACCTTACTAACCGGGACCTTTAATTTGTGTGATTTTCAATTTAGATCCCTCGCGACTTTGCTAGCGTGCCACACCAAAACTTTAGATTGCAGCATAATTTTGAACTTTGTCCACAGATAAACGAACTTAATTGTTCGTATAGTAATTTAACTTAAACATGTAAACATGAAAGAAAGTTTCTTTGTTTAGCTCAGTATAGAAGAATATCGGCCGTGCTGCGTTATTAGTCTTGTTGAATATTTCGACCAGATTACATTACAAAATTCTAGATGTGGCTGTGTGTAAAAGTAGATATAACAAGAAAAGTATAACGCACGCGTTATATGTAGACGATTTTTAATAATGGGTTAGTTTGTGGAGGCTTTGTTCAAGTCACATACCTGTAGTCGTCGATATGGAGATGACAGGAAGGTAAAGTGAAGAATTAAAAGATACTGTATGAATACAGATAAGTTTTAATTTGGTCTTAGGTATACATTATTATACATGTAAAAGGGAACATATTCAAGTATTTTCAATTAAACGATTTACACCTGAGCTATTACAAAGGGAATTTCAGTGACCATGCTACTGTATAATATAAAAGTCATATTTACTTAAATTTTATAAGTGATTATCATGTGGGCCCTATTTTAAATCATGTTTTAGTTGTATTCAGGCTCAAAACCGCTTCGGAGTTGCCGTTAAGGCAATCAACTTTGCATTTTAAATGAATTACAAGTGATCTTATAGAAAATATTTAATTTCTTTACTTCTTTACTTCATTATAATACTAAAATAAATGCCGAAAGGTTTGATGCCGAAACGTCAAGATGCCGATTCGTCTAGGTGTTAGTCTCTATTATCCAGACTGTGAGCGCTAGCGAGCGTCTGGACTCACTGTTCTTTAAAATGTTTGACCGATAGACGGCGCTAACCGTCAAAACTGACTGCGACGTGACGTCATTTTGATTGCAACATCAAAGTGCACGTTGAATTACGCGCAACATTAGTTCCAATGGGATGTGTGTACGTCCTTATTAAATATACAATAAACTTCGTTTTATTGTAGTTTCTCTAAAAACATAATATAATCTTACAAAATGGTGTTTAAAATTTAATTTCTAGCATTAATCGTGATCCGCTGACTATGTTTGTAGTAATTTTATTGCACAACATTGCGCGTAACGTCACGTATGTTTTGACGCCGTCGTGACGTAGGGGGTGATTCCCACGGATTTCCATAACAAACTGAAGTTGACCAATCAGAGGCCGGTGATTTTTTTTTGTCCACACCTCGTTTTGATGTCAAATTTTTTAAAGAAGCTTTACTCCAGACCATCGTTTGGACTTCTTTGAGAGAAGTCTCGCGAGAGGTCTGGATGATCGAGACTATCTAGGTGGTCATAGACCACTATTGCATTTTCCATAGACTTACTGTTTAAGGTTTTCCCATCTGACATACAAACAAAAAAACCAGGCTTACTGTTGCTTACCCTGTTACACATATGAAGCTTAGATGCATGTAAACAGGAACTTCGTGTTAGGGGTTGACCTATTGTTAGTGCCACTTTTAGATGTCTGAAGGACATGACCCTACAATTTGAGGGAGTCCCCAAATAAATTTATTTAAATCTCCCTCTTTCCTTCTATTCTGCTGTATCATAGAGCTAAATCATACAAATGAAAGCTATGTTAAATAATAATCAGAAATAAATAACAAATTCAAGTTAACCTAATTGAATTTCCCACCTAGTCTATCATCCAATCAAAATAAGGCTTATGTATGCATTAGGCATTGGGGTCTCATATACTTTTTCCGCCAATCAGACCGGTTTTTGCAATAGGGTACTGTCACCAGGTGTCGAAATGGTTTGGTGCCGAAACGTCCTGAATCGATCTTGATCACACAGACGCAAAAGCTTGAGAATTAAGCATTTTTCATGTACTTATCATTGCTAATTGGGACCCTGCTTTAATTAAATACACAATAGTTTTCGTCTAGAAAATCGAAAAGGAAACGTAGCCAAGGACGACAGTCAACCACAAACACACACAGAAACAAAGAACAACTTTAAAGATGAATAAAAAGCACGATAATACATCACGAACACAAAAGGAAAAATAGGGTTACCGCCTTGGAACGGTCAGTGGCAAAAAAGGTCGTTGGGGTGTAAGCTTTATAGAAAATAATTCGATAATTCAAAGGAATAATATATTTTATTTTTGGCAGTAATCATAAATTTCTTGCTATTATTTCTTAATAACCCATACGTGATCATCCCATTTTAAATTTCCATTTATATTTACTGCTAAAATTTTGTCACCAGAAGTTATCTGCAAATCAATGTCATTATCAAGCTAGAGGCAGCTGAATCTTTTCATGTGCTTACACCGCAAAACTCTCTTTTAAATATCAAGTGTTTTGACACAACGTAGTCCCGTAGCGGACATTTTGGATTTGTCGGTTATATTGAAAAGCAGGAACTAAAGTGGCTGTATATGGAAACAATGATAACTTGATATTGTTCTATAGTGTGCCAAAATTGTAGCCTTAAACTGAAAAAATACGGTTTTTTTTTAGTGTCATGTATGTTGTCTGTCGTCTTCTATCGACGATAGCGGGATAGTAAAGACGTTGCTTCTAAAACGTGCTCGCCTCTCGTCGCTGCGGGTTCGAATGCTTTGACATGAGCTCGACTTGTCAAGTGATAAAGTGTCGATTCTTACGGATGGCGGGAGGTATACAGTACTGGTTCTACTCAGGAAAAATGGGGCGGTCTGCCTCCATCACAAAATATCGACCGTCATATATGGCCTAACATGTGCTAAAAAGTACGTAAAAAACCATTCAAACAACAAAATATAAATCGGCGATCATATTGGGGGAAAGTAAAAGGATCTCCTCGCAAAAGGTTCAGTGCGTCAATATGTATCACTGTGATCTATCACTTTTAGAAAAGCATGCGTTCATCCCAAATCTCAATTTAAGACCATGTGGATGATATTTTTTTATAAAACCTATTTTTTTCTTTTCCATTTACTAGTCAGTTAGGTACAGTATTGTTAATTAATGTATTTTACCTCACATATAATACATAATGAGTACTCTTATGCTAAAATAAAAGGACGCACGGCATTTTTATCAGTCATTAGCACCTCGATTTATTATTCATTTTTAACCGGCTCGCATATATTTAACTCAAACGTAATTTGGAGTTTTCAATTTGTATTCGTTAATCTACCATATGTTAAATACATTTTTGGTGTAGTTTAATCAACAATTTGTAATATGAAAAAATGTCAAAAAAACATTAATGATGATTTGAAATTCTGCAAGTTATATAAAATTGACTGAATGTAGTTTAACGGCTTATAAACACTGTATATGTTATTTAGAGCCGCCTCAGAGATAGTGAAATGATTCATTGGACTCCGGGAACCTGTTCTACTTGATGGCTATGGTTTGTTAATGACCCCCTCCCCGCCCAGGCCCTTTGTTCACTACTCTCCGATACACGGGCACGCCCGGTTTACGTCCCAGTCCAACTGATCAGGCTAATGAAGAGTGTCTTGCCCACGAGTACATCAACGAAATGCATAGGCACCGGAGAGACTTTATGTCCTCCGTGCTATCCACTGGGCAACGCTTTCTCCCTTAGTTATGTAGAAAAACTAACGGGTCACCGCGACTTAAATATATGAGCCGAAACATGCGAAAACGACCCTTCAGACAAAATGTTGACATTTTATGTTTTTTGATGTTTATGAAACACGGTGATTTTCTCTTTAAAAATCTCTTTATTTTATGTTGATATCTTAATTAAAAATGATTTTAACTCAATTTGAAAATTAAAGATTGTATTCACCATTTAATTTTGACGTTGACGTCGGCGTCTTGGACGACGTCGTTGTTTAAATAACAACACAAAACATAAACAATTACCATTTTCTATAGCATCAACTATTTATATTAAGAAAACATATTCCCTATGATATAATAATTAGGTTTAATTAAGTGACGAGAAATTTGATTAGTAATTAATTGATTACCAGCCGACGTCATAAATTGTTACTTTATGACGTCGTCGCCTAAACGTCCGAAGGGACGTTTTCGTGTGTTGCGGCTCATATATATATATATATATATACAAGTCATTAACAAACCATAGCCATATATTGCCATATATATATATATATTGCCGAGTCTTTTCGATATATTGTGGTTTAGAATCTCGTATAATGTCATAGCCTAGTGAAATGAATCACCTCTGCTAGTGAACTCTCCCGGGCTATACCTCTACTTGTGGACTGGATCTCCTCTCCGTCGTCTTTAATTGTTTCCCATGAAAGTCTCGATGCTTACACAGCCGCGTCAAAACTATCAATTATTTAATTTTATCGGAATTGACAATAACCGTGTACATTTTTTCTATTTCCCATCTAATGGTTTCACTTTATTTTAATTAGTATTTTGCCAGTCGGTTTTATTACTGTACCGTTACAGTTCTCGAAAAGACTCGCTGGATTATTAAGTGCACTAAATTAAAATTAAAATGAATGTGCACTTGATGCATAAAATTGGCATTGCTAATCTAACCATGTTCCACATTTGCAACTAATTTATGAAAATGACACAAAATATAAAATATAAATTCTAAAGAAAAGCGCAGATTGCGTTTTGACGACTTCATATGCAGAAAATATTTACAAACGAAAATAAACTCGCGTTCTCTCATTAGTCATCATGATGAAACATTTAAACTAATGGAAGCAACCGCATGCCTTAAACCTGGAATAGAGATTCCGGTATACAACGTAAATTAAGTTGCAAACTTTGTCATATTTCACATATTTAGGATTTCATGTACGGTCTTACAAACAACAAGCTATAATTAAGTACATTCCAACATGTGTATTTGTTTGTGCGTTATATAACTCTACCCCAGTATCGTCATTTACAAAACATTCCTTTATATAAACTAACATTCTTTCAACTTTAACGGGAATTATTGTCTGGCGTTTATATTATATAAATCTGATGTTTTAATGGAAAATTCGTCTACTGCGTGATAATTTCGGTTACACAACATGTATGCAGCTGTACGGGAGGTTGGGAACAAAGCAAAATGAACAGCACGGAAAAAACATAAACGCGAAAAACATAAAACAATAACATCCTAAAATACAACTTCGTTTGATCGTATGGTTTCAGTATTTGGTACTTTCATTGTATTCATTGTATTCTGTTTTTTAAATAACAATGGTAGTTCTGTGCATGCAATTATAGTGATGCTATAAACGGTATGCAATGACAAAAACGCAAACACATGGTGAATTTATATTTCTTTTTGAAAAAGCTTCCTACTCAGGGTATTCGCGTATGAATACGTATTCATGTGAATTTCTCTACTTGTGCATGGGTTTGTGTAGATTTGTGTAAGGATTTGGTTAGATTTGGGTAGATTTGAGAATTTAGTACCGCAGCTTTTTTTATTTGTATGCTGCATAGCCATTTTCAAGATTACATGATCGTGTGGTTGTGGCTTTTTTGATTGCTATGACTATGCAATGCTTTAAAATATGTAACGTGGCATTTGCTTCTCCGTTTGCCTCCTCCTTGGTGACCTTATCAACGTCTTTGCAAACGTTAACCAGTTGCTTAGTTTTATTTGTTAGCTAGATGCTACGATGGAACCTTCTTTGGATTTTAAGAAGTGATAGCGGGATATTATTATATTACGTGAAGATGATTATACGTTATAAGTATGTACCAATTACACACTCACTTAGAATCAAAATTAACTAAAACATATATTGCACAATTTACATCTCTGTTGTATTAATTAAATGACGAAGAATAAATACCAACGCAATTAGTCCGAAATGCATCAATTAAAGAAAGTTAACCAACATGCGAAAAAGAAAGTGTGCGCTCAAATTTGCGCAATCAACCTCAATACGAATATTAAATTGCTGTAAAATCTTTACGTCATAAATGTATTTAAACATCCTAACTTTATGTTTGAGAATATGTTATAAACGTTTGACATTCATGAGAGATTCGAGAAAACCAGCGAGTAACAAGATGCCTGTTATCTTGTGTTTTCCCGTTCAACTCCTTGCAATTTTCAATTTTTGTTTTGCTCTTTTTTTGAACCTGAGGAAAACAACCTGTTAGTAAAGGAAAGTGTCATGCAAAGGTATCACTACTTCATTAATGTGTACAGTATGTATATTTTAAAACTATTTCCAAAAATAGATACTTTCTTTGATGTACCAAAGTGAGCGTATTGCAGAAGGCAGTCACCAGTATTCCTTTAATTTCTACATGAATCTTATCAATTTTTGAAACTGGCGGATGTTGTTTTTTCTGGTATTTCCATCCGATTTCTGGAAGTAGTTTCTTTATTTTTTCTTTAGAACTACATTGTTTCTTTTGGAATACTAGCACTAGAGTGTATCCATTTCAAACAGATACTTCGGCGATGCTGTTCTTTTAGTGTGATCACCATTACCTGCGACCTCTTCGTCACTGTCGGGTGTGATTGAAAAGAATTCGCCAAACATAAACATCTTGAAACAAATTCTTGCAAAACAGCCAGGAGATACGTCCAATTATTTTTTACCGAATTTCGCATGCGTGTTGAATGGCTCGCTTCATTCGTTATTATATACGCAAGAATGTATGCTTTTGTTTTCTTTGCATTGAGATATCAAAAAGACTGACGTTAAGCGAGATTTTCGTAGGCTTCTATCAACATCAGAATGTTTATAAAGTAATTTTTCATCCGTCTAATGAATACGTCCTCATTTGTTAACGTCAAAATTTTGACAGAAACAACAAAATAGCACAAGGGACGGGAATGCGGCTACTGCTGCTACTGTTTGTTTCGCCCTTGTAACGACATTGAATGACATCTTCAACATCTTCAAAATATTAATAACTTGTGTAATATCATTTAGAAAAAATGTATCAAATTTTGATAGACAGCACTCATACGACGCAGTTTCAAATTAATGGATGTTGTACCCTTTTCAGTTATTCTGATCTCCGGTGTTTCAGATTAGACTACACCAATTACCAACCAATCAGCGGGCAGGGAAAAAGTTCCAGGTAAATTCGGAGCTATTACACAGAATCTCTTAATTTTGATTGGTTGTCAAGGTAAACAAACCAAAAAATCTTGCTAAAAAATTAAAATTCAACTTTTGAAGAGTACTTATAAAGGTTAAATCATACATTTGTGCAATGTATTCATACTGTGTTGCAAATCAAAGAAAGAAGTATATTTTACATTTTCCTCATAGTAGGTGGGTCAGCACCATCCGACCCAAACAGCTTTTTCAAAACATACTCAACGTATGGCTTCTGTATGTTTTTTTTGATAAAACTAAGATAGGTCTTTCAAAACAAGTAATACAAAATATAGCTTCCTATATTAGGGAACTCAGTACAGAGCTTAGAGCTATAAGGTAGGCCTATGGAAAATGAATTGGTGTAGTATGACCTTCAAGAAAAATCAACAAGTTGACAAGCATATGAATGGAAATGGACGCAGTAGAGATTCCCCGCAACCACCAATCCAACCACCCAGAGCCACCCACGCCCGACGCCCCCACCCCTTAAGATACCGGTATGTAATGTATTCGTTGGCAATATTGTCCAACTATAGGACAATGTCTCTATACACCTCCATAGTTCTGACCTCACACATCAGACCTAAGAAATAATGTCCAATGCGAAAGGGGCTGGATGTTATCAATGCAAATGCAAAATTTAAGGAGAATTGGTTATAACGGAAATTAGTTTTTACAAAATTATGACTTAATTTGTATAATATGTATCGCGTTAGCTTTGACCGATCTTAACTCAACATTATCATGTTCTTTCTTAAAGGGACACATGACAACCTTTAAATATGTATAACGCATTAAACTTAGTACCTTTGTTTATGATTTCAGTATATTTGACTTTGTAAATAATAGTGTAATAACATGTTCTTCAATCCATTTACATATGTTGCTAGTCATAGTGTGATGTTTAATACATATACTGAAAGGAAAAAGAAACGCATATTGGGTATTTTCGCTATATATTGTATATTTAATATGCTACTGCTAATCGAATGGTACAGGGCGACATTAGGCCTGTCCTTTCGGAAAGAAGGTTTAAACAGCACCGAACACACCAATGGTTACTCCTTTAAATTTTCATTATCGACAGAATGCGCATTTGGCTCAAGCAGGTGAGCAAACTTAGGCTTTAAAAGTTGCAGTCTCTTAACATTAAACACAATACTGAAATGGCTTGACTTCTCAAGCGAAATTTCAACATTTATGAAGTTCGTGTAACAAAGTATACTTTGATTAAAACGTCTACTACATGTCAGAGTTGTCTTTTCTGTAATTAGTTGTAGCCCCTTTTTGTACAAAACACGTTGAGATATATCTGGAATATTACGTGGAATTAGGTGTGTATAACAGTGTAGTACAGGCAATTTGTTGATTATGAGTTTCTTTTTCCTTTCGCTATATATTGTAACACATCTGCAATAAACTATTATTCAAGTATATTTTCACTTTAAAACTTCTTACGTAATTAATAATAATTAAATAAAAGGTAATACTATTGTGAGTTTTTACATTTTCTTCCTGGTTATTATATATATTTAAACATATAATTGGTGCGATATAAACAATAATTAGTGTTATGCAAAGAATACTTAACATTGAACTATTGAAACACATATGAATAATGATTTGAAAATTTGCAAGTTATGTAGAAAAACTAATGGAACGAAGCGAGTTCAAAATAATAAAAAATGCTTCGTGTCCCTTTAAACAATATCCGTAGCTAATACAACCAACACCTTTAAGACTACATTAATCGTCTTGTTTCATAGGAAAATAGTACAATATATATGTACACGTATAGTTAATTGAAACAATGTGTATAATTCAGTGCCTCGCACAATTGCTTTAAATTTATCAATTTTCAATAGAATGAAGAACAAGATGTATACCTTAAACATGTTTGAAATAATGGAGTTTCTAAAAGTCGTCAAGTGTTGCCGAATGGTAACATGTTATATAAAACAATAGCGAAAACTAGACATTTATTTACGTATTCTTTCATGGAATGAAATAAGGAAAATGTATTTTCAGTAGTGATTTGTTATTAATATTGGAATACGGAAATTGTCAGGTTTAACATATATTATCTAACATGGTTTATTAAAATACTCAATGCTGATTGGTTATTGGAGAAGTTTTGAAATGTGTATACAATACCCATGACGTCAGGTACGTTGACCGTTAAGACGTCATTTTAAAGGACAGAAAACGTTAACCGTTGAGACGCCATTTTAAACGTCAGATGCAAAACAACAATGCAATAACATGGGTAAGCGAAGCTACGTTCCAACAACACATTTATATAGTTTGAACCTGCATATTGTTCTCGTTTGATGTTGAGAGATGGGCATACAATGTAACTTGTGCGAATTTGTTTGTATTTTGTGCAATCTCTCGACAAAATGTGTGCCATGATACATAGAAATCCATATCAGATAAGACATAAAATATGTCCAGCGGTTTATATAGATCGAAATCAAAACCTGGTATTTGGGGCTTGAAACACATCGAAACCGCGGGCTTGCGGCCCTTGGTAGCGATGAACTTCAAATCCCGCCCACCGGGTATTGATCTGGGATAATATAAACCCGCTGGAAACTTGTATTTCTTAATTATAGTCTTAAAACTAATACTGGTACAAACCTAAAACTGTGTAAAACATGGGTCGTCATTCTTAACCTAGATACTCATTTACGAATTTGTTTTATTTTAGCAATTTCTAGATATGACTCAAATAAGACGATTGGGCAAATGGACGAAACACATGCCACTCTTATAATACTATTATATATAGATCTGTAAGAGGTGACTGGTAGGATTTTAATAGCTGGAGCTGCAGGATCTCTTTTTCTACAGCAATTGTGAAGTTTCTAAATCCGTGCCTGATCTTTTATCTCAGTGTAAACAGGGTCTATCAAATACATTTAATGGAGAGACACTGATGCAATTGAGACTTGGGAACTTCTAGAACTTGATGTCATAGTGTAGCATGTCGCGGTGTCGTAACATACTTCAGTTCAAGTCCAGATCTTTATAAAAGTGTCTTAATGATGTTCAAAATACATTGTTTTTATTGAAGCCGATTGTTTAGTAAGGCTTATGTCTGAAGACTGGCTGATGTCATGGCTAATTAACGCTTACTCTACCACGTCAACCTGTGAGATTTTCACAAGTTTGAAGAACTGTAATAATTATTTTGCATTTTTCCCTACAATACATCGCATGCATAAATAAATGTATGTAAATAACTTTTTCAAGAATTTGATTTCTTGATATCAAGAAAACAATTTCTAGGAATACGAATTCTTTATATACAAAATCGAATTACTGATATAATAAAATTGTCTTGATATTAAGATTTATGTTTTATATCAAGAAATTGAAACTGAAACAGTAAAATGGCGTACGATAGACCTGTGGGTTTTCTTTTTTTTTTTTTTTCTTTTTTTTTAATAATATTTTATTGCAGATATGTTACAATACAGCAATTCAACATCACAATATTCATAGAAACATATGCAAATGGATTGAACTACAAGTTATTACAACATTAGTTACAGTTCTCTCCATTACAGTTCTCTCCATTGTGTTTTCATATTTATAAGCCCAGCATAATTCATTTGCTTCTTCGCCTACTTTTGAGGAGAAAAAAGTTAACGGATGAATGAAGAAACGTATTAATATAAAATAGTGGGAAGCAAATGCAGTTATATCGTAGTTTAAATATGTTATACTACCTTTTATATTATGGGAAAAAATGCGTGTTCTATCTTTAATAATAATAAATGGATTTGTCTCATACGAATGCAATGTATATGTAATTATTTACTTATTTGTATAGCCTGTATCAATTAACTCAATATAAGTGTCAACTCCTACAATATTCTGATACATGTAAATTCTTGACACCATATCAGATAAGATAGCCGGAACAGTTTAAATTCTAGGAGGAAGCAACGTGCATAACGTGAATGCATTCGTGATGAAAGAACGACATTAGCACCATTCTGAAAATGCCAAGTTATCGGAGCAATCAAATTGGAATTTGGGTACTCTTACTTATTCTCAAAATTATATAAATCATCCTTCAATACTCGGTTGTATAGAACCCGTCGATACGTTGGAAGAAAAAGGAAATAGCGATCTGCGGAATGGAGCAAATGTTTCCATGAACATACCAAATTCCGCGTGGCATTCTTGTGGGAATATTTGGTATATAAAATCATAGAACTCGGGTTATAAGGCTGATAATGTCAAATGTGCGTTGACTCTGGATATGTTAGGATGTAAAGGCGGATTCTTAATAATATATATATATAAACGCGTTTTCGTTGGATTAAACACGTTGTTTTTCCGCCGTAATTTTATCGCATTGAACATTGTCGTCTGCCGTATTAACGTGACACACATTTTTGTGAATTATTTTGATAAATATAGTCGTTGAGAATTTCAATAGTGTGTTAAGCTACAGTATGGTAGGATATAAGCCTGTGGTGTCTTTATTATAAGTATACGCTTAAGTGTATTTTTCAAGTAACGTTTTTTTTACTTTCCAGTAATATACAAAAATGGAGTTGTTGCCAACTATACCAAATTCCGCGACGCACTGTTGAGGTTTTATTCGTGTGTTGACTCTGGATTAGCTAGGATGGAAGCATGTCTTCTTTATAATATTTATAAATATGTTTATACTATTGTATTTAGTTACTTATTCTAACGGTGAGCATATCACTCAGTTTGGTATTTTAGAACATTTAAACTCATATACGTTTAATGTTCGCTTTTGCAATGTCAAATATGGGAAAATAACAATATGCAATCTCCTCATTTGCTGGTAACACACACGTGCACGCTTCAGTTGCCTGCAAATTGCATGTGTATGTGTTAGTCAGTGTGTGTTTATTGTTGTGTCTTATGTCTGAAAAAAAACTGAGGTATGTATACATGCGCGTGTATGCATTATGTGTGTACGTGCATGCATGATTGCATGCGTACGTGCGTGCGTGTGAGTTTGCGAGGATATGTCATAATAGAAGTCCAATTTATATGTGTTCTTTAAAGATGAATTTTTAGAAGGCATAATCAATACGTTACGGATGGCACTAGTGTTGTCCACAGGTGCTATATTATGCTTTGCTCACCTTGTGATGTGTACAACTTATGAAGTTATTGGTATGTCTCTGAAATATATTAAATCGTCATTGAGCTTGTTTTCCCCATGGCAGCCATTGAAAAACGTTATTTAGTTTAGTACATGCACTAAAACACACATTTTATTTTTTTGTCCTGCTGTTTTTATCGATATTAAATACCTTTAAAGGGAAGGGCGGGGGTGTGGGGTGGGGTGGGGGTTGGGTTAATGGTTATTTCTGTTAAGCTGTTATTGTCGAAATTTATATTTTTTTATCTGTTATTGTGAAATAATATTAACTGTTATCTGTTATTGGTTAATTCATTGGTTGAATATATAATAATTATCCTAAACTGTGACAACGATAACACCAAAATAAAAAAATAGAGTTAGACAAGAACGGCAAATAGCGCACACATGCCTCCTTTACAATGGAACAATCAAACTGATTCCATATGTAAGCACTAAAACACAAAGCATAGCCTCTTTATGTCGTCATCAAATAGCAAGCTTTCCGAAACAAAAACATCAGTGCTAACCAACAAATGTGTTTAACACGATGCATCCCGGATACTACCCCCATGTTGGCAGTAACGCCCCTTACATTTGAATGGCATTACAGTTATTCTGCAAAGAAATCTGCAGAGCATTAAAATGTACGATTTTGTCCGAAATATTATATTCGCTTTGACGTTTATGTCGGTGTTTATGATTTATTGCGAGTGGCCGTCAGTGCCTAAAATTAAGTCACGTTGAGAGTTCATATTATATAGCTTTGACCAAACCTTTGACGCTTTCGTATAAAAATGTTACACTTGCCAAACAAAAAAAAAAAGTATCAAACTGGTCACATTTTAAGAAGATAGTGTTTAGTTAATACAATATTTTGTTAAAAAGAAAGGAATTTAACACTTATATTTTAAATTTACATAAACGTATAAATGCTACTCCAAAGTTAACAACTATTGCCGTAACTGTTTTTCATATAATATTCCACGTTTTTACGAAATAGTCTATTGTAAAAGCAGAGCATTGATATAATATAATACTGTGGATATATTAAATACAGATGAAATACAATCTACTTTCAATTATAAAGTCAGCAGAGCCCTGGAGGTGGGAAATGTTATATATCCGACTGTCTAGATATGTCTTCTTACTTAATACTAGTATAACTATTAAAACATCTTACTTAAAATTAAACAGTGTATAGTAAAAAAAGATAGAATGATGTAAAACGCTATTGTGCATTACATTTAGTATAACATCAATAATAAAACAAAACAACAAGTCAAGATTAGTCAAGTTTACCTTTTAACATTGGTGGGAGTTTTTAAGGTTTGATTTGAGACCTAACTGAAAAATCATATTTCAGATGAAAAAAATATTTAATATCAATCAAAAATAGCCATCGGGTTACCTTCGATTAAATAATATAAAAGAAAGGGTGATATTTATAAAATTTTAAAACTACAACGTATTTTTTGTCTATACAGATACATAAAAATTTATGTTCTATGATTGATAAAACCCAACATAATTTATAAAATACACACATTAGTATATTTAAATAGATGCGAAATTACAGAGCAAATGGTAAATATAATTATATAAATTAAAAACACTCAAAATAAAGCATGTGAATAAAGACATGTTCGTACATGACATATTAATACCGACTATGGGACTAAACCTTTGTTAAAGTTAACTTAAAAAAAAAGAAAAAAGACATGAAAATCGACTCGTGTGGCGACCCATGGCAATTTATGTTGGCTCCGAGTCCTGACAACTTTAAACCGTTTTTATTGTGGGTAATTTCATTTCGAATGTCGGGAATGTTTTGTTTCTTTTTAGCTCTTTTAAAAAAAGGAGATCTGACTTGAAGTTCGTGATATACGATGACACGGCATCCCGGTTTGTTTTTGGTCTGATGACGGCCGTAGCTCGTAAATCCTCATTTTTGTGATGGTCTAGGATATGGTATGCTATCGTTTTATCGGTGTTTTATTGAGGAGAACAATTGTTGGTCGCGAACTTTGCTTCTATTTTTCCTTGTGGTTGTTGTTGTTTTGTATGTGTGTTTTGGGTTGGCTCTGTTTTGTGAATCATTTCCTGTTCGATTTTTACACGTGATTTTTTCGCCGTAAAATCCAACTTCTCCATGAAAATTATCTGCATGTACTTTAAGGATGTTGTTTGGATCTTGCTAAAATGCTTCTGTTTGTTCTGTTACTTAAGAAATAGAACATCGTTTACTGTGAATTATCGTTTAATATATCACGGTTGGAGTTCAATTGTAAACAATAATTTCACGAGCCCGAATGGCAAGTGAAATTATTGTTTACAATTGAACGACAAACCGTGATATATTATAGATAATTCACCGTAAACGATGTTCTATTTCTATTCTAATACCCCTAAAATGTGAAAATAACGCACACATCTGAAATCTTTCGCATTGCTTTGCTTACTCTCCTAACGTTGCGTGCGTATGTACAATGCGCTATGCGCAATGCGCAATGCTTATTCTCCTAACGTCGCAAAAATTACAGTGATATATCGTTCAATATAACGAGATATTTTAATCTAGACTATATAGTGCGGGTGTATTAGAATAGTGATTTATAAACCCACTGGTCAGGGTTTATATTATGGATTGAACAAATCACCAACCCTGCTGCATTTTGTGATGCACTCCCACTGTAGGAATTGTTATATTTATTATATTCGCAACGTTTGAAATTCTTTGTAACATTTTAATATTATGTCATTATCACCTTCTCCGCTATTTGTAAAAGAGGAAATATATATATGTATAATACATTATTGCGATGATATTTGAATAATGTTCAAATACATATTTTTGTAAATATGTGTATTTCTGTGTCATATATTTTGTGTGTGTCCGCTATTTGTAAAAGGGGATATATATATATAACATATCATTGCGATTATATTTGAATAATGGTCATATACATACTTTTGTAAATATATGTATTGCTGTGTCATATGGTGTGTGTGTGTGTGTGTGGTATCTCATAGGTCTATGGCCTGTTGATTTACGAATAAAATCGTCTTCTTCTGTATTACTGTATTATTATACTGTACAACAAAGATAATTTCTGATTTATTTTTTTATTTTAAAGAGTATATATCAACTGTTAGTAAAAAGAGTAAAAGCAGGGAAACGGTTCTGGGTTTATCTTTAAAGCTCAATTACGTGTACGAAATTGATTCTTCGCTCTCCATCATCCAGGAAAATGAACTACATGTACTTTTAGGATGTTGTTTGGATGTTGCTAAAATTCTTCTGTTTGTTCTGTAACTAGTGATTTATAGACCCACTGGGTCAGGGTTTATATTACGTTATAAGTGTGAGGTGCATTATGTGTTACATTGCACCTGTCAATATAATAAATGGTGCACTTGCATGCATACTTACGTTCTCTACTAATGCACTAATAATTCATTGCATGGAATATTATGCCATGCTTGCAAACAATACTGGTGATGGAATCGACCAATGCTAATATGTACACTATAATATGGTATAGATACTAATGTCAACTTTTAGGATGTCCTATTGGTTTTATGGCGGAGGGACTATACACCTTAGAACCACACACACACACACACACACACACACACACACACACTTGCTTCGAAAACAAATTCTGTCATTGTTAATACTTGATGCGGTATACACAATTATGATTATAACCAATAAAACCAAATATTTTATTCACTCAGTGCATTACAGTAATGACATTTTGAGGTCAAGAATATATTATACACATAATGAAGCTCAAACATGCAGGTAAATAAATAGGATTGTACAGTGTATATTATTAAATACCATACTTATATTACGTTTAAATCCGTTTAAGCAATTCTCATCAGCAAATATATATTATGGAATATCAGTATATGCAGCAAAAGATCATACTTCGATTTTTATATAAACTAATTGTAATACAAAGATGATTTTTTATTTCACTAAAAAAATAATATATTAACAAAGAGTAGAGTTTATTCAACAAATACAGTAGACCATTTGTATACAAATACACAAATAATTTTCAATTGCAGAGATCGAGGCAGTAACACACATTACATAATATCAAATTTTGTACAATATACTAACATTCTAAATCAGTTTTAATAAGGATATTTCTAACAGTATAAGTTTTACTATAAGCAATTGTTTAAAAGAGAAACATTCGTCAAAAGCACGTGTCACAGACAGTAGTATTGTTGTTAGAGTAACTCTTGGGAGAGTACTAGTATTTATTGATTGTAATATATGTCATTTCGAATTTTAAAACCATCAAATACATAAGTAGCCAAATTCTTTATAGTAGTAAGCAGTTCTATAAATTTGGGAATATTTGGTCTTTGCCAATAGTATCGATTGATAAGTTATATATATTACAGGTAAGTAAAATGAGTAAAAGCAGGGATAACAGTTCTGGATTTAGCTTTAAAGCACAATTACAAAATTGATTCTTCTATCTCCATCATCCATGAACATGTATATATCATGTACGTTAAGGATGTTGTTTTGATGATGCGCAGTTTATTCTGTTTGTTTTGTTACTAGTGATTTATAGACGCCCTGGGTCAGGGTTTATAATACTTGAGTGATGAATAAAATGGTCTTCTTCTAAATTACTTTATTATTGTTATGTGCATTATGTGTTACATTGCACCTGTCACTATAAATGGTGTACTATGTTCTCTACTAATGCACTAATAATTCATTGCATGGAATAGTATGCCATGCTTGCATACAATACTGGTGTTGTAATCGACCAATACTAACATGTACATTGTAATATGGTATATATTCTAATTCCCAACGGATTGCTTGGAAAACAATTTCAGTTATTTTAATACTTGGTGCGGTATATTGATACTATACACATTTATGATTATAATAAATAACATCAAATAATTAATTCACTCAGTAGTTTACAGTAATGACATTGTCAGCTCAAGCAGATATACTGAGTCAAAACAGAAAGTGTGCACATTATGTTTGAAAATATTCAACAAAAAATTATGATAAATTTAGCAAATAAAGGTTTTAAAATATACCAAATGTATGCATCAGTAGAGTAGTGATACCTTTGTGTGTTGTATGAAAAGTTCCTTCACTAACAAAGTCTGAATTCCTCAAAGGAAAAACAATAGCACAACAAAAATTACAAAATGCATGAAGTTGAATATTGTGCATGCAGTTAAATGGGAAAACATTCATCTTATTAATTACTGGTTTTCTGGAATTTCTCATCAATCTCTAACTTTTAATTTCTTTACAGACATCAAGTTAGGGTGTGTGAAGACATTTATGACTACACATTTACAGCAATGGAGGTTATTCATGCAAATTTAATTGCAGACTTTCTTTTTTGACTCCTATAATGAGACTCAAACATGCAGGTAAATACACAGAATGTACAGTGTATTTTATTAAATAGCATAATTATATTAAGTGTAAAATCTTTTAGATAATTCTCGTTCGTTAGGAGAGTTACTCAAAGCTTTGAATTTCTCAACGTATTTATAATGGCATATATATACAATTTACATTGGTTCAGATTTCAGTTCTGAAGCGAAAAAGAAACGCAACTCGGGAATTTCTGTATATGCTGCACACTTAATTCCACATAATATTCCATGATCCTAAGATGTTCTGAAAAAAAGAAAGTTGCAGTTAGTTAGAGAAAGGACACAACTGTGATGTTGTAGACGTTTTTAATCACAGTACACTTTGTAACATGAAATTCATACATGTTGAAGTTTCTCTTTGACAAATTGGGCCATTTTCTCAGTTGATTAAATTATTATTTATTCAAAATACAAAAGACCTTTAGGTCCATGAGTACACAGGTAAAACACAATACATATATATATAGACACGGAAATAAATGGCAAGGTATAAAGTGTATTTTGTCACATATCATGTTTTTTGTCATACATTTTCTCCATTTCTCGCTTACTAAGAAGTGTTTCAGTTCAAGACTGGTTCTCTTGGGATGGTAAAATCGTGTATATTTATATATACTTCAGCATGTAATGCATGATTTTATATATATATAGGGATCCAGTGCTTTTTGAAAGGTATTTTGTAGATGTATGTATTTTCTCACCCATATATACATATATACATACATACATATATATATATACACACAAATACACATACATATATACACACATAATTTTTTTTGACTACACTCAAACCTGTCTCAACTAGTCACTCATGCGAAGGCTCAACATTGGCCGGTAAAAGCCCGTGGCCACTAAATATATATAATTTCAATTAAATTTAAGATAATAATATATGTAACTTAAAATAAAATTTAAGATAATAACAGAGCTATTAAATATACGTCTGCTTAAGGTCTATCCATTTTACGTGACTGCTAAAACAGGTTTGATTGCACATGTATTTTTTGAATATCAACAGATGTTATTACTTATATAATACTTATGAGTGTTAGTAGCAAACAATGGTATAATGCAAGGCCAGTTTAAAATACATGTAGTATTCGTTATGATAAAATGAAGATTGTTATACAGTAAGAGAAAAGGAAGTGAGCACTACGGTCGTTGTCATTAATGACGGCTCGTCTCTCTTTCTTTTGATAATGAACTGCTTACAGCGACACACAGCAATCTAGCTTCTTTATATATAACTTGCAATCTAGCTTCTTTATATATAACTTGCATATGTTTAAACATTAATATTAATTAATAGAATAGTCTAAAGTAAATTGTTTTTGCATATTTCTAAATGTTGATTATATTGCACCAATAATATATTTAAAAATATGATAAAATAACAACGAACCATGAAAACTCAAAATTGTATTCGATTATATGCAAGTATGTTTAAACAGGGATTTTATAGTATACAGAAATCCCTGATTTAAAGTAAAAATGAAACTGGATTAATAACTCTAGATAATAATTTTAGTGATTGATACAAACTTCAAGAATGCCTTGTGTCCCATAAAATATAAATACTGCAGCGTGAATACCATTTTGATCAAATTTAGTACAACCAACATTTACTTCAAGGCAAGCACGGCTGTCAGCCAACGCATCATCCCAAACAACGCCGATGTTCAATTAGTTGAGAACATGGAAATCCGCGCGGATTATCTCGACGTTTGAAAGCGCTGATCACTATATCGCGATATGCACAGAAGTGATAAATTGCCTCATTTGCTTTCCCCACTCGCCTCATTATTCATTCCATGTACATTATGTGCTCGCAGTTTCCTATGTTTATTTACAAACTCAAATTAAGTTGAGATCTGCGAGTATTTTCTTCCAATTATTTAATGTTTAATTAGCTATATATTTTAGAAGACAACTCATAAAATAACACATTGGCTATCCACAGAATGACTTATTTATTGGAATCGTCAGTTTTAAGCGATACTGTTTTACTATTATTAAAAACAAATAACATGTATACAGCAGCTGCGTTGTCCTTATCGTTGAATATTTTTGGTCGCAGGCTTGGCTTGATTCGGTTAAAATATTAGTTGTTACTGTTCATTGCATTGCCAAAACTGTGATAAAATGTTTTGAACTATTTTCAGTCAGCATGTTCTTTTATATAACATGTACGTTTGTTCAGTTTTGATTTTAATCACTTCATGTAGTTCAGTTTGAATATATTATACATATATTTTCAAATTAGTCATATGGTATTTTACAAATTGTTTTATAAAATGATTTGTTGCTGAATCGTTTAATGTCTTATGTGAATGATATTTAAAAAATTGTGTATGGTATTGTGGCTGTATGTGTGAGTGCGTGCGTGCGTGCGTGCTTGCGTGCGTGCGATGTGTCTACTTGTAGCAGTGATCTCAGTGTTCAACTGTGTAGTGTTGCCAAGCTGGAGACTAGGGACATGATACCCCACCAAGTCACCTAATACTGACGCAAGTCCTAGCCTTTATACTTGGTAGGGGACGAGCTAAGTTGTGTCGGCATAAACTCCATTGAAGCATGTCTATCTTTGTATTAATTATTATTACAATACGCATACGTTTTTCATTTATAGTCATTTTGGGTGGCGGGAAGTATACAGTACTGGTTCTACCCAGGACAAATTGAGTGGTCTGCGTCTATCACAAAAGGAAATCGATAGTCATATAAGGCCTAACATGTGCTAAACATGAAGTAAAATACCATTCAAACAAAACAAAAATAGCCATTTTACAGAAGTAATTAATGGTTTATATTTTGGCGTTTAAAACAATTATTTGTCTGTATTTAATGTTTTACTTCAGACTTCAGAGTAACAACTCGATCTTCAAGGTGTAGCACACCCATTGCAACACAGGAAGTGTCGGCCTGGGGTAGTAGCACACCCATTGCAACACAGGAAGTGTCGGCCTGGGGTAGCAAGGTGTAGCACACCCATTGCAACACAGGAAGTGTCGGCCTGGGGTAGCAAGGTGTAGCACACCCATTGCAACACAGGAAGTGTCGGCCTGGGGTAGCAAGGTGTAGCACACCCATTGCAACACAGGAAGTGTCGGCCTGGGGTAGTAGCACAACACAGGAAGTGTCGGCCTGGGGTAGTAGCACGCCCATTGCACGTGTCGGCCTGGGGTAGTAGCACGCCCATTGCAACACAGGAAGTGTCGGCCTGGGGTAGTAGCACGCCCATTGCAACACAGGAAGTGTCGGCCTGGGGTAGTAGCACGCCCATTGCAACACAGGAAGTGTCGGCCTGGGGTAGTAGCACACCCATTGCAACACAGGAAGTGTCGGCCTGGGGTAGTAGCACGCCCATTGCAACACAGGAAGTGTCGGCCTGGGGTAGTAGCACGCCCATTGCAACACAGGAAGTGTCGGCCTGGGGTAGTAGCACACCCATTGCAACACAGGAAGTGTCGGCCTGGGGTAGTAGCACACCCATTGCAACACAGGAAGTGTCGGCCTGGGGTAGTAGCACACCCATTGCAACATAGGAAGTGTCGGCCTGGGGTAGTAGCACACCCATTGCAACACAGGAAGTGTCGGCCTGGGGTAGTAGCACACCCATTGCAACACAGGAAGTGTCGGCCTGGGGTAGTAGCACACCCATTGCAACACAGGAAGTGTCGGCCTGGGGTATCGCATAATGGCGTCAATAACTAATTCTCATTTCTTTTTGTAAAAAAAGGCATTTTCACTAATCTAAAGTTCTATTTTTGGTTTATATCACATTGTTGATCTATTTGTTACATTTTTCTTTTTCAAGCATTGCCATGTTAAAATTGTGAGTTTTTAATTTATTTTGCTTATATGGAAATTAGTGTATGAATACAATATTATGGCATCTCGGTGTTTATGTTTTTAAAGGGACCATTCATTCATGAGACAAGTTCTTTCTTAGAAGATACATGACCCCCATTTTTCTGTGGATTTTTTGTCAGCATATGTGTCATTTGTGATGAGAATGTAAGTAATTCATTTTTAATTTGGGCTAGATATGAATGACAACATGGCATTTAAATTTTAATTCACACACAACTCAATGCAACAATCAATGGGCGTGTTACCCTCCAGTGCCATTGTAACACTTTGACAAACGAACATTAGGGTATGGAAGCTGCACGGCTTGCCACCTGTGCCGGCGATCAAGCCATGGTCAGTTATGTTACATTTTCCGCCTCACCACCATTGGCCGTAAAATGGACATAAACAAAGTTTATATTAGTCTCCTTGGCTAATTGGCTTTGACAGAACGATAGTTCCACTGGTCAAATGGTCAGCAATGTAGCCATTCTGGAATGTGGGGATAATGGCACTCGTTGCTCTCTTCTCGAACTTTCTACAACATTCCAGCTGTCGTTACTGTGCATGATTAGTTGATTATTAATTTCATTTTCTTAATGAATTCTTTCATTAACGCGCATTATTGTAACATTAAAAAACTAACGAACTTACCGCATGTAAAACGCGTTTAATTACTTATATACTAAATGAATTAATGTCTTGAATTATGAACACTAGTGCATGTAACTTGTATATAGTGTTGTTGTTTTGCGTGTTTGTTTGTTAGGGCATGCCTGATAGTTGTTTAGATTGTTAGTTAAATCTTCTCGATAAGAGATCGTGTTTTTGGTGTGTGATTTTTTATTTTGTTTTATGTTTTTTTGAGAATGTTTTTTGAGAGGATGAGATTGTGTATTGAAAGAGATACACGGCAGTGTCGAAGTATCTATCACGTATTAACATCAGTACCTCGATTTATTAATCCAGTATCATTCTGACTTCGTTATTCGAACTACCTTATTTAAAGAGACACGCGACAATCTTGAATATTTTTTAACAGGCATTAACATTAGCGTCTCGATTTATTAATACGGTACCACCTGCTTGCATGTATGTTTGTCTTTTAGCTTTCGTGTTTTCTTCTTTTTCTACCATAGGTTTAAATATACTATTGGTGTTATATAATCAAAAGAAAGTAATATTTAACAACAATTATTTTTTTTGCCAAACTGCCTTATACTTTTCTTATAATTAATATTAATGATTGAACACGTGTATGCAAATAATGTTGCAAAACTAACGGGACGCTGCCAATGACTGACCTATCTGTTTCTAAAGAAAGTAAGTAATAAGTAAGTAAGAAAGTGTCAGTAAATTTTCTTTATTTATAGAGGGTGACTCAGTTGGCCTAGCCAATCTTCATTGAGGCCCTCTTCATACGATATTTACAAATATAAAACAACAAGGAAACGTAAGTTATCAAATAACTCTAGCCATAATTAGAAACACTTATCCAAGCATATGACAATGTGATATTTTAAAATGAAACGCTGTCCAAAATCAGTCGACATAAAACATAAATATACTCTTGATAGCAACGAACACAAAAAGAGAGAAAAGTAGTATAAAAACACAACACAAAAAAGAGTTTTTAACATATGTCTTTTGATTCAAGCTAATTCTAACCTCTAATAACATTTGACAGATCCTGGAACCATTCCATAAGACCACCCTAACTTTGCAAGACTTATTATCGACACTTGATATTTTTTTTTATCTACACGGAATAACGCAGATCAAAAAGGCATAACCTATTCAAAGATGATCATTCTAAGCAGCCACATTGGATACTGTTGCCGATATACGGGAATCGTAATTTGCGTATAAGTACTTGGCATAAAATTACACTTGACAAAGTGTATCAACTTTCCAATCTCAACAAGGCATAATTCGAATTCAGAAGCCGTGTAATATGTCTAATTCTGAGATATCCAAACAATGTCACGGAATTGTTTTCTGTCCTAGTGTAAGTGTTAGGAATTGCGAGTACAGGGCTTTCCGTCGTTTTGTATTATAAAATACGTAATTTGTATTTGATTTTACAAAGCTACTGTCCTGTACAAGTGTATAAGAAGAGCTGGTACTTATCGTGAAGTGTCTATCAGCGAACATATCTCGGGCTGCTCAAAGAATTGATTGAAGCTCAACACATTATTTGGGTTATTTAGAGCCGTCCCAGAGAGAGATGAAGGATGTATAGGAATCTGGGAACCTGCTCTACTCTTACTAAAAGCAACTAGTCTGTATCAAGCGATGTCAAGCGGGCTTAACAACAAGTCAACAACTGCGAAATGTGTGAAAAGTGTGATTTTGCGCCACATGTGCGTCACAGAGTGACTTTTCTTCTGACCGGTGGGCCACGATGTGGAGACTGCGGGTCACAGAGGCCAAAAATACGGGCAACAATCTGCGTGTCTAAGATTGATTTCATTTTAAACTGGTAATGGGGTTAAAACGGTAAATAATTGACAAAAAATGTGTTTTCCATTGGTATCCATTCAGTCCATCAAGTCCATTATATATTCTCCAATAGACGTTATAGAGTTACATATCAAACTGCGGTTGTAATTTATATATACGTCATCACAGTCTAATTATGCCAGTTTTTAATTTTATTTGTAGGTAGAAAACCCTAACATCCTACCCTAATATTTGAAAACAAGACAACTCAAAGAATGTTTTGTTTCCTAAAAATTATTGCCGCCGACTTAATTTTTTTGAATGTTATACTCAAACAAAGAACTAGATTATCCTCGTCTATAGCAATACGGGTTATATAGCGTAGATCTTTTTGCTAATGAAAACCATTTGCTTTGTTATTTCTCCCTCCTTCTAATCTACCTGATTGCTGCAAACAATGTCAGTAAAACAAGTAATATACAATGTTTCTGTGTTTTATTCATTTATGACATTTTTAACGCTCGGGGCGTAAATTGTGGACCTCACTGTGTGACCCGCAGCTCAACAAAGAAGCGTCATCCTGTTCCATTGCAATTAGTTATGTTGATTAAAATATAAACCGACATTAATTTTAATAATCATCTCATGGTTAAAACAAAAAAGTTGATCACTTTTGCCAAAACGAAAGGATGTAATAGTCCGACAGCATGAGAAAACGGAGTATTCAAACAGGTGGTTTTATGGAAAAACTATTAACAACCATCTTAACATGGTGCCCTCTAATGATAGCATTTTATGATTAAATATACAGCCTGTAACTTCGAAAATTAAACGTGCATGAACACTTTTATTAAAGCCGGTGTTTCAACAAGTCCATGTCTACTTAATGTCAAAATTTAGTGCTTTTACGAAGAAATGAGGTCATAAAATGTTTATCCATGGGGAAATTCACGGCTCGTATAATGAGAAAATGAGATGTTTCTGTAGGTTAATTTGAATGTGAAAATTATTTAATTTTCTTCAAGGGTTCCTCTTACAGTTAGAAAGAATTCTACAATAGTCCCTGTAGTTTTTATGTTTCGTCGTTTCGAGCAAAATTTACCCCTTCTTATCCCTTGAGAAAATATACAACAAACTAAAGAAGTTCACTCAGTGCGTTTCCGGTTCATTATTTGTTTTACATTTCTCTACCTCTAAGTTGACCTACGTTAAATGAAATTATAAAAAACATTTCCAAAACCAAAGCACGTATTACTGTTTATGGCATCATGCATCTTCTTCCCAAAGACACACGATAAAAAAGTACATGTGTTAACATAAGCTAAAAAAAATGTTTTCATAAAATTCCTGAATCTCGAAATGTCATCTTCCTGTGAACATAACAGCGACAGGATACACATTTGGACGCATTTGAATACCTTTAAGCTGCTTTTGAAAGCTTTATTTTCAGAAATGAAAGCAATAAAACATCATCGTGACCTACTATAGACAAATTTCTTTCATAAAATAAGGTCACCTGGTGTTCTTTGTTACATGTATTTTGTTGTAAAAGTTATATTATTAAAAACGAAAACATGGGTGACTAGATGACTTCGATCTACTTTTAAGGTCATTGGTCTCCTTTAAAGGTCACTTACTGATACACTGCTGGTTCCCGTGCGTATGTACGTGCGTAACGGACATGTATTCGTGTACGCGTTTTCAGTATCTTGGACGTATGATGAAGAAGTCAAATCTTTGTTGTAGTTAAAATTACTTCTATTTCTTGTAGATATTCTATAGTTAATTGAAACAGGAAGTAAATGTCTAAACACATATGAAGTATAGCATGTCCTTTAGTAGGCCATCGAGCTAGAGCTATGTCGTCGGGGACGTATGGGCCCTGGTATCGCCACGGAAGTCGGATTGGTTTAGTACTCGATGGGCGAAAAGCGATTGGGAACATTTCTTCTTTCTTTCTTTCTTTCTTTCTTTCTTTTTATTATGTATACCCACCCTAAGATGCCTTATGTCCCATCAGGGACGAAGAGGATTAAGTAAGTAATACCCACCCCAAACCGTATTTATTATTGAATTTATTATAACTTTGTTAAACCCTCTATATGGTCCGTGTGTTATGTCTTATTTATTTATTTATTTTTCTTCTATCTATCTATCTATCATCTCTTTTATTTCATCTTCTTGGCATTACTAGTGAAGTCACTTCCGCTGAGTTATGGTCAAAGATCAACGTACACATGTAGAGGTAGATGTATCAACGTACACATGTAGAGTACACATGTAGAGGTAGATGTATCAACGTACACATGTAGAGGTAGGTGTATCAACGTACACATGTAGAGGTAGAGGGAGGTGTATCAACGTACACATGTAGAGGTAGGTGTATCAACGTACACGTGTAGAGGTAGATGTATCAACGTACACATGTAGAGGTAGATGTATCAACGTACACGTGTAGAGGTAGATGTATCAACGTACACGTGTAGAGGTAGGTGTATCAACGTACACGTGTAGAGGTAGATGTATCAACGTACACGTGTAGAGGTAGATGTATCAACGTACACGTGTAGAGGTAAATGTATCAACGTACACGTGTAGAGGTAGGTGTATCAACGTACACGTGTAGAGGTAGATGTATCAACGTACACGTGTAGAGGTAGGTGTATCAACGTACACATGTAGAGGTAGGTGTATCAACGTACACATGTAGATGTAGGTGTATCAACGTACACATGTAGAGGTAGATGTATCAACGTACACATGTAGAGGTAGATGTATCAACGTACACATGTAGAGGTAGATGTATCAACGTACACATGTAGAGGTAGGTGTATCAACGTACACATGTAGAGGTAGATGTATCAACGTACACATGTAGAGGTAGGTGTATCAACGTACACATGTAGAGGTAGATGTATCAACGTACACATGTAGATGTAGATGTATCAACGTACACATGTAGAGGTAGATGTATCAACGTACACATGTAGATGTAGATGTTATCGGTTGAGTAATCCAATTAAATGTAATTTAGAATGAATTAATTTAAATATAGTTGGTAGTATCCAACTTCTAAATAAAATAATGTCAACTAATAATTTGTAAGATATGGTTGGATCCAATTCTATTAGAGACGGTTAAATCCGAACTCTCCGGACGCCTAAATAACAATGTTCTATATCTGCACAAAGACATCGAATCTTGGATAATTAATCTGCCACAGGCATCACCTTTAACAATTGTAAATATTTGAATGAACGGACCTAATATTGAGTATGACAACTTTATGGCGCAAAGGAAATCCAGTTGTATAACAAGATTTGACTGTACGCAAATACTATTAATCGTAGTAGTATTTAACATAAACAAACATTTTTCTTGTAACTGAAATTGTATAAATAAAATCTAAACATTACCATTGGAAAAAACTCAAAAAGTATTTCAATTTGACACCAAACACTACATAGTTCAATAGTTTCTGAAGCATTTAATTGAATCCAATGTGTACGATTCACTATAAGAGATGAAACTGCTTTGACATTGTAATATGTCACATGTATATTTTAATAACGGAAAAACAAAATAGGCAGGAAAGAAAGAGAAAACTAGCAAAAACAAAAGACGAAACAAACTTGCTATGATAAACAGATAGGTTACGAATTTTATGGAACGGACTATCTAACTTAATTTAAAATAAATTATGCGAACGTGTATGCGCTTTTAAAATAAACGTGGTTGAATGCAAGTTGAGGACTTGTATAATCTGTTTATTAAATCACATGTGTATTGCTCTATATTATTCTGTGGACCATACAGTATTTTATACTGAAGGAAAAAAGTATCGGAACTCGGAAATTTCCACTATATATAATTCAATTCGATTAACTGTAGCATATTATACATACACTAAATAGCGAAATTCCCGAGTTGTGTTTCTTTTTTTCTTTTAGTATACATGCCCTATTCGATTAACTGCAGCATATTATACATACACTATATAGCGGAAATTCCCGAGTTTAGTTTCTGTGTTTCTTTTTTCCCTTAGTATACATAGTACCCTATACCATTCGATTAACTGTAGCATATCATACATACACTATATAGCGGAAATTCCCGAGTTGTGTTTCTTTTTTCCTTTAGTATACCTGCCCTATACATGACCACAATTTGAACAATTCAGCATACGAGAACATGTGTTAAATCGGGAATTTCCGCTATATAGTGTATGTATAATATGTTACAGTTAATCGAATGATATAGGGCATGTCTACTAAAGAAAAAAAAACGCAACCCGCTATATATTGTATTTACAATATGCTGCTTTTAATCGAATGGTTCATAGCTACGTAAGATCTTTCCTTTCGGAAAAAAGACTAAAACAACACGTAAAACGGCAAATAGTATTCCTGCAAAGTTTCATAATTGACAGAGTACGCGTTTGGCGCAAACTTAGGGTGCAAAATTTTGCAAACTCTTTACGTTAAATACAGTACTGAACTGGCTCAATTTTTCAAAGAGGAACTTCGACATTTATGAATTTCTTGTTACAACGTGTACTGTTATTAAAACGTCTACAACATCACAGTTGTGTCCTTTCTGGAACTAACTGCAACTTCCTTTTTTACAAAACATCTTGGGATTTCCTTGGGATATATATGGAATTAAGTGTGCAATATACAACGGAAATTCCCGTGTCGCATTTCTTTTTCCTTTCAGTATATGTATACATAAGAAGACGTGTGCTACATTCGCGAAATTAAAGCATAGCAGTTTGATATTCAAGTTCACCTTTTGGGCTCTCTCCACAGGTATTACCGAGTAACATGGCAATAATATTCGAATCAACATGTAACGTACTTACTTTGTCAGTTCCAATTATACTGTGTTCTTTAAGTGCCGTCTACAAATGATGTTCGGAAATGAAACGCAGCGTCCGAAATTGGACAACATATACTCCCACAGGGAAGCAAATAAAAATGTTGACCTTTTGTTCAAATAAATGTAAGCTGTAAATCAAATAATTAATTTGTTAGCTTGGATTGTACTTTTGAGGTTGCACTTTGGTGAACTGTTTTGGCTTATTTAACTTAAAAAAGAATGACTTAGTAGAATGCATTACTGAATAATTAAATATGAAGTGCGGGTATGTATTCTACCAATCTTACAGGTTTATACGATGAATTAGGTCGAGTACCACTCATTATAAAGAGAAAACTTAATATGCTCAGATATTGGTAAAAAATATTACAACTTAATGAAAATATATTGGCCAAATAAATATATATGATGTTGAAAAACGATGTTGATAATCATAATAATTATAACGGTTCCAATTAAAGATATCCTTGACAACCTTGGATTTTCTGATGTTTGGTTATATCAATTTGAAGCAGATATTTCATTTGAATTAATAAAACAACGCTTGATTGACTCATATCATCAAAGTTGGTATTCAAATATCAATAACTCTAACAGGTTAGAATCATACTGCCGCTATAAACAGTTTTGATACGAACACATATCTGAACATATTAGATGATAACAAATTCCGAAGATCACTGGGTAGATTTCTACTCTCCTCTCACAATTCAGCCATTGAAAATGGTAGATATCTTGATAGCCCGCGAGAAACTAGGAACATTGTACACAAAATATAGTAGAAAACGAATACCATTTTTTGCTTGTATGTCCAATATATAGGCACCTAAGACAGAAATATTTAAACCTTACTTTTGCAGATGGCCCACGATAAACAAATGTGATGCGTTAATGTCTAATAACTCTAACAGAACAATTATACACATATCAAAATATGTTTATTATGCATTTAAACTTCGAAATGAAATGCAGTTTAAATTTCTATACCACATTTCAACCCTTTATTTCCATCTAAAAAAAAAGAAAGGAAAAAAGCTATAACGCTTCTCTGTAAACTTCAATGTAGATTTTGTATGCCATGTTGTTGTTTGTTTTTTCTTTCTTATTTTCTCACATTTTTCTATGATGTTTTCACTGTATTGTATATGTATTGTGTGTAGGCTATAAACGTTGTACTGAATATTGAATGCTGAATAAAGTTATTATATATATATTAAAGTTATTATATATATATTAAAGTTATTATATATACATTAACGTAGCTATCCCACCATCAACAGGCACATTTTACAACAGATGTACACCATTTCTGAACCTACTAATGACTAGGTATATATATAACTTATATATTTTGGGAACCCAATCTCCATAGACACACTATAAACGGCTTTAACTAGCCAGGCCAAACCCCAAAACTGGAGCGTCGAATTAAGAGTTACCAACCCATGATTCATTTTACGCATCACGATTATTTAAAGAACTCGTAAATAGACCTGTACCTTTAATCGGCACATATTCATTAGTATATGCCCTGAACTCTTGGATTAAGTTTTGATAAACGTTTTTTTATTGTAATTTTGAAGTTATTTTGAAATTGACGTGTGTAGTTGCTCATTTAATACTGGTTTTGGATGGAGCTCATTTACATAATATCTAAAAACAAACGAATATATAAAATATAAATGATGCATACAAATATATGTATAATTATATAAATAAAATGAAATACAATAATAACTGTTGTTACACTTGATGAAACAAAATAAGAATGTTAGTCTCGTAAATAAATAAAGGGCTACGAGACTGTACTCTCTCTCGAAGGTACATGTGTACTCTTTATTCTCTCAGGTAGGCAAAGGTTCAGCCAGTGCCAGAAGGACGTTCGTTGTTTATTTTTCCATTACGTTTGGCTAAGGACCCGGCGTAGAACCAATTATCCATTTCTGACAGTTTAATTCCGCTGATTTAGCCAAGTAGGACCATAATTAGTTACAACACCAAGAAGAGACAACGTTAACACCTCTTGCGTCAATATTTTATAAACAATGATTTATTGAATAAAAACATAGTATCCGAAAACTTTATTTTATTTTGTTCTACATGTGTTTCTCTTTAATGGCTATTTAACCGAAATGTTGTTTTGTTATTTAAGCATATTAAAAGCGTCCAATACATGGTTGGTTGGTTGGTTCATTTGTGTTTTACGCCATTTTCAGCACATTTTAGGCTATATATGACGATTTTTCCCGCATCCGCAATAATCGACATTTTCTCTTCACTTAAAAATCGAGCTCCTAGAGAGATTTGAACCCACAGCGGCGAGAGGCGAGAGGCGAGAATGTTTCAAAACTCAGCGTCCTTGCCAACCAGGCCATGGATGCGCATTAATACATGGTTGTACGTGAATAATATAGTATAATCTGCATATTGCAAAAATTGAGATGAAATAAAACTTGTAATTCGCAGTTTAATACTCATTTAATTTTCTCAAATGAGTATCAATATCCTTCTTGAATTAGTGGTGGCCTCGGTGGCCCAGTGGCAACTGTAGACTCTGAATCCAGAGATTACCGGCGCCACTGTGCTTTTTTGGTGTATCCTGTGGCAAGACATATCCTATTGTCCGCCAGCCGGACAAGTAAACCTGGCGGTCCCATATATCGGAGCCTATCCTCCAATCACGTTAAAGAATTATAATAATTGATTCGATAGGAAAAGTAGGGCACGGTCCCGGATTCCGATGTATCTATCCATCCGCTCTCTCCGGGTTGGCTCGAAATATTAGACGATAATATGTTTATGAACCGGTTAAACAATACATTTTCAATGTGTTAAATACGCATCATGTTTATATAATTGTTTTTCTCTCTCTTAAATATTACTTTAAAAAACAATAATTTGCCAACATCTACATAAAAACTAAAGGTTACATAATTTACCTACACTAAACTTCATTGTGATCCCCGTCCCGTAACTCGTCTAGATCTTCTAATACTATAAGATTAATGTAAAACGCCGTATTTTTGCTTGCCGAGGCGTCTTAAATATACGTGCGCCTTCATAGATACTTCAGCAGGACATATGATAACTTATAGCCGTATACTCGACTAGGTTTGTTGAGAGATTTATGATGTCGGGAAACTAGAAAACTGCTGCCTCCGTTTTAGAATAATTGTTGGTCGGAAGGAGATTTGTATTTAAGCTGCAGTTTTTACAGCCCGGGTCACGTGCTCAAATGCTCAATTAATATTATATCAAGTGTGTTAATTATTATAATGAATTGAATTGAATTGGATTTTATAGTCGCACCAACAGGTAAGGTCATATGGCGACTTTCCAGCTTACACTGGTGGAGTAAGATCCCATCAGGTGCCCCTCCGGGCAATTGTCGTGCACTGGCGGGCACCTGGGTAGAACCACCGACGTTCCGCAAGTTAGCTGGATAGCTTCCTCGCATAAAGATTCCTAGGCCCCTGATGGATCGAACCTACAGCGGCGAGGGGCAAGTGATTTCAAGCCAGAGACTCTAACCACTCGGCCACGGACGCCCCTATTCTATTCTAACGGGAAAAAAATCTGATTTTGTAAATCGGGGACGACTTTGCACGGCCAAGTCAGGTAGAAACAAAATGATCATAAATTACTGTTCTTCTAAACATTCGGCATGAATGTTCAAGAAGTCTCATTAAAATAATAGATTCAAGCAAATTATATTTGTATATTGCTGAATGCTGATTATGTTGCAACACTATTATATTAAAACCCATAGCAACATAACAAAAATAACATGAAAACTCCTAACCTGTATAACCTTGCATTTAATATCCTTCAAGCAGTTTAAAATTAAAACGATACATCGAGGTGTAATACTAATGACTGATACATACTATATACCTAGGGACACACGGCAATTTTGATTTTATAAAAATTCGCGGCGTTCCTTTGCATAAGATGCATTTGTTAAATCATTAATATTAATTATGAGAATAGTATAAAGCAAATTGTTTTGCATGTAACTAATTGTTGATAATATTGCACCTATAACGTATTTTACCTATGATAGAATTAAGAAGAGAACATGAAAACTCACAATTTACTTAATTATATGCAAGCATGTTTAAAGTCACATGCTTAAAGTCAAAATGATACGACGCACATTTCATTGCCTGATGAAAACTTCAAGTTTTCAATGCGTTCCTTTGAGATCGCCGAGATTCCCCACATAGCCACATGCTGCACATAGTCCATTTCTAATTTCCGATCAAAACAGACTCTCGGCCGATACGAACACGGTGTTTAGTTCAGCACGCGGCTGTATTATGCGGCTAAGCGATCGCCCAGCGTGATGAATGTTGCTTTTATTTTACCTACATTATATTTGTTTGTTTATCGCTAGATAAGACTGACATCTTCGTTTATTTTTAGTTCCTCGGTTAATTATTTACAAGATAAAACGGCCTAATGCTAGCTCTGTAGGATGCGTGGTGATCTAGATATAAAATGTTGTCGTTGTACTAACAAATTAAAACAAATATTTACGTTAAAGAAAAACCTGAAGAGTGACATTATACTGACGGTTTACGGAGCAATGCAACATTAAAATGGATTAAAAAAATGAAGCCCGTTAGTATGGTACCTGATGTCTGTCAGTTGTGTTCTTAAAGAACGAAAACTTGAAAAGTCGAAACATATAGTTGCGTGGTTTCGGGATCGAAAGGACGAAAGAACGAAAGAACGACATTGGCAGACACCAGTCCCCATACGAGACACAAGCAATCTTAACGTTTGTATGTTTCCGTATAACTAAAATGTTGAGTTTTCATTTTTTCGTCTTATTCTAGATATAGAGAATAATAAATGGGTATTTTCATATCACACCCTATATCAGGCCTGAGACACCATGTCAGCCGTCGAGCTAAAAGCTCTCGGGCTGATATGGGTCGAGGGCCTGATATAGAGTGTGATATGAAAATACCCATTTATTATTATATTTATCATATACTTCAGCAATGACTTTGTTGAATTGTCAACTTTAACTAACTTACTACGCTGTTTTCCAGGGAGAAAACAATAATACTATTAATAGATGTAATCCCATTCTGATGTGTTCACGTCTGTCGCGTAAGTATACATGACGTTGTTGTTTTTTTCCGAAATTTGATTAAAACGAATGCCGTTGAATTTAAAAGTATCTAATTCAGTAAATGAATGGTCACAAGTGGTTATTTCATCCAAGGATGGTTCTATGTCATTGAATTTCTGATAAAATTGTTAAACTCTCTATTGGTCCGTGTATTATGCCTTATTTCTTTCTTTATTTTACTTCTATCTTGATCTATCATCTCTTTTATTTCATCTTCTTGGATTTACTAGTGAAGTCATTTCCGTTGACTTATGGACAAAGATGACAGATTGACGTACACATGTAGATGTATAGCCAATTATCTGGCGCGAAAACAGGATGGAATGCAGACGACAAACCATACGCGTGACAAATCGTATACAGTCGCAACAAATAACAAAAATAACATGAAAACTAAACGATACATTATATTAATAAATCGAGGTGTAATACTAATGCTTGATATATACTAAATACCTTGGGGCAAACGGCAATTTTGATTTTATAAAAACTCGCGGCGTTCCTTTGTGTTTCTGCATAAGACGATTTGTTCAATCATTAATATTAATTATGAGAATAGTATAAAGCAAATTGTATAGCATTGCCGCATGTCCCTTTAATTGTTCTACCGGCGACAAGTCTACGAATATTCAGAAAGGTATTAAAATTAAACAAAAAAAGACTATATATCAGAAATATCTTAAGTAACACACTGACATATTGATTTTTTCCCCATGTAATCTCGGCGTCCCTTTTTTTCTTTCTTTTTTATATATAGCTTTTATATCTGAAAATAGTTATTCAAATATTTGAACAGATACAATCAAATTGTGTTTGCATATTACTAAATGTTGATAATAGTGCACACATAATATATAGTTAAACCTAATGAGGAATTATGCATATAATGAAAACTTCAACATTTTAATTATATGATATAGACTACATGCATGTTTAAAAATAACTGCGATGCTAAAATTAAATTCTTCCAGAAGGTGCAGCCGTGTGTCCCTTTCAGTTATACAAGAATGTTTCAGGAAAAAACAAAAACTATGTGTTTTTTTAAATCCCAGTAATTACAATAGTGTTAACGGTATGCATACGTGAGGGACGAACTTCATGCCTATGTGCTGGGAAAGAATAAACATACTCATAAAATCCGACATGCAGACGTCATTAAATCACGGCCTAATTCATACATTGTAGTGTGCATGCAGTCGTATTGTGCAGCCGTATTGACTATTCTGTAGTGAAGAAAACTAATGTTATATTGACAGTTACAACAGCTTTACTGTCCACATCACACCACACCATACCACACCATATCCCGCCCAGCCCCGCCCCGCCCACACCCCACCCGCACCCCAACTTCACATAAACAGCATGGTATATGATCATTATGGTGTGGTGTGAGCATCCATGTTTGCTTCCAAATATCCAGAGTGATTATTCTTATTATTCTTGTTATAACAAGATCAGGTTGACTGGATATATCCAAAGAAATTACAAAGAAATTACAGACATCTTGTTAATTATACACTCCTCCTTTTACCGGCTTAATCAAATATGAAACCATACAATTAATCTTAAAGGGAGCACATCAGTATTTTCTTGGGGTTCTATGGGGTAAGTCTATAAATTTACAAATAATGACATTTTCTATTCTATTTTATTCTATTCTGTGGTCTAATGGTAGAGCGATGGGCCCATGATTAAAATAGAACGTAATAAACATTCAATTAGGGCAACGTTACTTTCAAACAACAAATCAGGACCCGTTTATATTACATCTATCTACAGTCTGAAACTTGTTAGAAACACGATAAAGCTGTATATTTTCTTCGTTTGGTGCTGACAGATGGACGTACAATGTAAGTTGTGAGAATGTGTTTGTATTATGTTCAATCTCTCGAAAATGTGTGTATAAAATAAATAAAAATCCATGTCAGATAAATAAAAATAAAATATTTCCAGCGGGTTTATATTGTGCGAGATCAAAACCTGGTGTTTGGGACTTGCAACACATCGAAACCGCGGGCCTACGGCCCTTGGTATCGATGGTCTTCAAGTCCCTCCCACCAGGTTTTGACCTGGTGTTTGGGACTTGCAACACTTCGCAACCGCTGGCCTACGGCCCTTGGTATCGATGGTCTTCAAGTCCCGCCCACCTGGTTTTGATCTGGGACAATATAAACCCGATAAAAATATTTTATTTCTTAACTTACTTAAATTTAGAGCTGAACTACACGCTAACCACACCACAATTTGACTGATATTACGTTTTCATTGCGAATTGGAACGTAATTAAAATTTTAGATTTTTCAAGACAAAGCCTTAATTTTCAACCGATATCATAGAAAATTCTATGTAATAAAGTATGGTCTCATCGAGTTGGTTTATTTAAACATCGAGATGAGCCTAGCTCATCGAGGACCAATCAACTTGATGAAACCATACTCTATTTGTTTTGCTGCATGTTCATTTCAGCTGTCTCACACACAGTCTGTCATACTCTAACTTCCAATAACTGGTAGTTAGAGTACACCATTTTTTCTGACAGGTGTTATTTTCAATTAAACGATTTACACCTGTGCGAATACAAAGGAAATTTCAGCGACCATGCTACAATACTATATTTTGACTGACATGACATTTTTATTGTGAACTGGAACATAATAAAAACATTTCAAGAAAAAGCCTGATATACCTCCTTTAAATGGGCGTTAACACTAATATAATACTCGCATCAGACGGATCGCATTCATATTCAATGAACCAACATTTTATTAAAAGCATAATGAGGATTTCTTTAATATCACAAAATGACTTTCAAACTAATTCGAACTAACTCGTTTTAAGAACGTAATACTACAATCAGGGAGAAAAAAGCTCGAAAAAGCCGACGTAACTTATGAGTTGCATACCATCGATAATGAAGTTTTAACGTTAGACTAACTCAACCTGATGCCTTCACATGTTGGCATCCCAAAACGAATATTACGCTGTTTTATGTTGAACAAAAATATGCCAAGATTGGGAAATATGAAAATCTAGTCGGTAAGATACATATTTGCGTTATGTTTTTGTTTCTTTGATGGCTTTATCGCCGTGTGTTTTGAAAGAAAATGAAAGCACATGCGATACAACGACAAAACAAAAGGTGCTAATATACTTTCAGGTTTTCGGGAATAACGAAGGAATGGTGTCTAATGTTGCTGATGCGATAATGAAAATTACGTTTGATATGAATGTTTATTATGTATTTAAATGTGTTTTTCTTTTTCTTTTGAGTATTATACGTATATATGTATTAAGGTAATGTTTCGAGTTTGCACCAACGCGCACTCATTCTTAACACTGGCTAAAAAGGAACATGTGGCAACCTTGACTTTAAACTCTTTTTTCTACAATTTGGATAATTTATTTTAAAATCTAGTATGAGAAAACTATTTATTCTATCATGTTGATAACTGTTGAGTACAGTTCATAAAATAATGTTTTAAAACTTAAAATGTATTGTAAAATAGTTGATGAATTAAATATTTAAAGTAAAAAATGATTAAATAATAATATAACGACCTATCATGCGCACTGTTAACATAATATTCTCTTAAATTGAGACCAGCTGCAGACTTTTGTAGTGAAAAATTAAAATCTATAAAGTTACAATTTTCAGCAAAAACTGCAGCTAAACAACAGGAAGCAACATAAAATATGCCAAAATGTTGTCGACGTTTTGAAATATGTTTTGACATTCTTTGTAAACATAAAACGTATTTTGATTATACCAATCCATTTAAAATATACTTTTCTTAATTTCAGACAATGTTCAAACTTAAGTTTGGCAGTTTATATTCATTAACAAATGAAAATGCGTGCATATGTGAATTTTAAAGGATTTCCATTCTGACAACAAGAAAGCCATGAAACAAGAAAACGTTAACGTCAACGGATCCCTTTAAAGGGACACATGGCAATCCTGTTTTTTTTAAAAAAAACTTGCGGCGTCCCGTTAACTTAAATTTGTTCAATCATTAATATTAATTATAAGAATAATTCGAAGCAATTTGTTTTTATATATTTAACTGTTGATTAAATTGCACCAATAATATATTTAAACATATTTTAGAATGACGATGAAAAAAAATATGAAAACTCAAACTTTTATTTAATCATATGCCAGCAGGTTTAAAGTCAAAATGATACAGGATGTATAGATCGAGACGCTAATTTTAATTCTCGATAAAACTTCAAGATTGCCATGTGTTCCTTTAAAGAAATCGAAAGTAATATGGAATAGAATTTGCGTGGTAGTAGCGTTGTCGCTGAAGTACGCAAACCTCTTGATATCTACAAAGTTCTACCTTTGACATTTAGACGGATTATAAGAAGTGGTTGAGGTCCTTATGGCTTTAAAAGGACACGAGCCAGTCTTGACTTTTTTTTTTAAAAAAAACCTCACAGCGTCCGGTTATTTTTTTTTATTTGTTACATACCTTGCTCGTTTGCAAATTATTATTATTAGTTATTTGAATAGTTCAAAGCATGCCTTTAGTGCGATAAAAATAAAATTGAAAAAATGTTGAACTGCTGACTAATGGCAAAATATAAACAAAATTTCGAATCATGCTTTGAGTAGTTATAAAATGATCTAAGGTCAACACAAACGTCTGTCTGATCATTTTCGTATCATGACAAACACATAGTCAAAGTTTGGAGAATACTCATACAAGCAGACCAAGACAAGCTCCTTTAAAGTTGTATGAGACGAATCATATTGACATAATATTACTAAAAATACAAGGTGTTAATGTACTGGCAAGGTTCTGACAATATCCCATAGAAAAAATAATAACTTATTTGTTTTAAACGTGCGACGAACGGTTCTGTAATCGGTCTTGCTTTACATCGAATTATCTTGAAGTGACAGAGACTATCAGGTGCTGGTTGCTTGTCAGTTTGGCCTTTTTAGATGCTCCATCCCACTTTCTCTGGATTTAAGTTTGCATTACCTCTCCAAATATGTGTCTCTTAGTAAGGAATAGATTCCTATGGTTTAAAGGGACAGATAGCAATCTTGATTTTTTTTTGAACTCACGTCGTCCGTTTAGTTTTTCTCAATGTCTTGCATTTGTTCAATCACTAATATTAATTATGAGAAAAGTATAAAGCAAATTGTTTTTACATATTGTTACATGTTGATTATATTGCACCAATACTATATTTAAACCTATGGTAGAATAAGACGAAAAAATTGAAAACTCAAACTTTTATTTAATTATAGCCAAGCAGGTTTAAAGTCAAAATGATACTGGATAAATAAATCTAGATGCTAATTTCAATCTTGATAAACACTTCAAGATTATCATGTGTCTCTTTAGCATTTTCAAAGTATAGACTCGGATAGACGGGACCGTCCAGTTTACTTCCACACCCATGGACGAGGATTAATGAACGTGTCTGGACTAAGCTGGTGGCGGTGACGATAGAACCGATAAAAAAAACACCATATTGCAGCATAATCGAATGATTCTAGTTTATTTATAATCAAATTGTTTTTCAACTTTAATTTTACCAATACCCTGCATTCAACATTAGCAGAGCAACTGCTGAAAGCAGCGCTGAGTTCCAATGTTAAATGCAGGGCTGGGTTCAAATGTTAAATTCAAGACTAGGTTCGAATGTTGAAAGCGGGGCTGGGTTCGTATGTTGAACATTGAACTATGACCGAACGTTAAATGCAATGTTGTTTGTTATAATATCTTCGAAACGCCACCCGTCAACTACTCATCTGTCTCCAGCATTATTTTGATAATATAAATAGGATAAAAACTAGGCCCCATAAAATAATCGATTTACTTAGTGTTTATTAAATATTTTGGTCTGGAAAACTCATCTAGTTTAGGGTGCATAAATTATTTATGTTAATTCAAATGATGCTTTAAGCCTATACTAACTTATTTTGTTGGGGTGTAACTACACGCTTATTTAATAGTTTGTACAACTGCTAGAAACATGAACCCATATGAATTAATAGAAATGCGTTAACAACAAAAACACACTAAGTCATCGTGTTTACCAGTTGAAACATTTTCATAAATAATAATTCCCAAACATAACAAAATATGCGTTTGTTTAATGCACGTTCACATTTTGATATGGAACTGAACACATTTTGAGTGTTTTCTCTTGTATTTGTTTGGCACCAATTACACTTTAGATAGCCCCTAGACCCTTAAGTGAGTCACAGAAAATAAATCCTCTGATCTCAATAAATTAATATATTAGAATGGCATGCTATCATATTAATTATGTTGATGAATTACGCCGGTATTTAAATAGGAGCGACATTGTTGCGAAACAAGGTACGAAACAGGGGACGAAACGCGATTTTTCAACAAAACCTCTTATTTTGGTACAAAATATATTTTACTTAATATAACTTCTATCTTAGAATACGTCATAATATCGTCAAGACAGAAAAAGCCAATGTATGTATAAACCATGATCATTATCTGTACAATATGCGAATGTATATGGGTCGAGTACGAAATAAGCAAATTGTAATGAACTAGTAATCGGATAGTACAATTTATCCGAATTTCGATGGACGTTTAAATGTGTTTATACTAAAGGAATTATATACTAAAGGAATTATGTCTAAAAAAAAAAGATCATCCATTTATACATAGTTTTAGAAAATATAAAAAAACATTTCTGTTGCAATTAGGTCGAGGTGTTATGTTTTACTGATTACTCTATTTGTGCATATTGCTATACTATTACACTGAACTAATAATTTATGAAAACCTATGGTAAAACAACGAAACAATATTTGAATACTTCCAAAGTGTATTGCTTTTTTAAAGTAAAATGATACTGTATTAACCCTTAACCCGCTACATATATATAAAGGACTGTTCTTTCTTTGAATTAAGAGTGACAAAGGGGTGTTTTGGGAGTTACTCGCAGGCGGATCTGGGCTTACATTGGACGCAAAGGCTATAATAGACGTGCTTGGCGGGTTAGGGGTATGTATATGGTATGTATGTATATTTATTTATTTCAGTGACAAATACAAATTTTACAAAATATTACATATATAGGATATATAGGTAACATAAAATGTACATATATGAAGCATATAGGCAACATTGAGCCAAATTGGATATACCAAGCCTAACTTGGCTTACTAGTCATCATCTTATAATTGCATTATATAGATAAAGCAAAAGGGGTTGATGCACTATTTTCAAACACAGTTTATTTTAAAGGGCTCTGAAAAACTTGAAAAAAGCTGAAAGAATTATCAAAATGTCATGAAAAATAAAGAAGATATGACCTATTGAAAATTTGCAAAGAAACATAAATGGAGGCGGCCATCTTTGAACGATGACGTCATCGCGCGTTTTGCCATATATGGCATATTGATAAAATGTCTTTTAAAGCAAAGAAAATCACTGCAAATGAAAACTAATACTAAAAGGTATACATTTTACATCTGTATATTTATTTTTAATCAATTTGCAGTGGTTTTCTTTGCTTTAAACTACATTTTGTTAATATGCCATATATGGTAAAACGGCGCGATGACGTCATCGTTCAAAGATGGCCGCCTCCATTTATGTTCTTTGCAAATTTTCGATAGGTCACATCTCCTTTATTTTTCATGACATTTTGATAATTCTTTCAGCTTTTTTCAAGTTTTTCAGAGTCCTTTTAAATAAATCCAGTTTGAAAATAGTGCATCAACCCCTGAAAAATCTGATATCTGAAAAAAGAAAATGTTCATGCATATTTATGATAATATGAGGATCATGTTGTCATACCCGGAGTTCTGTTAACTCAGTGAGATACATATTTAAATAATATGAAAACAAAAACAATGAAATAATTTACTTGAAAAGTAAAATATAGTAGTGTACGAGTGCTTATATTTCACATATGAATAATGTGATTGATACTCATGAATTATTTCTATTTCTTAAAGAATGTTGGATAAAGTGTTTTAACTTAGTTTGTCTACCACGTACTTTAAATAAACGATGACATAGATACCCGTTGTTGAGTGAAGACACGTTGGGTAATCTTACTGATTTTGTAAATTGCTTTACGATTGCTATGTGTCCCTTTAACTATTTATTATGTTTCAAATACAAAGTTTTATGGTCTTTTATGCAAATTAAATCAAAGAAAACTTTAAAAATCCTCTTCGACTGAACACCATTGACTCCGCAAAAAATGTGTTAATTAAATAAAATGAACTCCACAATACCCACTTCTGTAACCAAAATGGTATGTCATATCTCATAGACGCTCGTTACAATCTATAATCTGCAGCACCCAACACGCTTTGCAACAATGGCGTATTTCAATTATCTCAGGGTCTGATGATATGCCCCCCGTTTTTTCTCACTATCAGTCAATGTTCACACTTCTTGTTACTCCGTCAGACGCTTGATGTCGGTGATTATTTTCTTCACAATCCTATTCTACAGTACACGAGACAGCCAGAACCAATTCAGAGTTCGACTCCATTTGTTTTGTATCTGGAAGGAAAAACTATAAAAAAAAAACTTCCCAATTCTTCGAAACTGAAAATTGTAAAACCGAAGCTCCTCTAGTAGACAAAATGGACCTGGCAATGAAATCATTTAATCGTTACATAGGAAAAATTTAAAACTTTAATATTCTACTGAAAATCAATTTATGTTTTGCACAAAGCATTTTCTTGACACGGTGCATCCAGTGCAAATGAAGATATGGCCCTCCGGCTCCACGGGGTAAAATGATTTGATATAGAGGTTATGAGGCAGGATTTTTTTTACACTATCGACTTCGAAAGTTGATAATTGATATACGATCATTTCTGAAAACAACTCAAAAACTGTCCAATGGCTCTTGGGATTATTTTTAGTATAGTACTATTTAAGAAATGGCGGCCATCTTGGATGTTGACCTGTTTTAACAAACTTGAAGCACTTTGTTTAATGATGATCCATATGAAGTTTGTATAAAAACTATCCAAACAGTTCCTAAGAAATCACTGAAGCAAACTGTTGACGGCATGAAGGGGCTCTAGCTGGCACACCAGTTCACATTGAGCCTTACCACTTGCGGGAGGTTATGGGTTTAATCCAAGGACGGGTCATACTAAGGACTTCAAAGCAAATAGTAGTAGAAGCTCCCTTATTTGACAATATAAAAGGCAGTTCTATGACTGGCTTGCCCGGTTTTCTTGGATCAATTAGACATCAAGAGGAACATTCCTGTGAAGTTTCATGAAAATTCAGAGGAGTAATCGCTACAAGTTTTTATTATATAACTCTATTTAAAAAAAGATGGCAGCTGGCGGCCATGTTTAAAGCCGAATCAAATGATTTTCGACAAGGATCAACACCATGTCATGCTGATAATTTTAGAAAAAGTCCCATATCAATATCACTTATAATTTTCAAGAAGTAGTCGCCATAAACTTGTTTTTTAAAAATCGATTTTTAGCTTTGGTGGCCATCTTGGATTTGACATCAACGTGAATTTTTGCTAGGATCAACTAGACATCATGCGAAACATTCCTGTAAAGTTTCATGGAAACCCATCCAGTAGTTACAAAGAAGTAGTCGCTACAAAAAAAAACTTTACGGACAAACAGACGGACGACGGACACGGCATAAAATCTTTGATCAGTAGAGCTAAAACCGTTTGCAAATTTTAGGGATACAACTTTTAAAATTTAAAGAAACTAACCCGCCAAATAACGCCATAATTACACTACAAACCGGTTTATCAAAACTATCCAGATAATGTATAAGTGCCGATTAAAAAATATAGATGTATTCACTGGTTGTTAAAATACCCGTGATGGAATATGCTTAGAATGAATTACGAGTTGGTAACTCTTAATTCGACGCGCCAGTTTGGAGTTTGGCCTGGCTAGTTAAAGCCGTTTATATTGTACCTATAGAGTTTGGATTCTCAACATATACAAATTCATGTGTAAGCTATACATATACCTCAACGTCAGTAGGTTTGAAAACAATGTATATTGTTGTAAAATGATGTACCTGTTGATGGTGGAATAGAGACTTTAATCAATGTGTTTCCCCCGCCCCTGCACCCTCCCCCACCCCCGAGTACTGAATACTCTCTAATTTAGAGCTGAGTACTGAATACTCCTTCATTTTAGACCCGAGTATTGAATACCATTTAACATGAATTTCTTCATAAAAAATAACCAATTTGCTATTTATTCGTCTAATTTTATGAAGATGTGATATAAAAGGACATTTAAAACTGTATTAAAGGTTGTATCTCGTCGTTTTGCTATTTTGGGGTCAATCACGAAATCTAAATACGATGTCCTCCAATTTTTGTGGATTTCAAGTTGGTTTTTTTACATAGAAAACATAGTTTGAAGGCATGTACCTATTTATTATGCGTATTGAATACTAAATAATGTAATTTTCGGGTACCCGGGCCGTGGGGAACTACATTTTACAACTCTAAATTTAAAAACCTCAAAATGAGGTCAGGCTGATTTTGATGTGACCTACACCTAAAAACAAGGTCATGAAGTATTTAAACTTTAAAGGCTGCGTTGAACGTGATCCTGCTCAGAAACACACGTGTAAATCTAGTTAATTACCTGCATGTGCAGTACGACCTTTGAACACATAGCATGACCTTGACATTGACCTTTGAGGTACGGATCGGATATCAGTACGCTATACATTACGTAATTAAAGTTGAATAATCATCATCATCCTTTTGAAAGGTACATATATATAGCGGACAAGATCCCGCTTACAGACAGCGCTATATCTGATGAAATGTTCGGTCACAGGAAGGGTAAATATTACGGCTTTACTTCGGGCGCATTTGGATTTGTCGCGCGCAAGAATCGGGTACGTACCACAAATGTGAAGGTCATTCTTGGAGGTTAAATGAGTCAAACTCCTGAAGGGAATGTCATGAGTTGAGTTCAATTGGGGTTTTACGGCGCACCAACACAAAAAGGTTATATGATGGCGCCCATAGGAATGAACATACCAGGCTCATAGTCCATTTACACCTAAATTAAAAATATGCAGAATGGTCCTAGAACCTTCTCGGACTGCAGAACTGCAGAGTTACTGCAAATTCTCTTGTAAACACATCATTTTTCGCTGGAGCCACGATCATTGTTTTTGCTACCACTCAAGTAGCACCTGAAATAAAACAGGGATCACGATGAAGACCAATTATGAACATGACAAAATGAATTTTACCCATCTGCCCAGATAAGCAGTGACCCTATTCTTGCCCGGGAACCACAAGCTTCACACACGTTAATCAAAATGAGGTGTGTCACGCGCAAAAATTAGGATCGTAAAATCAAGGTCAAACTTGGAGGTTAAGTGAAAGTTGTGTCTCGCCCATAACTTTGAAAGTACTGGAGGGAATTTCATGAAACTTAAAACAAATATTAATCACAATGTGAAAGTGTGTCGTGTGCAAGAATCAGGTCCATCAACGGTCAAGGACACATCCATAACTTTGAAAGTACTAAGGGAATTTTATGAAACTTCACACAAACGTTATTCACAATGAGAAGGTGTGTCGGTACCTCAGATGTCAAGGTCACTAAGAGCGCAGGTCAAATGAGTAAAAAATCATCTCTCAGACATAACTTTAAAAGTACTGAATGGAATTTGATGAAACTTCACACAAACGTTAATTACAACGATAAGGGTGTCGCGCGCAAAAATCAGGCATGTACCTCGAAGGTCAAAGGCATACTTCGAGAGGTCAAATATTAAATGCATCAAAATTGTCTTTGCAATAACGCACTACATAAGGGTACTACACAGGAGTGCGTGGTCCAGACTACAGATCGAGATATTTTGGGTTTGATCATCGCCGTAACCACGTTATTTATCTTTGAGCAAGATAATTAATCCACATTGCATAGTACTGGTTCTACACAGGAAGCCATCGAGAGTGATTAATATAAGAACTTGTTTTGCATTATATGTAAAAGAAATATGTATGAATTGAAATACAAGATGCAAGCTGGATTTGGATTTACTGCCCAACACATAAAATACTTCAGCTCCATATGAATATATTAAGACAAAAAGCAGTCCTGCATTTATATGATTTTATTTATAACTTAAGTTTCTATCAACAACAAAGACAATTTTTGCGATTTTAAAATTACACATTTTACATTTGTTTTGATTTCTACAAAGTTTATCTTTCCAACTGTGGAAAACGCTGTATCAAATATTATGACCTTTAATTACGTCATAATGATTCAAACTGAAGTTCATGATGCCAGGAGTCAATAGGTCCTGATGACAAAGATTTGATAGTGATTTTCATTAACCATTTATTTATGAGAGTGCTCATCAACCTGGCAATAAATTCACTATGTAAACACAACCTTTCCAATTAAATCTTAAAGAAACTAAACCGCCAAATTTCATTAAAACCATTCTTCCAAACTCTAGCCATGTGTTGCGGTCATTAAATAGTGCATATGTGCCAATTAAAAGCCTAAATTTATTCACAGGTACTTAAAAATATCCATAATTGAATATGTGTAAAATGAATTATAGAGTTTAGATTCGCAACATATGTAAGTTATCGTTAGTAGGCTTTTAAAGGGTGTACACCTATGGTAAGATGTGCCTTTTGTTGGCGGGATAGCTGCTTTAAACATATTAGCAGGCTATACACGTGACCATCCGGACTTCATTTAAGGAAATACTTCTCTTTTATCCAGAGGTAGCATCTGAAGCACAGAAGCCAAAATGTGACAATACAAAGTTGTCATGGTAGTGGTATGTTAAAACCATAACTATGTATATATGAGACACATGCAGACAAAATTAATGATATGAATGAAACATTTATTTCCAACACTGGAGACAGGTGGGATGCCTCTCATACATGAGTAACTGAAGTATCACAGTAGGCTACCAGCAGGGTTTCCCCCAGAAAATTGTGAAGGCATGTTGTTCTGACATTACATTTACCAAACTGGGCTTGAAAAAAATAGTGCCTATTAATGGCAAAATGGCAAAATGGCAAAATAACATACTTTTATGATTTTGGTGCAAAAGGAACAAGAATCACCATAGAAATTCTATTTTTCTTCTTTTAAACCTGTTATTCATTAAAATTAAGAAAATCTTAAGGCATGTTGCTCTGATGAAAACATGTTGTTTTTCCTTTCTTTTCCAGGAAGGCATGTTGCATGCGACATGCCTTATGATCCTGGGGGAAACCCTGTACCAGCATATCGCTAGTTCCAGCAACATATTTCATTGTCTTCTTTGTTTTACCAAAACTCTGCATACACACTAGTTCCTTTCGGAAACTCCGGTACAGAGCTCTAATAATATGGACCTTTAACCAATATAATTGAATTGGGTTTTAAGGCGCACCAACACATGAAAGGTTATATGGCGGCTAACAGGCATGAACATGCCAGGCTCCTCCTCCATGTACATCGAGATAAAATATGGAGAATGGGCCTAGGACCTTCACGAATATAAAAATTGCGTAACGCCACAAATATTCATACTAAATATTGTCCAGTGTTTCACAATATGCTTCAACAAACGTGTTGTCAATAAATAAACTACAGCATAACATCAAAAGTAAAATGAATTTTAATGTGATCAAAATTTAATATCAGATGCGCTTAACAGACACATTGTCCTTTACACGTAAATAAGTTTATGAAAATACTTTTTTTATTTAAAACCTAAAATAACATAAATTTCTGAAAAATTTCACACGATGAAGCTTGGTCGATCCTTCACTCCAACAGAATTTATGACATTTTCTTTGAATTATTAGTTCTTTCTCTCTCGAAAATGACGGCGGAACGTGATCTTCTAAAGTTGTGACCAGAATGAAACCATTACAAAAGTGACACTATTATCTAATGGGTGCTGATTTTAGAGTTGCACACCTGACGAGTCCAAGCTTGGTCATCATATTATTGCCTTGCCATTCTGCCACACAGTCACTATTGGTTCTCAGGTCAACCTGAAATACAGACAGAAACATGTAATGATTTGAACTGAATTGGGTTTTACGGCGTACAAACACATGAAAGGTTATATGACGCCTACTCATCCTCCATTTCCATCAAGATAAAATATGGAGAAGGGCCTAGAACCTTCTTACTTGCAAATTCTATAGTAGACGCTCCATTTACGATGGAGCCACGTTTGCATACGCGGTGTCATGATAAAGACCATGAATGAGCATGATAAAAAATGACAAAATGAATATGAATGGGGTGCGGGGCGTGGTCCTACCTTTCTGCATGTGACAGTGTGTTTGTGAGATTACAGTGGTTATATTCTTCCCTGGCAACCACACGGGGGTAATGATTTGAAAATGTACCACATAAGTTATGGTCTGGGAGTATAATAATCAAATTCTATAATTTCGATAATCCCCTTGTGATCAAAGCTTCAAATAAGTCGCGTTCAAGTCCCTATCCCACTATCAACAGTCAAATTTTACAACAGATGTACACCGTTTCTAAACCTACTGATGACGAGGTATATATATATATATATATATATATAACTTACATATTTTGAGAATCAAAACTATGACATAATAACCAGCCAGGCTAAACCCCGAAACTTCAGCATCAAATTAAGTTACCAACTCGTCATTTTACGAATAATCAATCATGGGTATTTTAAGAACCGGCACATACCGGTATACATTATTATAATGACCTGAACACCTGAATAGAGTTTTGATAAACCTTTGTGTAGTGTAATTTTGCCGTTAGTTTCTTTATGGCATGCTTTGTGAAGTTCTGTGATAAAAAGTTATGTGATAAAAAGAATCACATTCATATAATTTTTTATATTAAGTTTATAAATCCAAAATGACAATAATGGATCAATTGATAACCCTCAGATCTCCCTGAGAACAGTGGGTGAATCCCAGGCCTAAAATAAAAAATTGTTTGCAGCTTTCAATTGACATGTCGCCAGTACTTAGATATCTCCGCCCTATTGTTGATGTCGGAGTATATTGACAGCAGTTTATTTAACATAGTTGCACGTGCTGTTGTTTGTCGGAGGTATCGTTCGGGTTTGATTGGTTGAAATGGATAAATGATTGACAACTGGCAACATGTTAATTGACTCGCCCCATGTCTGCCATCCCAAAAGTTTTTTCAGGCCAACAATCTTTATTTTTTTTTTGGTGTTATTTAATTAAAAATCCATTTTTACAAAAAAAAATCCCTACAAAACTGCAAACAAACATTTTTGGTGGTTCCACTGAAATTTTGGATTAAAGTATAAAATGACTGCTTTTTTTATAGAATTAATTAAACTCTTTGACAATATGATATGATGCCCTGGAAGTTTTTTTGCACACAATCCCACTTTCCAACTGGTTTAGTATATTCAAATAAACACTCTTGTAAGATTCTGTATAAAATATCACATGTGTTCTGCTCTACTAGTACTTTTAAATTATAAAAAATCATTTGGAAATTGCCACCATTTTGATCGTATTTACTTCATATATTGAAATAATGCGCAATAGTGCTTTGTTTATTTTGTCAAATCTTACAATACTCATTCTTAGTACATATTTTATAGATAGATTAGCATCATTTACATAGTCTTAATGTGTAATATATATGCTAATATCGTTTGACTTTGATGTCATTAGCTACTTTTAAAATATGTTAATGGTTTTATAACTATAGTAAGTGTCTTATAATTCTTATTAGAATGGCATGGCTATCTTATAATGCTTACGACGTTTTATTTATGTTTGCATTTATTGTAAACCATGATGAGACTTTAATAAAGAAATATATATATTGGATGGAGACAGTGATGTTTTACACGGCTGTCAATAATCACAAGCTATGGTGTGATAATTTGAAATACCTAATTAGATAATAGCGACATACACCACTTAACTTACACTATTTTCATGGGGCTATAGCCAGGTTTTTTTCATTATAAATGGCAATTAACGCCCATATCACCATACATTCAATGGATGTTTGAATTTTTTCTGCACATAAAAATGCAATACCATTGCTAAATTATGTAATAATGTGTGCTTGTTTATGACTTTGGTTACTTACAACACAAAAAAAAAGGATAAATAAAACAAAAACAGGGTCTATGTCATCCACCCTGGTGTGCCGTTCAGTTAATGGCAAACGTTTGGAATGTATTTTAAAAGTCACTGACACCTTTCTAAGCAAGTTTGTACCTCATTACGGCATTTTTGCACATAGAATCTGTTGTCCCCTAAGTACTGCATGGTGTCCCACACTTGCAGCGATAATTATTAAATTACCTTTATTGTTGCTGAATCACATGATGAGGGGTATCGCCGAGTGAACGTAAAACTAGCGTTACTATGTATGAACGTAGACAAGATACAGTAGTTTTGCAATGACCCTTTGATATATCAATTAACACATACTGGGGCTGCTTTTTTTCTACCAAACTGCACTACGGCGGCATGAATGTATCGTTGAACATCTTTGTTTTATCAGTTTCTAGTATTAAGTACATATCTCTTTAATGCAATTAACAAAACAAAATGTCAGGGCCTCCACATTATGCGCCTACCTTTCATTAACATTTTTCAGACATATTAACAAAATAATAATTAATAACACATGCTTCATAATAAACTATTAGTAAGGGTTCCAAACTCTCTTGAAAAGAACCACTGTGTCTGTTACAGAACTTATTTTGATTTTTTTTTCTTGCGTTTAGCCATTTAACATTTTAGACTAGAAGGGTGTGCCATCGCCTGACGTGTACTTATTTCAGCAAGGACAATCAAATTATAAAGTTTGAAGACAGGGCGTGCAATCCTTCATAAATTATGAAACAGATTTTTTTAATTGTTAAAAGTTTTATAAAAAAAAGGGGGAATAAGTCTGCCAAAAAAAAAGTCAAGAGTTATTGGACATGTGCAACAACATTCCTTGGGCAAGATGAAAATATTTGTGAAGTTTCAAGAACATAGGTCAAATTATTTTCAAGTTATGGCCAGTTATGAGCTCGGTTGTTTGCAGGTTAAACATGTTGAAGTTTAATGAAAAGAGGCCAAACTCTGCCAAAATGAAACTCAGAGTTACAGGACATGTGCAACGACATTCCTTGAGGTAAGATGAAAATGTGTGTGAAGGGTCGTGAACACAGGTCTAATACTTTTCAAGTTACGGCCATGGTTATGTTGCAGACATGCTATGGACGACAACGGATGGACGATGTTGCACGGACGACGATGGCTGATGGACAAAGTGATCCTTAAGTGTCTGCAATGCTATGCAGGCGACACAATAAAATAGAGCTTTTGCTTTAATTCTTCAAGCCTGATACGACACTGTTTTAGGAGAAGAACTCTATAAGAATCGTTTTCTTCCATTCCATTCAACTATGTACTGTACTGTATATGGTAAAAAATATGTTTAAGCTACGACATTGTTTAAAGATGAATGGTCGCCCTTTTTGTAGTACTATCAATTAACAAATTTAACTCTTAAACATCATATGAACATTTCTTAATAGTCCCGGAGACAAACATATATTTAAAAGTTGTATGTAAAAATAAATATTATTTGCATGACGTAGATACAACTTATACCACTGCGTGACTGCACGGGGAAATGAGGTAAATCTGAATTGTATAGCTGCACAACTATTGCCAGATAATTGATAAATACATTTACCTGTGAATTAATTTACCTGTTCAAAGTTTTCTACTCATCAAATAAAATCTTATTCTCGCTTTTTACAGATATTGCAATGTGTGAATTGTAAATATCTATTGTTGTGTATTGATTTTGACTTAAATAAACATAAACATTTTCATGTAACAAAACATGGTTGAGAACTTTAAAAACATATTGGCCAACTATACTTCTAAGTTCGAACATTTCATTGAGGGTGGTAAATTTTTCAAATATTGTTCAACAACAATCCTGCACTCTCCTTCAAGTATTTAAAGGTTTTTGTTTTTTTGAAAATTGTAAAAATAAAATTATTTAGTAGGAAACTATTATTAAGGAATAAAAGGCGGGATTTAAGCCATATATAAAATAAAATAATTACCCATTTGGAGGAATTGTTACTGAAGGTATGATATAACCAAAAAATTAATTTCTTCTTTCTGAAATCTAACAGTACATTTTTAAAACAAGGTAAAAACTGCACCTGTAATTTGTCCCAAACTTTTTTCTTGGGGTTGAGTTGCTCCTCTGGGGTACCAGTTTGGCCATCAAAGTAGACCCTTTCCCCTGGGGCACTACCCTCTGGCGGGTCTAAAGGCTCTACAGCCCTCGGATCATTCCTGCAAGATTATAAAACATGAATTGCAAAAATTCTCAACATCATGCAAAATTCAATTAAATTATTTTGGTCAGTATTTGAAAATCACACTAATAATAAACAATAGTGTTTCGTCAAAATACATCAAGTAACATATATATTGGGAATGGAGACCATTATCAATTCAATTCTATTACTTTATGAATCAAGGTATTTTTTACAAAAACGCTTTTTATGTATATAAAGGTAGATAACTCACACAGAAGCACACATCAACATGGCAGAGGAGAGTACTCCCCTCATTTTGACTGGTTTCAGGTTACACAAGAACACGCCCAGTCTGCCCTCCAGCTTTTCTTTTGGATACAGGCCGACCAGTCCACTCACCACAGTCCTGGTCTCCGGTTCACCAATGTCGACCGTTTCCACAAACAGGGACTCGGCATCAGGATGCTGTAAATGATATGCAATATGTATAACTGTGCTTTTCAACAGATCTAGAGAATGCAATTTAGGTTTTTGCCATTTTAAACGCATCTACTATGATTCCATGCTTCTGAAAAATTTCACAGAGCTATTTCTTTATATGACAATAAGAATCGTCATCCCATATTCCTATATGTATCCTTTTTCTACTGTGGGAGGGGTTTCTAAATAACCGTAATAATGTGTAGATGAGCAGTTTGACAAAATTCAATTTAAATTCCTTTTTTAAAGCCACAGGCTTCGATTTCAATATTGTTGAAAAAAAAGGGATAAATAGAGGAGTAAATAGACCATAGGTAATATATATAAAACAAGGCTGGAATATAATTGCACACTCGTGTTTGGTTATTATTTGTTTGCCTATATACTATTCCGTATCATTCTTACAGCGTCTGGGTCAGATATACATTATTTCTTGTTTCTGCAACATTGGTTTACCTATATACTAGTAAATGCTCTATCAAATGTTCTCTGATTGGTTAATAACAATCATGAGATAGTTTATAATATTAACCAATCAGTGACCGTCAACCATTCACATCATTTTGGTTGTAACTATCAAGTCCCCTGGACCAGGCCAGTCTAGATATCATGACCTTTTAAAAAGTACCCGAAATGTGTTCAATTTCAAAAGTGCCTTCCTGGGGTCCCATGTATGTTTTAATGGAATAGCCCTGACAAGTTATTATGTTGCAAACCTTTATTTCTAATTTGGTGAAAATCAGAAATCGCTTATTAAAGTTATTGCATGAACAAGAAAGAAAAAGCTAACAGTGGACAATAATGATGGACAATAAGCCATTCCATAAGTTTGCCTGGCCTTATCCCAAACTAACCCCAGAATACCTTATTACATGAGGAGTCTGGATAAACAAGTCTTGCATTAGCCAGATAACAAGATAGATCAACTTAAGCAAACAGCAAGTGTATAAATTTGTAATGTGACTCTTTGAAACTTTACAATGAAGTTATTCTGGCAAAGCAACAGTATTATCGACAGATTCTGTAACTATTTTTGTCAATACTGAAATCATGTTTATGGAAATCTTAAATATAAGAGTGCAATTTTCAAACCTGTTCTACTGTCATAATTCTGCCAATTCGCAGGTCCAATATCGAGATCTCTGGATCGCCAGCTGCACCACCAGTGGGGTTATTTCCCTTAACTCCTTCTGTACATATGAAATAGAGGAGGACAATACTGTAAGTGGTGATGGACCCGACATAATGGTGTCAGGGCCTTCCCCAGCCATTTATGGCATAGCTGCAGTGCGAACCCTTAACCTTTAAAATCGAAATGCCGCGATCCTTAATCTGAACGCGACCCTTTAAAACTTTGCCACAATCCCTTAAAAGTGGGTCAAAACTTTTATTTTCCCAGTGTTAATTAATGACATATCTGACAAAATAACGCCTTGAGGCATAAACTCCTGACAAACATACGTCCTTAGCTCCTGATTGGAGTGTTTTCATAAGGATTAGAGGAGCAGAGGTGTTAATTACCTCCGCAAGAAGGGTCTAATTCAAGAATTCAACCATGCATACCAGGCCTGTCAAAATGTTACGTCATATTGTAGCGTTGAATTAACGTGCCTCCATCCATTTTATCGCGATTTTAAATAGATAATAATAGAGAAAATAATCTCACGCAAAATTATTCGATAATCAAATAAAATTATAAGAACCTCGGGGTTACAGATTATAATTTAGGTTACTTCCGGCTTTGAATTTGCTTCCGCGTTTCAAACTAAAACAATTATGAATAAAGACAGCAATTTTATAACATTTAAATAAACTTATAACCGTTTCCTAACAGTTTTTTCGAAAACGCTAGCGACTTCATGCAATAAACATCACTTAGAGGTTAAAATATTGCAAGACAGCGTCAGCATAAATAGCTGAGGTAAATCTGGATTGTCCTTATTTTGGATGCTTAACAAAAATAGTTCACTTTGCGTTTTCAAGTAGTTGTTTTTTAAATGTTATTAACTGAAAAATAACATAATGACTTCTGTTTAACTTCACTACATATATAATGAAGTGTTTACCAGATAGGAAAATATAGAACAGCAAACAAAACAATCTATAAAGTTGAGTATCATCTTTTTCAAAAAAAAAAAGAAAAGAAAAAAAAAGTTACATTACTTGCTCATCATCTATGTTTATGTTGATGACGATTACGGTGATGATGAACATTTCTAGAAACTGATAATCAAAACCTCTGGCTTTGAAGTTAATCTTTAAAGTAAAAGAGATTTCAATTAATTGCTTTGCTTTAATTTGACATACATCAACAATCGGGTGACTTACTTTTCTTTTCTACGGGATAAGCTGATGATGTGAGTTTCTTCATTTCTGGAGTGCTGAAATCCGTCCGGATTGGTTCTAATAATTCATTGAGGTAGACTTCTACTGCACCTTTCAGATCAGCAGGATGGAGTTCCTGCAAACCGTTACAAAAATATACAACTAGTGCAAGCAGACAAAACTAGACATTGATAGAGTGGCCCCAAATTATAATCAGGAGCTTTGAGGGGATTGGTATGAATGAAAATGAACTTTGTATGCGGCAAAATATCTTGATGACTGACATGCCAATCTAAAGGAAAGCGTATGTACAAAGTTTCATTAAAATTTATCAGTAGTACTTTGCAATATTTCAAGTAACATGGTGCTAACAATATAATCAAGATGAAAAAATCTTATATGGGGGCCTGGTACATAGTTTAGGAAATTCCAACCAAAGGTAAAACAGTTTTGATTGGAACCGAGGCTATACACAAATGTTCCAAAAAAGTGATACCAAAGGCTGGAATTTCCCCATCATTCTGAAGAAGATACCCAGGATTGATTGTTTTTTTGCATACCATGTCTGCAAAATATTATTTCTTGCTTACTTGGTTCTTGTTCATTCACAAGGAGAGTTGGAGTGGTAGGGATAGAGGTGTAAGGGGGTATGTTATAACAAACATGAATATCTGAATACACCCACAGAGTATTTTAGCCCCTTTGAGTGTAAAGTCAAGGTCACCTGTGAGTAGGAGCTTGGCATGAAGAGTAAAGGTAACCCCAGTGAATGTTTACACTATTTATCTTGGTGTACCATTCACAAAGTCAATAACATATGATTGACAAATTTTGTTTTCATCTAAATTTAAAGTCATGGTCACGGTCATTAATGGGGTGGTGATAAGCCAAAGGGTTATGTCTTACCTTAGTTTATGTACATACTAAATTTCAAAGCAAAATCCTTCATGGTATTGAATATACCTTCCAATAAACTTAAACCAAAAGCTTTAACCAAACGGTGATAGCACCATCGCCGCTGGATGCCTCCAAAAAATGACCCCTATGCCTCACTTTTATCTTCGAAAGGGCGAGACAATAAAGGGTGAAAAAGAGGTAAAGACTTTGACAAAAAATGGGCAGTGACTGGTGAGAAAATATCCAATTGCCCAGTCATTCTTCCATTGGTAAAACATATAATATACATACCCCCTTGGCAAACACCTGCTCTAATGGCTCAAACTCTTTAAACACCAAGTCACCGCCATTTTCTTCTGATCTATGTATTTTGATCTCTACCAATAAACAAAATAAGTCCATGATCAACATGATAGAACATTTCTGATGTAAATGCTGCATAAAGAAATAAAAAATGAGGTCGTGACATGGATGCCCCACCTGGAATATTTCCCAGCAGTGCATTTTAACAAATGATGTTTCTTGCAAATAACTGATCATTACCCAACATTGAATATTTCATTGAGTTTTTGGAAAGGATTTTGTTTTGAATACTTCTTTGAATAAGAGGCAGACAGACAAGGTTACAATATCCCCATTTCTTGATAAATACTCCGCTTTTGAATGGTTAAGAGCCAAGGTGTACCCAACCATATTAACTGCCGGCGACCAATAATACAAAAGCCAACTGAAAAATTAATCAAAATGGCGAACAGCTACAGAAGAAACATTATTTTTATCCGCGTGTAAACACTGGTTTCATTTATTTATTTCCAATATTTGTCCAGCCGAGAAAACAGATGACACATATACAAAGCCATCCATTCAACAAGTTTTTTTTTGAAAAATCCGAAGAAACTTGCAATATTTATCAGTTATACTATTTCAGAAGTAAGTCTTCTATGATTCGATATAATCTCATGTTTCGTCCGTCTTTACTCAAATCGAAGAACATCCAGCCTGAGTCTGGCAAAACATTTTACAATCTAAGGGAAATAACTTTTGTTTACTATAATTGCAATTATATCTATCATTAAATTTGTTGTGTCACTAGCCCGAATTCTTATATACTCTATGAAAACCCGTACACTTCCCTTTAGCCTGACTACATAAATTAAAAAAAAATGACTAGCCCAAATGACAGTTTACTAGCCCCCGGGCTTCGGGCTAGTGTGTTAATTCGAAGACTGCAACATCGCTCGGAAATGGTGTTAAGGAGGTTATCTGGGAAAGGAGGTAGTGATGAGATTTTTTTTTAATTCATGTTTAAAGCTTCTTTGGTATAATTTAGAGTCAAAATTATCAAAAAAAGGCTAGGTCACCACGCTTTTTTTCCCCACTAGACATCATTGAAAAAGGCACCTATTTCTAACTTCAAAATTTCATTAAAAAGAGGAAAAATATTGTCATTGACCATTTTCACAATTGTTTTCATAACATTAAGTTTATTGAAAAACAACAATTAATTTTCGATTGCATATATACATATCTTTCAAATCATACAAAAGCAATTGTAATCCTCGTTCGTCTTTTTACTTTAAAAAGCAAACATATATGGACCGTACCCCAACCCACTTTTGTTTTTACCGAAAATTAATTCAAGATAAAAAAAATATGTCCTAATGATCAACTTTTTTTAAAACTTGTATATGTCAAGGTCCTATGACATTTCTTTCAAAACAAGTAAAAAAATATATAGGTCACCAGGCTTCTAATGATTTTTTATTAAAAATTCTTTAAATTATACCCATTTTGGAGTTATTTTGACATTTTCAATGTAAAATACTGTACACACAATATTGACATGGGAGATCGAAAATAAAATTAGCTCAGTATCTACTTTTATGTATGTATTCCACTACTGAAAAACAAAAATCTGATTTATTCTATAGCAAAAGGATAATTCTACTCGGAGCTACCCATACCCCCTATTTTGTTGACAACAAAAAATGATCACAAATGACGGAAAAAATATGAAAAAAAAAAAAAGGCTTAAAATTTGGTATGTTACCATCTTAAATCCTACATTATATCCATATCTACTACAATGGAAAAAATGAAACAATTCTGTTGTCAAATAAAACTATGATTTAAAAAATAATATGTTTAGACTTGAAGATGTCAAAACTTGCCCAGCCAACATCCTTAAATTTGTTACCTAGACTTTCTACAAGATGTATGGGAATTGTTCAACCAGTTTGTTTTCATTTCACCCTGAGACGAATATTCCAACATTTTTGATTTAATTGCTCTCTGAGACAGAGGCGAAGGGTGAAATGAAATGAAACAGATTGTAATATTCCCACACACCCTGCAGGAAATGTGTGTAACTAACAATATGGCCATTCAACCTTTGTGGTGGGACATACATATCTGAGAGATACAACCACCTAGTAAGTTTACCTCCAGATTTAGAGAGTGGGAAGAGTACATGTTTACAGAAGGATAGGACGCCATTGTCAGCAATGTTTCCGGGTTCACAGAAGGCCTTTTTCAGTTTCTTCTTTACTTGCGCTGGGGTGTCTAGCAGATCTATTTTTGAATCCTCCTCTGATGAACTCATTTTACCTCCAGTGAGACCAGGGACTGTAAAATATAAGTTAATAATCAGAACAAAGTGATGCTTTCCAGTCAACCATCAAATATAAGCCAAACAATGTTGAATTAATTTGGTTGCCAGATTTTTTATTTAAACAAGAAATGTCGTCAATAAGTGGCACATGCACCCAAAATGTTTGACTCATTTGACCTTTGACCGCCAAGTGTGACCTTGACCTTTCAGGTACAGACCCGATTCTTGCACACGACACACCTTCTCATTGTAAATAAACATTTGTGTGAAGGTTCATGGAAATCCCATCAGTTCTTTCAAGTTATGGCTGAGACATGATTGTTTTGGACGGATGGACAAATGGACGAACAAATTACTGTATATGGAGGCATAAAAATAATTCTGCTTACCGGATTTATTTTAATACAAAGAATGTAAAGGGGTCAGGGCCACATTTGTTCTTAGCTACATTTAATTTGTTGATAAAAGCCCTCAACATAAATGCACTATGATTCAAACCCATGACATCTGGATCAAGAGTCAAGTATGCTAACCCCATGACCACTGCAATTTCTATTGAAATATTACTTAAAACATATATTTTATTCTCACATATATACATACATCTTCAGAGAATCATTTATTAAGATTATAACTACGTTGTGAATGGGATCAAAAATCGTAGCGCTTTTGTGAATCTTTTTCCTTAGTTCCAATATGTGGCAGACGTCATTATTTAATGTGGAATATTAAATTCAAACTGTGATGAGAACATACAGGGTTCTCAATAGACTTTAAAAGTGAAGAGTCATATGACCCTTGACTCAAAAATCTCAAGGGTCAAAATTGAAAAAGCAAGAGTCAAATATAAATCGAACAAATCGAAACGCCGTTTTATAAAACATCCTTTAATAACTTTAATTGTAGTGAATTCTGTAAATATTGTATTACAAAGAAAGGTGTGCAAGAATATATATACATTTGATCTTAAAAAACTACTATTCTTTTTTACAATAATGTGTCATTATGTCAAAGATTCCAAAGTTATGTAAGGATGTTTTATAAATTGGGGTCCACATTTGTTATTATAACACAATCTGTGTTTGCACCAATTGTATGTATGTATGTTTGGAACATTAAACAAGAAAACAAAAGGACAGTGTATCTTTAATGTATGTTTAATTCTCAAGAAATCTATTCTCATTTTATTTATTTCATTTATTTCAAAAAATAATTCTGTAGTATAGTACACTCTATAATATTATATAATAGACGAAAATATACTTCTTTGCGCCATTTATTTGTGAATTTAACATACATGAATTAATAAAGTCCGTTACTCGATCGCACAAACAATGTCCGTAATCGCAAAATATCACAATGCGTAATGTCCGGTAAGTTTTGACTGAATGCCAGCCCAGGTTAAAAAACGCTCTTTTTATGTACATTTCGCCGATTTATAAATATCAGGGAGTACGTATATAACGTACTCCCTGTAAATATTTAAACTATCCTCATTAAAACTATATTTCTTTATTCTTTAAAACGTGCGTAAAACAAAATTAACGAACAACAACACAAATAAACAAACAACAAACACAATTAAAGTCAATTTTATTTTTGCCGATTCTACCTGTTCACACGTTTGACCGCTAGCTTCTGTTTTATCGCAATTCAATTTAATTAACCCCCTAATCAATCAGAAGCCGGTAGCAATCAATTAAACAGTTAATCCAATCAAGTCATATTAGTCTTCACCCGCGCAAAGCATCATAAACTTCAAAGATAATCATTAAATTATCAACACAATAGCAGCGATTAGATTACACAGAGACACCATTTACAGACAGGTTATTTCCCCCAAGATGCGACAGCAGCGAATTTGATTGGTCGAGAGGCGATCAAGGTCGTCAGGCAAGGTGTCAATCACTGTTTATGCAGCTGTGATGTAAATAGGTATTGGATTGATGCTTGGAAGCAAATACACTCGCGTCATAAAAACGCACAGGTCGTAAATTAGATGCGTCAGAAATGGGTCAAATTGAAATTCCATGCGTCAAAACGCGTGTCTACGCGTCTATTGAGAACCCTGACATAAATATTTATTTAAGAATTAGACAGAATCAATATCTGCTGATCTTATTTTTCTGTGTTCCTGTTTTTGGAGTGTTAAAGTAACCACTATATTTTGCAGAACATCTTACTAAAACACTTTACTTTGCACAATTTGTACACAGCCAATGATCAGGTATGCATGTGTTGCCAATAAGCACCGTCTATAGATGATTTAATTGCAGATATATTGTATTGGCTCCTAAGCAGGACTTGGAGTACGAGTTACTGACTAGATTGATTTGACTGATAATTACCTTTTATATAAAATTGTTTTGGAATTAAACTGGATTTTATAGTCGCACCAACAGCTCAGGTCATATCGCAACAACAGTTCAGACTTTCCAGCTTCCATTGGTAGAGGAAAACACCAGGTGCCTCTCCAGGAAATTTTCATCCACAGACGGGCACCTGGGTAGTACCATTGACGTTTCTCAAGCAAGCTGGAGACTCTAACTACTCAGCCACAGATGCCCAAACAAAAACATTTCACCCATAGTTTGTGCTCATGAATAAATATTTGCATGTGCACATTTCCAAAAACAATTTTATAAAACTGAATTTATATTTTATTCTTTACTCACCCATTGGGTTCATGAAGTGTATACGTTTCTGGTAGCCTAGATGTGGCATGTACTGAAACACAACAGGAGAGCTAGATAGAAATGTTGTAAATATACAAATTAATCCATTATAAACTAAAAAATGTGTCCATGGGACACGTATGCCCTGCTTTAGTGATGTCAAGTCACATAAAATAAAACTTTCATGTAAATTAATGAAGTCTGAAGAGTAGGTCAAGATCATTAATACTAACCTACTATTGTTAGGAACATGCTGCTGTCATATATATATATATGTAAACATATGTGAAGCACGGTTTCCCCCAGAAAATTGTGAAGGCATGTTGTTCTGACATTACATTTACCAAACTGGGCTTGAAAAAAATAGTGCCTATTAATGGCAAAATGGCAAAATGGCAAAATGGCAAAATAACATACTTTTATGATTTTGGTGCAAAAGGAACAAGAATCACCATAGAAATTCTATTTTTCTTCTTTTAAATCTGTAATTCATGAAAATTAAGAAAATCTTAAGGCATGTTGCTCTGATGAAGGCATGTTGTTTTTTCTTTCTTTTCCTGGGGGAAACCCTGTGAAGGTTGAAAGTTCTATGGCTTCTGGTGGCTGAGAAATGGACTTAAATTGAAAATAAAAAAAATTGCGACGGACGTGCAGACTTACAAGGATATGACTATATGCTCGCTCCACATTCATGACGGGACATAAAAAAGTTTATTTATATCTTGTTCTAAATCTATATCGAATATTGAAATAATGCATGAAATAGTTGTCACAGAGACTGCATTTCAGTCATGCCAAAAGATGGTGTTTTACAGTCCTTAAACAGCTCCAGTCATACAGTGCTGGAATGGGGAATGTTAAAATTCTCCGGCCATGTTTTGTTTCATGAATATGTTTAATTAAATCGAAATCAATACACAACCATAGATATTTACAATTCACACATTGCAATATCTGTGAAAAGCGAGAAGAAGATTTTATTTGATGACGTAGAAAACTTTGAACAGGTAAATTAATCCACAGGTAAATGTATTTATGCAATAGTTGTACATCTATACAATTCAGATTTACCTCATTTAGCCATGCAGTCATGCAGTGGTAAACGTAGCATCTACGTCATGCAAATACTGCTTATGTTTACATACAACTTAGTAGCAGTGTTACATATATGCTGCTCTCTGGGACTATCAAGAAATGTTCATATGATGTTAAAGAGTTAAATTTGTTAATAAAAAGGGTGGCCATTCATCTTTAAGGAGGAAATAATGACAATAATGAGATAATAACTGGACATGAATACCATGTTTTCAATCCCATTTCATTTCATGTGTAAGCCATGGTATTCAGTTTCCATATCTCACTGGGAGAGTTCACCTCCTGCTGGTACATTTCAGTGCTTTATTTCTACATTTTGGGAACATAACCCATACCTCCAAAATTGGAAATTTTAGCGCAATTTTTCATAAAATTGGGAAACAAAACAGTCAAACATTATTTCATAATTGTATCTTTCATACTGTTTACAGTATAACAAGATCAACAGAGTCATTTAAAGGCATTTCATATTCAATACATTACTTTTCACATTTTTGCTACTTTTCAGTGTTCTTTCTTTTTCTTCTTTCAATTGGGAACTTTCTTCTCAAAATTGGGAAAAAAATATGTTTTGTCATTGGGAATATGACCCAATAATGGCTATAAAAACAGCCAAAAAAAAGCCTTGCAGTTGGATATTCCTATGGCCCCTACCAGCTGGCGCCTCCCCCACAACATGGGGAAATGTAGCAAAGACTGCTTTAATATTTGTATGCGTTTGAATGGTGTTTTACGTCATTTTTAGCACATTTTAGGCCATATTAGATTTGTTTGTGGTAGAGGCGGACCACCCCATTTAACCTGGGTAGAACCAGAACTGTATACCTCCCGCCATCCGTAGGATTCGACACTTTCTCACTTACAAGTTCATGTTTGGTCACTGCCCATATCTATTAACAGATACACATTTATGCATTACCTTTTCTGCGTATGTGAATATTTTCCTCTGATCAACGCCACCGAATTGTGCATCTACCTTCAAGTATTCCTCATCCAGAGCCTGAATATTAAAGGTACATTAGCCAGAATTTTTAGATTACAAAAGACAAAGTAATTGCATTAATAAACATTACTGATTATTACAAGAGGTTGCAGGTTATGATTGGCAATTGTGAATGGCAGATATTTGGTTGTCTAGTACATGTGTATATTAATTGTATAAATTATATTCAAATAATAAAAACACCTGGGCCCCAGATACTATTTTGGACCCAATGAGTGATCACCCCTCAAATTTAAACTTGAGGGGTAAAAAATTATTAAAATATTATTTTTACTAGAACTGAGAGTTAATCACAGAAATATTTACTCCCTAAAATCAGAACTAATGGGTAAAATCTCAATTTAAAAACTGCCGTGTCAGACTGTTATAAGGGTATTACAGAGGATATAACAAATAAAATGCAATACAGGTAATCTTATGAAGTCAAACAAATTACCATGATGTTAAAATCTACATCTGTAAACAAAGTCCTGTTTCCCACAGTTTTTCTGGACAGTTTTGAAATATTGTGACTTTTCTTCGTGAAAACATTGTCAATTGAAATGCTTTTTTCGGGGCTCAATATCAACCACTGATCTTGGTTGAAGAAAAAAAAAGTTATATCCAATAAAAAAATCTGCTTTGCGAACATTTTCTGAACGAACAGCAACTTTTGTTATCAGTATCGGTAAGCCCTTTCTTAATTGCATGTTTATTTTAAACAAGCGTTCTACAGATACTGATTACAGAGTTACTTTTGACTGGCATGCCAATTTTGCTGCATTTCATTAGTGCACACCTCCAGTATTAAACCGAATATTGCAACCCGTCAACCTCTGATGTAACCATTCGAAAATTCAACATAGCATAACGACCGATACTTGTCTTATTTACCTTATGCTTATAAAAAATGTTCAATGCATATTTGGTACGCATAAAAATTAAGAATCAAGCTGTTTTTTAGCTCTACTGGCCGAAGGCCAGCAGAGCTTATGGGATGGCGAGTTGTCCGTCGTCCGTCCGTCGTCTGTCCGTTGTTAACTTTTATCTTGTGACAACTCTCGGGCCTTTATTTTTCATCCGATCTTTACCAAACTTTAACAGGTTGTTAATATCAATGAAAGCTCGGACAAGTTTGAAAACCAGCCAGATTGGAATAATTTCACCGGAGTTATGGCCCTTGTTTTGCTGAAAAATGCCATATTAAGCCTTGTGAGCACTCTAGCACCTTCATTTATTATTTGATCTTTACCAAACTTGCACAGATTGTTAATATCAATGAAAGCTTGGACAAGTTCGAAAACCAGCCAAATCAGATCAATAACACCGGAGTTGTGGCCCTTGTTTTTTCTGAAAAATGCTATTTTCTGCCTTGTGAACGCTCTAGCACCTTCATTTATTATTTGATCGTTACCAAACTTGCACATATTGTTAATACTAATTATAGCTTGGACAAGTTCTAAAATCAGCTGAATTGGTTCAGTAACACTAGAGTTATGGCCCTTGTTTTTTCTGAAAAATGCCATTTTCTGCCTTGTGAACACTCTAGCACCTTCATTTATTATTTGATCTTTACCAAACTTGCACAGATTGTTAATATCAATGAAAGCTCGAACAAGTTCGAAAATCAGCTAAATCGGATCAGTAACACCGGAGTTATAGCCCTTGTTTTTTCTGAAAAATCCTATTTTCCGGCTTGTGAACACTCTAGGGCCTTCAATATTAATCGGATCTTTACTTAACTTTGCCAGTGTCTTTATATCAATGAAAGCTCAAACAAGTTCGAAAACCGGCAAGATCGAAATAATTTCAATGGAGTTATGGCCCTTGTTTTGCTGAAAAATGCCATATTAAGCCTCGTGAACACTCCAGCACCTTCATTTATTATTTGATCTTTACCAAACTTGCACAGATTGTTAATATCAATGAAAGCTCGGACAAGTTCGTAAACCAGCTAGATCGGACTATTAACAGCAGAGTTATTGCCCTTGATTTAGTTAAAAATGCTATATTTTGCCTCGTTAAGACGATAGGGGCTTCATTGTTCCTCCGATCTTTACCAAACTTTATCAGATTGTTAATATCAATGAAAGCTCGGACAAGTTCGAAAACCAGCCAGATTGGACCAGTATCGGCGGAGTTATGGCCCTTGATTTAGTTAAAAATGCTCAATGTTGCCTCGTTAAGCGATAGGGCCTTCATCTTTCACTCGATCTTTACCAAACTTTACCAGATTGTTACTATCAATGAAAGCTCGGACATGTTCGAAAACCAGCCAGATCGGACCAGTATCGGCGGAGTTATGGCTCTTGATTTAGTTCAAAATGCTATATTTTGCCTCGTTAAGACAATAGGGCCTTCATTTTTCATCCTATCTTTACCAAACTTTACCACATTGTTAATGTCATTGAAAGCTCGAACAAGTTCGAAAACCAGCCATATCGGACCAGTAACAGCGCGGAGTTATGGCCCTTGATTTAATTAAAAATGCTATATTTTGCCTCGTTAAGACGATAGGGGCTTCATTGTTCATCCGATATTTACCAAATTTTATCAGATTGTTAATATCAATGAAAGCTCGGACGAGTTTGTAAACCATTCATATTGGACTAGTAACAGCAGAGTTATGGCCCTTGATTTAGTTCAAAATGCTATATTTTGCCTCGTTAAGACGATAGGGGCTTCATTGTTCATCCGATCTTTACCAAACTTTACCATCTTGTTAATATCAATGAAAAGTCGGATAAGTTCGAAAACCAGTCAGATCGGACTAGTAACAGTGGAGTTATGGCCCTTGATTTAGTTAAAAAAGGCTATATTTTGCCTCGTTGAGAAGATAGGACCTTCATTTTTCGTCAGATCTTTATCAAGCTTTACCAGATTGTTACTATCAATGAAAGCTCCGACAAGTTTGAAAACCAGCCAGATTGGACAATTTACACCGGAGTTATGGCCCTTGATTTCATTTTCTGAAATATGCTATATTTTGGCCTCATTAAGAAGAAAGGGCCTTCATTTGGCCAAATTTCATTGAAATTTTTCAGGGATGATCAGTACCAAGCCTAGTTGTACATATCGTCACTGTGTTCCAGTTGAATGATTTTGGCGGAGTTATGTCCCTTTAAAGGTTTTAATAAACAAACTTTGTCCTGAATAGTTTTCCTGAACCCCTGTCCGGATTTAAACAAAACTTTTTAGGGATGATCAGTTCCAGGTCTAGTTGTGCAAATCTTTGCCGTGTTCCGGTTGAATGATTTTTGGCAGAGGTATGGCCCTTTAAAGGTTTTAATACACAAACTTGGTCTGGACTATTCTCCTGAACGTCTCCCCAAATTTCAACGAAACTTTACAGGGATGATCAGCACCAAGCTTAGTTGTGCATATCATCGTCGCATTCCGGTTAACAGATTTTTGGTGGAGTTATGGCCCTTTAAAGGTTTTTGATACACAAACATTTTCCGGGCTAGTTTTCCTGAACCCCTGGCTGGATTTTAACGAAACTTGACAAGGATGATCAGTATCAAGCCTAGTTGTGCATATCGTCGCCATATTCGGGTTGAATGATTTTTGTCAGAGTTATGGCCCTTTAAATGTTTTAATAGAGAAACGTCCAGATTAGTCTGTTCTGAACTCCTTGCTGGATTTCAACGTATCTTGATGGGGATGATCAGTACCAAGCCTAGTTGCACCTATCATTGCCGTGTTCTGGTTGAATGAATTTTGGCAGAGTTATGGCCCCTTAAAAGGTTTAATACACTAACTTTGTACAGACTAGTTCTCCTGAACCTCTGGCTGGATTTCAATGAAACTTGTCAGGGACAATCAGTACCAAGCCTAGTTGCCTATATCATCACCATGTTCTGGTTGAACGATGTTTGAAAGAGTTATGGCCCCTTGTGCATAAACTTTATCTTTAGCCAGTAGAGCGTCCACAGGCCCTCTTGGGCCTCTTGTTTTAGTATTTTCAGGGGTATTTTACGCGGATATGTATCTGGGGCTCTGAATCACACTTACATAATTCTCACTGTGGTTACCAAGATTTCAATTATGAAGTCATTGTTGCCATAGTCATAAGTGTGTACTTGAACGGCTATTACCATTTTCCTTTGGTTTATGCTATTTTTATAAAACTAACACTTTATAATGCAAACATGTAAGTCGTAAACCTGAACAGCAAATATAAGGCCTAAAAAAAACTAGACGGGTGTTCCGCGGAACACGTGTGTCACCTGTCAGAGCTTTGTCAGTATAACAAGGTTTTTTGGACTCAGATAAATGACCTTGACAAACTGGCCTGACTTAAGTTTTCGTGAATAAAAAAATGATTATTTAACCCATATAATGACTTTCTGGGTGACCTTGACCTTTATATTTTAGTATGGTCATGTCGATGTTGTCATGATAAGTATATATTGAAAGTTTGATGAAGAAATATCAAGAAATGAGAAAGTTATAGCCAACGTTAAGCTTTCGTGAAGAAAAAATGAGTATTTAACCGATATAATGACCTTCAGTGCGACCTTGACCATTATATTTTAGTATGGTCATGTCGATGTTGTCATGATGAGTATATATTGAAAGTTTGATGAAGAAATATCAAGAAATGAGAAAGTTATAGCCAACGTTTTGAAAGTTTGATGAAGAAATATCAAGAAATGAGAAAGTTATAGCCATCGTTAAGTTTTCGTGAAGAAAAATGAGTATTTAAACAATATAATGACCTTCAGTGTGACCTTGACCTTTATATTTTAGTATGGTCATGTCGATGTTTTCATGATGAGTATATATTAAAAGTTTGATGAAGAAATATCAAGAAATGAGAAAGTTATAGCCAAAATTAAGTTTTCATGAAGAAAAAATGAGTATTTAACCAATATAATGACCTTCAGTGTGACCTTGACCTTTATATTTTAGTATGGCCATGTCGATGTTGTCATGATGAATATATATTGAAAGTTTGATGAAGAAATATCAAGAAATGAGAAAGTTATAGCCAACGTTAAGTTTTCGTGAAGAAAAAACGAGTATTTAACCGATATAATGAACTTCAGTGTGACCTTGACCTTTATATGTTAGTATGGTCATGTCGATGTTTCATGATGAGTATATATTGAAAGTTTGATGAAGAAATATCAAGAAATGAGAAAGTTATAGCCAACGTTAAGTTTTCGTGACGGACGAACGACAAAGTGATCCCTATGTATCGCATTTTTCTTCGGAAAGGCGACACAAAAAGGTTTGTTTCCTGTTACCCGACCGACCGTGATTTTTACCCACCATCAGACCGTTTTTTTGATAACGTTTTTTTTATATAGCGGTAAAAAATTGTGCCGATGACAATGCAAATGAATTGTTATACCAGTCCCTTCGCTTAGCAATGACCTTTTCCATTTTCAATTTTCAACGCATACGTCCCTTTGGCATTGAAAGTTGTCGATTTGAAGTTCGTTTTTCTCATCAGAATCAAGCATACAAAGTCAAAAACGCACATAAATCTCAAGATAAATGTTTTAATTTTACTTTTAAAATGATTCTTACAAATATTATGTTTGTCTGAAATTTCGAAGGTAAAATATTGTTTAAAACTAAGACAGATGATGGATGTTCAAAAATTCCGAAGATTTCAATGGATGAAAATATACTATTTTTGGAAGGGGTTTCCCCGGAATACATATCACGTGATACCTCTATTTTTAAACTTCCAATCAAAATTGAGCGCACTTGCGAGAAGAAGATCGACCTACTGCGAATATCATGTGTTGTTTACATAAGCTACTGTAGACCGCAATGCACTCAAAAGTTACAAGACGATTTGGGATAGGAATTTGGGAGTTCTCCCGGAATCCTTAATATTTTATGACTACAGAGTACCTGTATCTGCATCTCTCTATATGTGTACCAAAGAAACACAACACAAACAACAGACTTACTTTATGCTACAGTCAACCGAAAGTCTTTAATTCTGGAGTTATATATAATTTGAAACACTTGTATTGAGGTCTCACAAAAAACAACAACAAAAAAATCCGACCTACCGACCCTGTTTTTTTGGGCATGTAACAGGAAACAAACCTTTTTGTTTTTAGGCCTAAGGTTCATACTATTCAACTATGGACATATATATATTTAAGGATATCATAAATATATTGTTGATATTATATTTTTTATTTAAATTATAGACATTTAATTGTGTACTTGTAAATAAGTGGTATACCTGAAGACCTGGGTAAAGAAGCCCGCTGAGTAATGGATGGTCCACTTGTTTCACAACCTCGGCACCAGCCTTTTGTGCATCATGCTCCGTCACCATGGAGGATAATCGGTAAACGTCTAGTGTGTATTCTCTGAAAAATTTATTTATAGATCGTTACAAAAATAAATTCTTAATTCCCCTTACATTTAAACCCAAGTTTGCAGAAATCTGAGCTATGTGGAATTTCTTTCCTTATTTTGACAGTACTGTAGATGAGGAATGTCAGGGGTATTTCGGCATATCATATGACATAAATTGTTTAGGTCATTCACCGAATAAGGAGTAATAACAAACACAACTGGGCACCTTGTATATTTCTGTTGAACATAGCATGATGGTGTTTGATGTTACACATATGGTAATATCAAAAATATGAAATGACCTTATAAAAAGATATTAAATTAAATTTTGAAATTGGGGCAAGTGACTTTTTTGGCAGGGCAAGTGGATTTTCAAAATATTTCCAGACCCCTGTTAATGCAAAATGTTAGTATATGTATATATGCTTTACCGTTCGACAGTGTAACAAAGTAACCTTTATATAAATGTAGTATTATACTACACAAGTGTAATACCAGAAGTAAGAGTCACACTCAGACTGGTGCCAGCGCTCCAGGTATGCTTTCAACACAATGCGCATTGTATGCATAAAATACATTACATTACACATTTATATTTACAAATATGTTTTCTTAAAGGGACACATGGCAATCTTAATGTTTAAGAAACTCGCGGCATCCCGTTAGTTTTCCTATATAACCTGCATTAGTTCAATCATTAATAATAATTACAGGAATAGTTAAAAGTAAATTGTTTTTGCAATTTATTAACTGTTGATTATATTGCACCAATAATATATTTTAAACCATGCTAAACTAATAAGAGAAAATGAAAACTCAAGCAGGTTTAAAGTTAAAATAATACTGAACTAAACTGGGTTGTTTTTGTAACAAAAATTTGTTTCCCCCAATAATTTATGAACCAACCTGGCTGAAAGTTGTGCTCTGCACGGCGTCTCGATATGGTGAGCATTTGTGCCAAGTTATTTCAAAATCCCTCATGCGGTTCAAGAGATATGGAGTGGACACGAAATATAGTGCATATGACCTTCGACCTCTAATTGTGACCTTGACCTTGAACAGACGTGGCTAGAAGTTGCACTCTGCACGTTGTCTCGATATGGTGAACATTTGTGGCAAGTTATTTCAAAATCCCTCATGTGGTTCAAGAGATATGGAGAGGACAGGAAATATAGTGCATATGACCTTCGACCTCTAAGTGTGACCTTGAATGGACGTGGGCTGGAAGTTGCACTCTGCTCGTCGTCTCGATATGGTGAACATTTGTAGCAAGTTATTTCAAAATCCCTCAAGCGCTTCAAGAGATATGGAGAGGACACGAAATATAGTGCATATGACTTCGACCTCTAAGTGTGACCTTGAATGGACGTGGGCTGGAAGTTGCACTCTGCTCGTCGTCTCGATATGGTGAACATTTGTAGCAAGTTATTTCAAAATCCCTCAAGCGCTTCAAGAGATATGGAGAGGACACGAAATATAGTGCATATGACTTCGACCTCTAAGTGTGACCTTGATCAGACGTGGCTGGAAGTTGCACTCTGCAAGTAGTCTCGATATGTTGAACATTTGTAGCAAGTTATTTCAAAATCCCTCAAGCGGTTCAAGATATATGGAGAGGACACAAATATAGTGCATATGACATTCGACCTCTAAGTGTGACCTTGACTGGACATGGGCTGGAAGTTGCGCTCTGCACGTCTTCGTGATATGGTGAACATTTGTGTCAAGTGATTCAAAATCTCTCAAGCGGTTCAAGAGATATGGAGAGGACATGAAATAGCATGCATATGACCTTCGTTTGACCTTGAACGGACATGGCTGAAAGTTGCGCTTTGCACGTCGTCTCGATATGGTGAATATTTGTGGCAAGTTATTTCAAAATCCTTCAAGCGGTTCAAGATATGGTGGAGACCGGAAATATAGTGCATATGACCTTCGACCTCTAAGTGTGACATTGAACTTGAATGGACGTGACTGGAAATTGCGCTCTGCACGTCGTCACGATATAGTGAACATTTGTGGCAAGTTATTTTCAAATCTCTCAAGCGGTTCAAGAGATATGGTGGAGACCGGCTTGTGACAGACAGAGACCAAGCTATCCCCAGTATAGGGGGAGACATAATTAATATATTATGACACTATTTTTAATGCTTGAAAACAATTTCAAGATTGACGTGTGTCCTTTTAAAAACAAGTGTTGAAAATGACATAGAAACACCAAACAAACAATAAAAACAAGTTTTTGTTAAAGCATTAAGGTAATTTTTTTGCTATTAGTCAATACCATAAAAAATAGTGTGTATTTTTTCTTTTCCCCTTATATATACGTTCAACATTGATGTCTGTCTTTTTTAAATGACATTAATTTGTGTCAAACAGCCGACAAAACGGCCATTTCTATTTGCTTGCAAGCATCTACTAGTAAACTTTTGCTGGAGACACTTTGTCATTCAGTACCTCAAACTTCAATAAGTATCTATTGAGTATGACTGTGCACATGATTTTTCTAAGCCATTGAACTGTGGACGCAGGAATTTGGTTTTCAATATTTATCGACGCTTTTTAATCCATTTTTGTACGCATTTTAGAGAACAAATATGCGTAATTAAGCATGTGTGTGTAAAGCTGCTGAACTCGTTAAAAAAATCAACAATAATAAATAAATTGTAGTATGATAAACTATGTTTCTCACTTAAGTTGTTTGGTGTTTAACGTCATTTTTCAACACATTTTAGACTATATATGAAGGTCTTTTTTTGTGGTGGTGGAGGCACCTACTTATTCCTGGATAGAACCAGTACTGTATACCTCCTGCCACCCTTAAGAATCAACACTTTCTCACTTACAAGTTGAGCTCCCAGTGGGATTCAAACCCAGAGGTGAGCAGCGAGAATGTTTACAACAACACCTCTAACCCTTCGACCACAGAGACGCTTGTCTCATTTAAAATTTGTGATGAATATGAGGTAAATTATAGTATGATAAACTGTGTTTCCACTTAATAATGCTGATCTATACCCAGGCTTTAAGTCATGCATGTTTACCTGCTTAATTGAAAGTCTGTGCCTTTTATAAACTTGAGTTTTTCTAGCGGTACGCCTATAGATTTGAGCATCGACTTGATCACATGTTCGTAATACTGGACTCTCAGTTGCAGTAAGTCCCATGGCGCCTTCATGTTGTCCAGGTAGGCATGGAGGTCAGCAAACAATATAGTCACCTGAAACATCATGCAGCGATAGAAATTAACTTTTTTATGCACTCACAAACTTCGGCCAGGCAGTGCATAAAATTTCAACTTGACTAATTGGAAATCTACTGGTCATTACTATGAAATCAGCATGTTATTTTCCCAGAGCTATATTCGCAAAATAATACAAGTTTTTTCCGGCCATGTTAGTAGCTGACAAAAATTTGCTATATGGTAACACTGATTACCGTACCATTATTTTGTACGATAAACAGCAGCGTGAGAGATCGATACAACGCGACACTGTCCTGTGTGCGCTAAAGATAGAAGCTCTTTAGAATAAAATATGACCCTGAAGACGGTGTTGCTAATAACAGCTGTGGTGCTGATGTTGTCGAACAACTTCTAAAACAGACCAGAGAACCATTTGTTTCACCTGTTAGTTAATATTTTATCCTTGGAAACTTGCGAAGTCACACATTTAAGCGATTTTCTTGACTTGAAAGCAACTCGCACAATTTTGCCAGCTGTTGAAATTACAACTCACATTTTAAAATTCAAAACTCAAAAAATTCGAGCCCTGATGATGCATGTTATAATTTTGGACACACGGGTATAAACTAATCCAGCACCTGCCTGCCCTGGTTTCAACACTTTACATATACGTTGTTGTTTAATGTCTCATCAACACATTGTATAGGTTATCTGAGCTGCCCCAGAGAGAGGGGAAGAATACAAAGAAACCTGGGAACCCTGCCCTACTCTTATATTTGTACTATCAAATATATTGCTAAGGTTTTGTAATTTGCTCATGAGATAAGACTCTGATACACACGTAAGCTCGGTTTACATTCCCATCTGACGGATGAGGCTAATGGAAGTGACTTGTCTTAAGGGCAAACCGAAGTAACCTAATGCCGCCAGTGAGACTCGACTCCATATTCTCCAGATTTTGAGTCAACATGCTATCCATGGGGTCACTGCAGCCCGCTATCAACAAATTACAAGATGCAATCAAATCATTCAAGCATTCTAGAAATGTTGACAATTAAATTAAAGACAAATTGTTTATATTTTCTACAGTCAACTTCAAGTATATACCAACTAGAAGGGTGCCCTACAGAACATTTGTGTCACTTGCCATGTGCTTATTTCAGCAAGTTCGAAGGCAGGGAGTGTAATCTTTCATGAATTATGGAGCAGATTTTTAAAGTTCTCATAAATCTGCCGAAATAAAAGTCACAGTTATTGGACATGTGTAATGACACTCCTTGCGGTAATATGAAGATGTTTGTAAAGTTTCATGAACACAGGTCAAATTCTTTTCAAATTATGACCAAGGTTAGGTTGCAGGTTAACGGATAAAGTGATCCCTAAGTTTCTGCCATACTGAGTATTATGGCAGAAACTTAGGGATCACTTTGTTCGTGAGTAGTATGGCAGAAACTTCGGGATAACTTTGTCCGTTGTCAGGCAACACAAGAAATGCTTTAAGTATGGTTCCCATAGTGATCTTTTTTGAGAATTCTTTTTCAAGTGGCTGAAATCTTACCTCGCATCCCGCCCTGAGGAAATCAGAGATTTTACTCATTGGAACAAAGTATCCTACATGTGGTTTCCCCGTGGTGGCTGTTCCCCAGTACACCTTGATATTTCTCTCCTTAAGGATTGCTTTCAGTCTATCCTCTCCCAGAGTTTCCTAAACAAATGTAAAAGTACATGTTTATAGGGTTGTCATTAATAGGGTATGAAGTGTATCGAAAATATCGATATAATAAGGAAAATTATTGACGATGTATCGACCAAAATGGTTACGGCTGCACTTGCTCGAGCATTTTAAATGTTAAAACATGTATGTATTGCTTTTAAATGGGTGTTGTAACATTTCAAATATACTCTTTAAAGCATATATGGTAGTTTGTATGATGTTTTCTACCTAACACTATGCAGTTATAATTATTAATTGGTCAAAATAAAATAAATTACCATTTTATTACATACATTTATTTGCTTGTGTCAGCAAAGCAATCGCTGTTTTAATTCAAATCACAAGTTATTTTTTCAAACCATCGTTTCACAGGCACCTATTACCAGTTTAAATGAAAGTTTTCGCAAGGAAAACCCAAAACAAGACATTGTTTATTTTTGTTTTGCTCTTTTCTGTTTATATCGATATTTGAAAAATGTATCGACATATTGATCGTCTGAAAAGAATCGATGATACATCAATATTACATATTTGTCTATAATTTGTACAGGAAATACTGCGAATAGCAAAACTATATCTACTCGTTGGCTGTACTGGGAAATATCTCCCAGTGGGTACATCGTCAATAATTTGCCTTATTATATAGATATTTCCCAGTATGGAACAGTGCTCGGCCCTTTCTGTCAGTGGCGGGAACACCAAATGACGTTCCGATTGTTTTACGGATGTCTTCGTCAGATTCCGCCATTGGAAATACCGATTACGGAAATTAACGAAGAGTTCCGGTTCCACTTGTTTTGTTTGTATGACGTAATGTCGTCTTGGCGTTCTCGTGCAAACTGGTGTAGAAAGGTGTGAATCATTAGAAATATTAATAAAATATAATTTTAAATTAAGTAATATATAGTTTAATAACCAGTGTTTTTGAGATACTGAAAATATCTCCCTCGGTAGAGAAATGGCGACTTTCGAGCTTCCACTGGTGGAGGAAGACCCCAGGTGCCCCTTTGCCCTAAATTTTAGGTTTGAAATTTGATCATTCAATAATCACTAGTTAGTACAATGACAATAGTTTCCTATAATACTATTTTCCTTAAATCTCGAAAATCCTTCAATGTTCCCCCTATTTAAAGACCTGGGACCAGGGCTTCTAAAATTGCTGGTTTATCGGTTCCCAGACCGAAATCGGTGTCTCCAGTCCGTTTTTCTTTTCAAAATCTCTGTTTAAATCGGTCCCAGATATTGTATCTATCGGTCGTTAAAAAATCTACAATTGCCTTTCACACCTAAAATATGCCTTGCGGCAATATTCTTTGATCTATAACACGATTGTTTGTCACTCGCTGTGCGAAAGTAGGTCAATTTGGTCAATTTGGACTAAACCATTACCGATAGTAGGGAGTTTTCCGGAAGAGTCTATAGCCATGTAGCACGCCTTTGATGTGTGATCAGTGAAAGTATATCACGCGTTCTGTCGGTTCACTGAAGCGAGTGTTACCGTCTGTGATTTCTTTGATATACCATTAGTCGTAAGGTGTTAGCCTGTTTGCTTGTTTCGGTTTGTTTTTTTAAGTGGCCAAAGCTGGGACTGAAATTTGTTTGCGTCATTAAAATACCGAGATGTGTTAATTGTTTGTTTGATATTTATTTACAATAACTTTAAGTATAATATTAAGAAAAGTGATCAAACCTGACACCGTTTTTTTTTAAGTCGGACCGAAATTGTTTGCGTTAGTCGTAACATTTGGTATTAATTAAGCTAATTGATGAAAAACGATATTACTCAATTTATGTAAAATCGTATATAATCCGGTAGTCCGCGTGTGTTAGTCCGCGTTTTATACCTACCCGGTTTATTAGACACTTCTGGTTCAATTCCTCAAATGATCAACAATTTTAATATTGAGTGAAAATTATTCATTCAGTAAAGCGAAGACATGATGTCAGTCATTAAAATGTACAAATTGTGATAAAGTAAGTTATAAATAATACAAATATAATACAAACATACATTTTAAATAGTTCTCTATATCAATGACTGAACGGAAAAAATGCATGTTGCAGCTGACATGGTGGGTGGGGTACGACGATTTTAGTGATTTTTTTCAAAATAAGCGATTCTTACGGCAGATAAAAACCTGGACCGATTTGCATTTTAAAATTTTAGAAGCCCTGCCTGGGACCTTCCTTTTTTCTGAAAACCAAATCTCTGGTCCTGTTTGGTACTACACACAACCAAAGCATGATCGACGATACATTTTAAAATGTACCTGGAGATTTCTGGTCAGGAGCTGGAATTTTCCATCCGCACTGAGCTCTTCTGTTGTATCTGCCATGTCTTGCCTGTGTCTTGTCTGAAACACAGAAAAACTGTGACTGTACAATTATTTATGAGGTCTATATAAATAACTACAGGGCTGTACAAATCCTACAGATCGACGCCCGGGACTAGTCCAAAACCAAAGTCGGGCATGTCACTTTTTCAAAGATTTCAGTCTCAGACTAGTCCAATTTTAAAAAAAGAGAAAGTCGGGCGTTTCACTGTTTGAAAGATTTCAGTCCCAGATTTGTCAAATTTACAATGTCGACCACCTGTCATAAAACAACCCCAGCACACTTCTCAACGTAATCCTTTAAGTGCACTCGTTTATGTAATGCAATTAGCATCCACAGCGGCGATCATCCAATACCCCGGGCAATTTTATCAATAATCAACCATGCCGGAAGTCCCGCCTCCAAATTACTTAAATTGACAGTGGGCATTGTCGACCTTATCCAATCAATTGACCCGATCTATTTTAATCCAGACCCGCTAGCCAATGAAACAACTACCACATGTAAATCACGTGTTCGTCACTTGATTACCTGTTTGTCAAGTGGTGAGCTGAAAATGGCGATACACTGAAACAATAACAATAACACGTTGATTAATTCGCAATTAGGCCGATTTGTCGGCAATCTTTCGATGAGTAAAGAAACTCAGGACGTTTGAAAATGGAAGCATATGTTTGATATGAAACGGTAGGTGTGATTTTTTATTATTTCTCAGTGTATTGTTGAGCGTAATTGTAACAGACTTGGAAGATGGGTGGGGTAACGGTTTGTGCATAGTTAGTGTACTAATAACGTTCGAAGAATTGAGTTGTCAAACAAATAAAACAAGAGGTCAATGACCTTGAAGCTCTACTGATTGATTTTGATTTCAGGAAGTAGTCGCTACAGACTTGTTTTTTGAAAATCTATTTTTAACCGTGGCGGCCATCTTGAATTTCCAGCCGACCTGAAATTTTGCTAAGATCAATAAGACATTAAGAGCAACATTCCTGTGAAGTTTCATGAAAATCCGTCAAGTAGTTTCAAAGAAGTAGTCGCTACAAGTTTTCATTATATAACTCTATGTAAACAAAGCAGCCATGTTTAAGGTCAAATCAAAACGATTTTCGACAAGGACCAACATCATGTCATACTGATCATTTTAGAAAAAGTCCCATATCAATATCTCTTATTGTTTTGAAGAAGTAGTCGCTACAAACTTTTTTATTTTAAATCTATTTTTAGCTGTGGCGGCCATCTTGAATTTCCGGCCGACCTGAAATTTTTCTAGGATCAACTAGACATCAAGAGCAACATTCCTGTGAAGTTTCATGAACATCCGTCAAGTAGTTTCAGAGGAGTAGTCGCTACAAGTTTTTACTATATAACTCTATGTAACCAAAGATGGCCACTGGCAGCCATGTTTAACGTCGAATCAAAATATTTTTCCACAAGGATCTACATCATGTCATGCTGATCATTTTAGAAAAAGTCCCATATCAATATCACTTATAGTTTTCAAGAAGTAGTCGCTACAAACTTATTTTTTAAAAATCTATTTTTAGCTGTGACGGCCATCTTGAATTTCCGGCCGACCTGAAATTTTGATAGGATCAATTAGACATCAAGAGCAACATTCCTGTAAAGTTTCATGACAATCCGCCAAGTAGTTTCAGAGGAGTAGTCGCTACAAGTTTTTACTATATAACTCTATGTAAACAAAGATGGCCGCTGGCAGCCATGTTTAATGTTGAATCAAAACGATTTTTGACTAGGATCAACATCATGTAATGCTGATCATTTTAGAAAAAGTCCCATATCAATATCACTTATAGTTTTCAAGAAGTAGTCGCTACAAACTTATTTTTTAAAAATCTATTTTTAGCTGTGACGGCCATCTTGAATTTCCGGCCGACCTGAAATTTTTCTAGGATCAATTAGACATCAAGAGCAACATTCCTGTAAAGTTTCATGACAATCCGCCAAGTAGTTTCAGAGAAGAAGTCGCTACAAGTTTTTACTATATAACTCTATGTAAACAAAGATGGCCGCTGGCAGCCATGTTTAACGTTGAATCAAAACGATTTTTGACTAGGATCAAAATCATGTCATGCTGTTCATTTTAGAAAAAGTCCCATATCAATATCACTTATAGTTTTCAAGAAGAAGTCGCTACAAACTTGTATTTTAAAACTCTATTTTTAGCTTTGGCGGCCATCTTGGATTTCACATCTACATGAATTTTTGCTAGGATCAACTAGACTTTATGGGCAACATTTCTGTAAAGTTTCATGAATATCCATCCAGTAGTTTCAGCTGTGAAGTCGCTACAAATAAAAGTTTACGGACAGACAGACAGACGGACAGACGGACGACGGACGCCGCACCACGGCATAAGCTCCGCTGATCTCTGATCAGTTGAGCTAATAAAAACAAAACGAACCGATACACATAATCAGTTTGATTTCGTATTCGGCAGTACTAACGTTTACATTTCAAAAATGAGATTGTTGAACTTTTTCAGTGTTAAAAATAAGGAACATTTTCAGAGTGAAAGCGAAAGTTAAAGTAAAAATAAAAAGAGGAAAAATGTAGAATGTGATACACAGCCAATCAAAAAGTCAAAATCATCTGGTGTAGTGGCCAAAAATATAAAAATAAAATGTTTAGGTTGATTCACATGTTATTTATTTTTGGCATTAGGTAAAATGGAAATAAAGTTAAGAACCTCATCTGTAGCCCCTTACCTATATAAAGTTATGACTTTTTTTTCCCCATTAAATGATTATCTGAACTGTAATATGAAACTCAATATCTATGTTGAAATTTAAAAATGCAGATGTGATTCTTACTATTGCTACTGTTTCACCCAATGGCAGTCTACAATCTATACCACTGAAACATACAATACATTAATTGTCTGAAGAGTAAATAAGGATTGTTTCCTTTACTGTGTGTAATGAATTGTAATGAGTATGCAAGACGCAGTTTTAACAAATTGAGAAATCGAAAAAATTCAGGACTTGTGTCCATTTTTTGGGACTATTCACAATTTGTTTGGGACTAGTCACTTTTGACAGGGTGACTAGTCCAGGACTAGTCACTTTTGATAGGGTGACTAGTCCAGGACTTGTGGTTAAAAAAATTATTTGTACAGCCCTGAACTCTATATATAACGTAAATAACTATTCCCAACATGCCAGTGTCACTGACATGCTAGGTAAATTAGGATGGAGGTCCCTTGAAAACAGACGATCAGATGCCAGGTTATGTCTCTTTTTCAAAATAGTCCACTGCCTTGTTGCTGTACCCATGCCCCCATATGTCATACAGCCCATGAGAATTTCCTGCCAATCCCACCCCCTTGCCTTTAGACAAATACACACTACTGCTGATTATTACAAGTATTCGTTCTTTCCCCTTGCAATCGTACAGTGGAATAGACTACCAGTCGACACGGCAACGCTGCCAGTTCTTGAACTCGACTGTGTGCTCAGTCACGCACTCCATGTCATAGACAGGAAGCTTTGTTTTGTTCTTACTTTTAAAAATCACTTTGTCTTCTCCAGACTTTTAACATTATAACACTATCATACTTTTATCTCACTCTCACTTGATTTTAAAACTATTTTATCTTTCTTTTAACTACTCACACTGCACAGACGCACACCTGCACATAATCACCGTGAGGGGGTGTAGGTCGGTCGGTGGGTGGGTGGGTGTTTGTTTTTTATATAAATTATTTAAATAGGAGAATCTTACGACGTTCGTGAATGATTACATCTTAAAACATATGACAATCAAAACAGTGCTCCTGGTAAGTAATGTTAAAGGCAATTTGGGAAGTCAGGACTAAAAAATAATTACTATTTAAGTACAAAAAAACAACAACATTTTAATTAAACTACAACAGGGCTCAAACTTAGCACTAGTTAGTTAGTTGGAGGGAGGGGAGTGGGGTGGAGGGACGGATTTTAACTAGTCAGATATGGCTGGTTTTACAAATAAATCACTTCTGTTGATATTAACATTCTAAAATGGTTTAGATCAAATGAAAAATGATGTAGCTACAAATTTAACAAAGCAAAATACAGATACAATAAAAGCAAAGGCCCTAACTCTTGTGCTACCGACATTATCTAGGTCGTTTTCAAACAGGTCCAAGCTTTCAATGATATCAACAATCTGGTTAAGTTTGGTAATGATAAGATAAAAAGTGAATGCCCTGTCCATCTGTCGCCTCAACAAGGCAAAATATAGTACAGTTAACTTAATCAAGGACAACAGCTCCGGTGTTACGGACCAGTGCGATCTAGATGGTTTTCGGACTTATCCGAACTTTCATTGAGATCAACAATCTGGCCAAATCTGGTAAGTATACAGAAATATATATATCGATATACATAATATGTGAGCCGGCCGGTGAATAATTTTCATCAATATGTTTCTGGATATATGGGATAATTTGGGTGAATTTAAACAGATTCGACCACTCTCATTAAACAATTACGCTGAAATATCGCATTATTAATGAATGGGTCATTTTACAAAAATAAATTATTACCTTTTATGTATTTGTTTTCAATATGAATTGCTTTTTCGTGAAATTTGACAGATTTACATCATACCGGAAGCATGTGTATTATCGTAAGTGAATTCGAATGAAGGTCTGGTGTAAAACACGGCGATACTTTTCCCCTGTCAATTTCCCGGTTAAAACCCGGTTGCAAAGGGATGGCAAATGTGATGAGTGAGCTGGTGGTTTAAAGATCTATATGCTTTATTCAAGTATTCATTATTTTTCCTAATCACTAAAACAATGTTGTTGGGCGGCGGTGCTGATTTGATATTCCTTTTTTTTTAGTTTGAATAACGGGGCATGCATGTGATAAAACAAGTGATACCCAGTCACTCTGACTGTTATTTACTTATCTAAATTCTACAAATTTATCCATTTAACTCTCATTTTACAGAGCAGATACACAAACTTAGACCTTAAAACGCGTCAAAGCAATTCAAATAAAATATTCTGTATATCCATGCAGAGGTATAATAACGTTATTATTAGATATGTGATCCACGTAAAACAATTGATAAAATGAGAAATATATTTCAAATACAAGTATTGTATAATTAAGTATCCGTGAACCAAAAGCATTTAATTGTTATACATTAAAGCTGGGCTGATAATTAAAAGTCATATAAAGCCCTGATTAAAGGGACACTGTCCGTAACTGTTAGCTTGATATGAATTCAGCAAATCCTCGACAGTACTGGAAAATAATCAAAATGTTAATTAAAGAAAACGCTAACAGTTGTAACGTCATACCACCTTTTAAAGAACAACGATGGTTTATATTCTGTATCTGACGAAGAAAAGGTAAATTTATTGAATGACTTTTTTACATCAATATCAACTGTTGACGACCGATGTCACTCTACCACAATTTATACCTAAGACGATCAATACTATCAATGATGTTAATATTACTGAAAATGAAATTTCTGATATCCTATCAACTTTAGTGATAAATAAAGCTAGTGGGCCAGATGAAATAAGTCATAGAGTCCTGAAAGAAACTTCAAAAACAATATGTCGCCCCCTGTGTATTCTGTTTAATCGTTCAATTCAAGAAAATATCTTTCCACAATGCTGGAAATTAGCTCATGTTATGCCACTTTTTAAATCAGGTGATAAAGATTCACCTTCAAACTATAGACCAATATCGTTAATTAGCTGCGTTGGAAAAGTTATGGAACGCGTGATATTCAAACATATTTTTATTTTTTTACTTACCAATAATTTAATATTTAAAAACCAGTCTGGTTTCTTACCTGGTCACTCAACAGTTTATCAACTAATTGATATTTATAATCAAATATGCAAAGCGATTGATGAAAACTCATTTACATGTATGGTATTTTTTGATATATCCAAAGCTTTCGATCGCATCTGGCACGCAGCTTTAATTGTTAAACTCCGACAACATGGCATTTCAGGCAACCTTCTTAATTGGATAAATAATTATATAACTGATCGTAAACAAAGAGTTTTCGTTGGTTCGACCTTTTCTGAAATAAAAACTCCAAATGCCGGCGTACCCCAAGAGTCTGTTCTAGGACCATTATTGTTTTTAATTTATATAAACGACATAGCTGATGCATTGCTTAGTACAACAAGGCTATTTGCTGATGACAGTTCTATTGCGGTATCTACATCCGATTTAGATTATATGGAAACTACAATTAATGAGGACTTGTGTAAAATATCGAATTGGTCAAAGCAATGGCTAGTAAAATTTAATCCATCTAAAACTGAAGTTATCTTCGATTCACTTGCAAACAGAAACCGCCCGTCTTTGATATTTGAAAATACACAAATTAACTTTGTTGACCATCATAAAAATCTAGGAGTAACCTTTAGTCATGATGGGTCCTGGCATCAACATATTTCAAATAGTGTAATAGCTGCGTCTAAGGTATTAGGTTCAATGAAATTAATGAAATTTAAATTAAAACGTCAAACACTTAATCAAATATATAAATCTTACCTTCGCCCTAGTTTAGAATACGCGGCTATAATATGGGATAGTTGTACAAATTATGAAAAAGATAACTTAGAAAAAATACAATATGAAGCCGCGCGAATAGTTACTGGCCTGAGTCGTTCTGTCTCTATACACAAATTGTTAACTGAAATTGGTTGGGTCTCTCTGGCCGACCGAAGACACATCCAAAAGTTGATATTGACCTTTAAGTTTACAAATGGAGATTTACCGAGTTACTTGAATGAAATATTCCCTGCAACTGTTTCGGAATCGAATCCTTACAACTTGAGAAACAGTTCCAACTTCGTTACTTTACCTAGAAGAATAGAACTGTTTTCGAGATCAGTCTTACCGTCATCTTTAAAAGTTTGGAATGAACTTGATATCAATATTCGCGAAGCACCATCCTTTTCGAGTTTTAAAACTAGACTTAACAATTACTTTAAACCACCGATAGTACCCCCAATACTACATACTGGGCGATAGATACCTTTCAGTTCTACATGCGCGTTTGCGAAACAACTGCAGCAATTTAAATGCTGATCTCTTTCTTAATCATTTGAGGGATAATCCCAATTGTATATGTGGTAATGGTTTTGAAGATGTTGAGCATTATTTGTTTAGATGTGTAAATTTCAGAAATGAAAGACGGCAATTATTTTTAGACACTCGTATATTTCATCCGTTAAGTACTCACAAACTTTTATACGGCATCGACCAACTAAAAGACGAGGAAAATCATATTCTATTTACTCAAGTGCAAAACTATATTAAAAACACGACGTCGACGTCGGATGACGTCATTAAAAACATCTAGCGATTTTCTGAAGTTTGTTTATCATTCGATAACGTTAAAAACAGTGGGTGAGTGACCATTTGAATTATTTTATCAATTTTTGCCATAAAAGGTTGAAAAAAACTCGTATTTTTTTGTTGACACTATAGGAAGGATTCCATTATTTTTATTTGAAAGTAGTTCTATTTCGCGGCTCTTAGCAAGCACGAGCAAAAGTTCCCGTGCAATATCAATGCGTGCAATATCGTAGAATATTGCACGCTTAGCTCAATGCGAACTAAACGGGACAATATGAAAGTATACAATAATGTAACATATCTGCAATAAAATATTATTAAACTAAACTGTTAGCTTATTAAACACCCATTAATTATGTTCGCAAACAATATACGCTAAACATTATTCAAAATTTACTAATTAAAAGCAAGATTGTTTAACGGAATTCAATCGCGGTACAAAAAAAAGCAAATCCACTTCGTGGGTTTGAACTCGCAGTCGTAAAGTTGTCGGAACTCGCTCCCGACTGAGCTAAGCGGGCTATGCATATTACGCAATACATACTATGGTGAAAACATAGTGCGCTATGGAAGTCACGTGAACGCATAAAAGGTAAATATTGTGGGTCCCACTTTATTTACATTTAATAATTAAAACTTTTTTTTTTCAAACTCACGAATGTATTCCTACATACTTCTTAGGGTCTATCCTCATGTTTTCATGTATAGATTTCAATGAATAAAAGTCAAACAGTTATTTGGTTATGCTCAATATCTGCTTACTTACGGACAGTGTCCCTTTAAAGGGATACGAGCAATCGTTTAATATTTATCAAGCATTAAAAAAGAACCTTATTATAGTTTATTTAATCACGGAACAAATAACACATTTGTTATTAGGTCTGTGATTTAATCCAGTTTCACTTTAAATTTAAAACTGCTTGCATATAATTAAATGAAGTCGAAACTTTTAACTAAATAAATCGCATATGCCCCCACTCCTCCACCCTAAAAAATACCAAATAACAAAACAACAAAACGTCCAAGCTTCGTAGGTGTCGCGGTGGTAGGCCTGCCAAACCTCCGGATATACAATCCAGAATCTCCTGAATTTTAATAAGCTCTCCGGTATTTTAGCGTACACTCGCTGGATTATCAAATTAAATCTTATTTAAACAAGAGACCCAATATGGTATGTTTCGCTCTACTTGCTGTATCAATGTCCGTGGTTGGTGGGGTTAGTGTGGGGGGCCGGTGATGAGATGGCGTGTCTGATGCGGCAGTATAAATCTCTTTTTTTATATAATTTGTCCACGCTGTCTTCAATATACAAATAATTGCATTTTTGACAATTCAAGGAGCATGAATCATGAATCTGGCTGGTTGAAGAACGTGTCCGAGATCTTACGAATACTTTGTAAGTCTGATTAAGATCGGATACAAAATGAAGGCGCTCTAGAGTGCCCACAAGGCAAAACTATGCTTTTTTTTTGCCAATTCAAGGGCAGATAACTCCGCTATCATCGATAGAATCTGGCTGGTTCAAGAACTCACCGTCCGAGATCTTATGCATATATATATACTGAGTACATTTGGCTAAGATCAGATGACAAATGGAGGGGCTAGAGTGCACAAGGCAAAATGATATATGTTTGCTAATTCAAGAGCAAATTTGCGGTGAAATCTGACTGGTTTAACAACTCGTCTGAGATCTTATCCATATATGTCTACCGTGTAAGCTTGGAGGTGCTACAGTGACCACAAGGCAAAATTATGTATTTTTGCAATTCCAAAGGCAGATAACTCAGCTACAAGCGATCGAATCTGGCTAGTTCAAGAAATCGTCTTAGATATCATGGATATATAACTACTGTGTAAGTTTTGTGAAGATTAAATGAAAACCGGAGGAGCTACAGTGCCGCCCACAAGACAAAATTATGCATTTTTGCCAATTCAAGGGCAGAACACTATGCTATTACCAACTGAATCTACACATCCAAGATTGTATTGATATATGACGACTGTTTAAGATTGATTACGATCAGATGAGAAATGGAGGGCTAGAGTTCCACATGGCAGAAGTATGCATTTTTGATAATTCAAGGGCAGATAACTCAGCTAATAGCGATCGAATCTGGCTGGTTCAAGTCTTATGGATATATAACTACTGTATAAGTTTGGTTCAGATCAGATGACAAATGGAGGGGCTAGAGTGCCCACAAGGCAAAAGTATGTATTTTTGATAATTCAAGGGCAGATAAATCAGCTAATAGGCTAGAGATAACATCTGGCTGGTTCAAGAACTCGTCCGATATTGGTATTAACAGTCTGTGCGAGTTTGGTAAAGATCAAATAATAAATGAAGGTGATGGCATTTTTCGGAAAATCAAGGGCCATAACTGTGGTGTTAATCATCCGATCTAGCTGGTTTTCCATTCTTTTTGAGCTTACATCGATATTAACAATATGTGCAAGTCTGGTAAAGATCAACTAATAAATGAAGGTGCTAGAGTGTTCACAAGGCAGAATATGACATTTTTCAGAAAATCAAGGGCCATAACTCTGGTGTTACTGATCCGATCTGGTTGATTTTCAAACTCTTTTGAGCTGAGAGTGCTCACAAGGTAGAATATGGCATTTTTCAGAAAATCAAGGGCTATAATTCCGGTGAAAGTAATCCGATCTGGCTGGTTTTTGGACTTCTCCCATGATCCATTGAAATAAACAACATGTGTAAATTTTGTAAAGCTCAAATAATATATGGAGGTACTGAGGTGTTTAAAAGGCAGGATAAGGCATTTTTCAGCAAACCAAGGGCCATAACTCCGATGAAACTTATAATATCTGCCTGGTTTTCAAAATTGTCCAAGCATTTATTGATATTAACAATATGTGCAAGTTTGGTAAAGATCAAATAATAAATGAAGGTAGAATATGGCATTTTCAGCAAATCAAGGGCCATAACTCCAGTGAAACTAATCCGATCTGGCTGGTTTTCGAACTTGTCAGAGCTTTCATTGATATAAAAACCCTGGCAAAGTTTGGTAAAGATCCGCTTAATAATGAAGGCCCTGTCGTATTCACAAGTAAAAGGTAACGGAAGACGGACGATGGACAACACCCCATCTAAAGGCCAGCAGAGCTAAAATATTTGCCCCCAGTGGAATTAGAACCCACGACACCAGGAATATAGCATTGCATTGCATATTGCATATTCAAGAAATCCAAAGGCCATAATTCTGGTGTAACTGATCCAATCCAGCTGGTTTTCGAACTTGTTCGAGCTTTCATTGATATTAACAATAAAGATTTGATTTGGTAAAGATCAAATAATAAAATTAATGAAGGTGTTAGTGTGTTCAAAAGGCAGACTATGGTATTTGTCAACAAACAAGAGCCCTAACTCTGGTGTTACTAATTCGATCTGGCTGGTTTTCGTACTTGTCTGAAGTTTCAGTGATACAAAGACACTGACAAGTTTGGTAAAGGTCAAACAATAAATGAAGTTGCTAGAGTGTTCACAAAACAGAATACGACATTTTCCAGAAAACAATGGCCATAACTCCGCTGTTACTTATCCGATCTGGCTGGGTTTTTTAACTTGTCCAACGTTGTATTGATATAAAGACATTGACAAAGTTTGGTCAATTACTGTGGTGTTACAGATTTGATCTGGCTAGTTTGCGAACTTGTCCAAGCGTTCATAGATATTGACAATCTTTGCAAGTTTGGTAAAGACCAAATAATAAATGAAGGTGATGGCATTTTTCGGAAAATCAAGGGCCATAACTGTGGTGTTAATCATCCGATCTAGCTGGTTTTCCATTCTTTTTGAGCCTACATCGATATTAACAATATGTGCAAGTCTGGTAAAGATCAACTAATAAATGAAGGTGCTAGAGTGTTCACGAGGCAGAATATGGCATTTTTCAGAAAATCAAGGGCCATAACTCTGGTGTTACTGATCCGATCTGGTTGATTTTCAAACTCTTTTGAGCTGAAATTAATATTAATATTCTGATCAGTCTGGTTTTCGAACTTGTCCGATCTTTCATTGATATAAAGACACTCGCAAAGTTTGGTAAATATCCGATAACTAATGACTAATGTTCACACGGCAAAGGTTAACGGACGACAACGACAGTCGAGCTAAAAACAAAACAAAAACACTCTATATTTTCACTGATAAATTGATTATCAGCTATTTTCTTCATGAGTCCTTTACGATTGTATACTAAATGTAGTGATACATACATATTCTAGTGTTATGTTCACACATTAATGATATCAATTTGTCGACGACGATACGTTTTTGTTTAGTCCGATGGGCTTCTTCCTGAGTAAACCTAATCTCGTCTTGAATCAGTTTCTTTGTTCTGCTGCACTTGCCTCCTGTTGGTTTACTACTCAATCCATGCACCCATTGTGTTGGTTTTACTACTCAATATGGCCATGTATCGATTGTTTTAGTTTTACTACTCAATCCATGCATCCATTCACATAACGTTCCCGTCGTTGTGAATCTGCTCTCTACTGGTTCTACCGCCCCGCCAGCTGACCACTTTCTCTATGTTCTAATTTCAATTCCTGCTTTACGTAACATCTCTTTACCATCTCTTCCATTGAGTCATTGAAAGTTACAATCTTTCTTGGCTTAGCTACTTTAAAGTCTTTGAAAATAATAGATGAAAGGGGTAGCTGCAGCTTTGTGGTCTTTCCATACAAGTCGATATTGGTAAACTTGTAGGGACCCCTAACCATCTTCTGATATATCTATTGATGGTACCTCCAAGCCCCTTTGTAGTAGTAAGAGGCTTTTTCATGCAGCATTACGAGGGTTCAGTGCAAACATATTATATCTCCTTCTTTATTCATATGTAGTTACAATAGTTTTGCGCTGACCCCTCGATTAATGGTCAGAAAAACCGTAGCAGGAGACCATGTTGGTAAAGTCAGGCTTTACACTTCGCTGGAAGTCCTGTCTTGTCTGTGTAGAAATAAAAGTCGAACCGGAAATGTAGTATTATTGAAGGACCACTGTCAACCACAAGCACGCGCAGAAACAAACAACAACTACATAACAGTTAACAAAGATTAAATTAATATTCTCAATAACAGATAACAAAAGAAATTTCGCCAATAAAAGCTTAATATAAAAACTTTCCTCCTCCCTCCCCCACTACTCACTACCTACCTACTACTACCTATGAATCTCATTCATTAAACATAGGGGTAGTAAAAACATCCTAAGTATTTTGATGGGTGTGCCAAACAAATATAATCTTCTTATTCCAATTGTATGTATACACCTTCATGGACTTAAAGGTGTATTCAAGTTAAGCAGACCCCACGTCTCCCCATACCCCCTCCACCATCCTCACCCCACAAAAAGAATAAATAATAAATACATCTTATATTCTATAAATCTGAGAGAATTAACAAAATACCTTGTTGCTGCATGATTTCACTCACTCTCTAAAATTAAAACTTGGATCTGCACACGTTTCTAGATTCGTTTAGAATATCTATAGTACTGAAACGTATCAAACACGAGCTTAGGACAAACAAAATAATACCTGTGTTTACTATGACCCGACCGACTCCTCTTTTCGCTTACCTGCATACTCTGTAAGGTAATGCACAGAAATATTAACAAAGTTGTTGTTAGATCTGTGGGTAATGGAGCACATTACGTCTCACACCACAATTAATTTTCCATAGGGTCCCATTGTAATGTTTTTGTTCGTGGCATAGAGATAAAAAAAGATTTTGCAACATGTATTTATGCTTAAATTCTCATTGATCCAATATCTGCATGCTATTAACTTTTAACGAATATTTACCAGATTGAACTTTTTTTAATTTCATGTTTGCCTGACACCTATCAAAATTTAGACAAAAATACAACCCCGTTGAGATTAGACCCATGATGTGTAAAATGAGGCAGAATTAGCTAGAAATCTTATATCAACATGCATTTTTCTGGGATCTCTTCCTAAAATGCTGTAGATTTAGAACCTGGTAAAGATAAATCAATGTATCCTGTAAAATGTAGAAAAGCGAACTTGTTTTTTTTTATCTACCTCCTTCATCTGTAGGGCAGTAGTATTCAAGGGAGATAATAGTGGTGTGAGTCCATTATTGCATCCAAACTGAGCATTTTAATGCCCACCATATTCTCTGCAACTTATCCTACTAGTAGAGGATTTACTTAGCAATGTTGTGCACGGTCGACAAATTGATCTGATCCTGCTGGACTTCAGCAAGGTGTTCGATAAATAGGTCACATTAAACTACTTCATAAACTTCAAAGACATGGAGTGACAGGAGATACCTTAAATTGGATCAAAGCCTTCCTCTCCAATCGTACACAATATGTCGTTCTTGAGGGGGAGGTTTCAGATCAGGTAAATGTTACATCAGGGGTGCCCCAAGGTTGAGTGCTCGGTCTCTTATTATTCCTGTTATATATAAATGACCTGCCAGAGGACATTAACTCTGAGGTTAATCTATTTACTGATGACACTGCTGTGTATATATGTAAGGCCTTTAACAGCACAACATGTACAGTTTATCGAAGACTTTGCCCGTTACCAGGGAGTAAGTATACTGCCGATACATAGGTAGTGCCTATTTCATATTAAGATTTCTTTAAAAAAACAAGGTTTTCAAAGGAATGCTTTTGTCTGTACTTACAACTCAAAAAGGAGTTGCACCATAAATCAGGTTGCCCAGTTTCACTAGTCTCGGCCTATGTTTTACCCCAGTTCCACACTGCGGGCCGAGATATACACTCTTCAGTTTATGTCGTGAAATATGACAGACGAGTAAACAATTTCATGCTGCCCAAACCAAATGGAATTCGTTTTTATTTTTTCAGCTTGATTAAAAAAAAGTATTGCTCCTAACTCGGAAATAAAACAAAAAACTTTTTTTTAATTTGGTTTACGACATTATTTAACCAGAAACTATTCTAACTCATCAAGTTGTCCAGACGATTGAATAGTGTGCGTTTGGAAATTGCACAAGGATGTCAAGCGTTTAGACACTTAGCTACTAAGTTCGGAAGTTCATGTTACACATTTTTAAACGCTTTCATTTCAAAGACTGCAGAAGGTCAGAAAGGTGTGTTAAATATGTCATTGATGAGGTCAACCAGTTAATGTTGAGGCCCTTTATTTACTTTCATTTGTGGAGGGCTGTGATCTAGTGGTAGAGCGTTGGACCCATGATCCAAAAGTCGTGGGTTCGAATGTGTACAAGCAGGGCCTCTATAAACACATCGGTAGAGAGTCTGTTGCTATTAGTAGCACTTTACGAGAACTGATTTAAAACTCTCCAATGATGACGTGCATACGAAACTGTCTTCAAGATGGTTCCAGTCAAAATTGTCTTTGGAAAGAAAGAGATTTTGTATTGGTCGTTCTTGCATTGGATTGTTTTGAAACACTTTGAATTATTTAGCACCTGATTGTCTATAATGTTACTGGCTTGAAAGTCACTGAATACTTTTGCTTTAATACGGCATTTAGGTCTTTCAGGAATAAGATAGTCTTGGCATTTGAAAGCTGGCACCAGCCCCTCGAGCACTTTGTATCTTGGCATTTGAAAGCTGGCACCAGCCCCTCAAGCACTTTGTAGAAGAAGACGAGTCGGCTCATCTTCCTTCTGTCTTGAAGCGAATGTAGCTTCTGGTTGGATAGCATTCGTGTGACGCATCCCTCCACGCGTGACTTGTAGTCTCCGGAGACAAACCTAGCAGCAACCATATGTGTTGTGTCCCTGAGCAAGACACGTTATCTGCATTGCTTAGTACTGGTTCTACCCAGGAAGACAATCAAGTAGTACCTTAGAAGCAAATCACTTACAACAGGTATAGAATACAGTAAGAAAGATACCTGACAGTAAATAATGGCGTCGGTGGATGAGTGATTGCCAAATGACATGAATGAAATTATGTGCTAAAAGAACACTATGAACCTGATTCAAATGTGACCATAAGTACTGTAACCATTCACATGTTTTGCTTGATAATCAAAAGGCTTTTTTGGACAATTCTCGTCGGAATTGTCCACTAGTAATCGCTTTTTCGGTTATGGCGCCGATTACCGTAAAAAGTCAAAAAAATGAAAGTAAACTTTCACGAAAGTCGTGAAAACATTACGGACGAGCAAAGCTCGACAAACGAGCCACACACAAATAAACAACACACATTTATATTATCACTAAGCTTCGCACAGCGAAGCCCCAAATTATTCATATTTACGACATAATGTCGACCGCGTTCTTCATGTCCGGAGTTTACATCTTCCGGCCTGCTCCATATTTTTCAGAACGGCTTATGGTACGCGGATTCAGACTTGCATCAATAAGCGTATAAATGTAAATTTCTTACTTTTTTCTTGTGAGAAGCAGCATGTGACGTCAAGATTTGAGTAGGGGTAACTGGTGCATCAGCGACTGACATTAAACATGACGTCATGCGATATGTTAAACATGACGTCATGCGATATTGTAAACATGACGTCAACGGTCATGTGCGTGAACATGTGCTAATTGCTTTTGGTCTACAATGTTGCCAGTCTGGCAATGGGGAAGGGGATGTGGGTATTTTCAGATACACATTCTAAAAAGAAATAAAAAGTCCGGAGGATCATGCCTCCACGCCCCAACCATAGGCCTATGCTGTCATTTGGGCCTAGATATGTTACTTTACATGTAGTCTGGAGTAAACTTATGTAATTCATGATAAATTAATAATTACAAAGTATTGAGCTTCTCCCGAAGCGAAGCCACAAACATTAAATAAAACAATACTATTTTGGTAAGCTTCGCGAAGCCATGATTCGTCCTGTTCTTCAATTTCGTAGCGGACCTTAGTTGACATTTTCAATTCGCACGAAGCGAGACCCCGAACATTAAACAAATTCATAGATTACATACTGAAATAAGCTTCGAGAAGCGGAGCCCCAAATCGCTTACAAATTCATATGTTATAACAATTTTATGACAGTGTGGTAAACATGGTGAAGTGGTGCTCACTGCTGTAAACGCCAAAATAATGCCGAGTGCAGCGAGGTGTATAACAACAATTTAACAAGAGGTGTGTCTCTCACAAAAGGTTTAATAATTCACAGTTGTAGTCCCCGTCATACAAACACACACACGATGATTGCGAGCGCAAACGAGCGTCTGGTCTCAATTTCATTAAAATGTTTAAAGGAATATTTTAAATACCGCTTCATAATTTATAAAGGGGCTGGCGTGGCCCTAACGACAACTGCTGAACTTGAAATCCGCTGAACCCGGGGTAAAATCTCACCATCGCCACTGAGTTTCATCTTTGTGTTCTTCAGCAAGACGCTTTTCATTAGCCTAGTCTGTCGGATGGGGATGTAAATTGGAAGGTTTTGTATATTGGAGTCTATCCTCCAAGCACGTTAGTTTAAGAACTATATATAAGACTATATATATTCGTTATAGTATGTCAGGTTCCAGATTCCTGTGTGTGATCTCCTCTCTCGATTAACGAATAATGTTTTGATGAGTCATTAAACAACATTCAATTCATACCCTACAGATTGAAGTGACTTTCATCCCACCCACCCACCCCACACCATCACACACCTCAAATTAGACAAGCAATGTAAGCCTATGCTTGTCAGATTTTAAGGGCCTCGCACGGGGTCATTATCATAGGATTTAGCAATTAAATGTTTTGAAAATGCACAATAATTCACATTATGTCATGTAGAAAACAAAGAAACTTCGGTAAGAGTGAGGGTATGGGCCTATACACGTATCATTCCCCTCTCTCAAGGGCGGCTCTAAATAATCTATAATGTTTGATGAGCCATTAATGGCATTCATATTAAATGATATGCATATTGAATATGACCACTCAAAATTAAAAAAAAAAAAAAAAAAATTAAAACATGAAATTAAAAAAAAAAATTGAAAAAAAAACAACAGGCCTAGATATATCATATATTTAAATAAAAATTGACAACATCTATCAATCATTCATCCAGTTTTATTAAACCAATATAATTAATTGTGAATTTCCCACTTCGCTTCTCCCCTAGCTTGACCCCTGAAATATTAATATTATGTTCAGAATTGTCCAACATTTTTTCCAGCATGTTGTTCAAGTTACCACCACAGACCATGGAGCTTTTGACCTTGAGCAAGTCACTTAAAGGGTTCTCCACAGGTTTTTTTCAAGCATAGGGGCATGTTACATGCGCTGGGGCGGGTACGGGATGGGCCAACCCCATTCAGTGTTTTGAAAATGTATCAAATGATATACAAGACTAGGTTTCTATAGACTTGTATAAACTCAAAAAGTATAATTTTCGTTTCATATTTTTTTATTTTATCGGGTTTTTAAAATTGCCCTTAACATTTTACATGTAAGTTTGTTTATTCTTTTTTATATGAAAGATTATCAGATAAAAAACTTTCTTGAATTTCGATACGCTACAGACAAAATTTATCCGAATTGCCATCAATCGAATTTAGCCTTAGGATTTTCATTGCTAGCGTGTTTATCTCATGATTTTAGGATGCATGATCGTCAATTTCTTCAACCAAAAGTAAAAACACCATTTTACTAGTTGAATTAACATAAACCATCATTCCTTTTTCAATATTGAATGTTGACAAAACTCAAACACTTTTTTTCGAACTCGAAGCACTTCCTGTTTTTACCGTAATCTGAAAATGTTGTAAAATTGTCTTCACTGCAAATGGTATTTTTTATGAAATTTTCTCTCTTTTTATTTTTTATTTATTTGACTATTTTTTCAAACAGTTTCTAGGTATTTTATATAATGTTTAAGAAAACACCAAGAAGTGAACCCAACACATGATTAAACTGCGCAGAGGTCTTTTGACAAAAAAAATAGCACAGACTGATGATCGCTAATTGGATTGTTTGTTTGAGATTATTGTGTACACCAACCAATAAGTCGCTGGTTATCACCTTTAACAATGCAAATTGCCCGAGGCGTGTGAATTGATGTAATTTAAAGTTTTATTAAAGGACATGCAACTTTACCTGTTCCTTTAGTATTTTTAAGCGTAGCGCTCTTGTTAGCTCTACTGATCAGAGATCAGCAGCTTATGCCGTGGTGCGGCGTCCGTCCGTCTGTCCGTAAACTTTTATTTGTAGCGACAACTCCTCTGAAACTACTGGATGGATATTCATGAAACTTTACAGAAATGTTGCCCATAAAGTCTAGTTTATCCTAGCAAAAATTCATGTTGATGTGAAATCCAAGATGGCCGCCAAAGCTAAAAATAGAGTTTTAAAATACAAGTTTGTAGCGACTACTTCTTGAAAACTATAAGTGATATTGATATGGGACTTTTTCTAAAATGATCAGCATGACATGATGTTGATCCTTGTCAAAAATCGTTTTGATTCAACGTTAAACATGGCTGCCAGCGGCCATCTTTGTTTACATAGAGTTATATAGTAAAAACTTGTAGCGACTACTCCTCTGAAACTACTTGACGGATTGTCATGAAACTTTACAGGAATGTTGCTCTTGATGTCTAATTGATCCTAGCAAAATTTCAGATCTGCCAGAAATTCAAGATGGCCGTCACAGCTAAAAATAGATTTTTAAAAAATAAGTTTATAGCGACTACTTCTTGAAAACTATAAGTGATATTGATATGGGACTTTTTCTAAAATGATCAGCATGACATGATGTTGATCCTTGTGGAAAATTATTTTGATTCGACGTTAAACATGGCTGCCAGTGGCCATCTTTGGTTACATAGAGTTATATAGTAAAAACTTGTAGCGACTACTCCTCTGAAACTACTTGACGGATGTTCATGAAACTTCACAGGAATGTTGCTCTTGATGTCTAGTTGATCCTAGAAAAATTTCAGGTCGGGCGGAAATTCAAGATGGCCGCCACAGCTAAAAATAGATTTAAAATAAATAAGTTTGTAGCGACTACTTCTTGAAAACTATAAGAGATATTGATATGGGACTTTTACTAAAATGATCAGTATGACATGATATTGGTCCTTGTTGAAAATCGTTTTGATTTGACGTTAAACATGGCTACCAGCGGCCATCTTTGTTTACATAGAGTTATATAATGAAAACTTGTAGCGACTACTCCTCTGAAACTGATTGACATATTTTCATGAAACTTCACAGGAATGTTGCTCTTAATGTCTAATTGATCCTAGCAAAATTTCAGGTCGGCCGGAAATTCAAGATGGCCCCCACAGTTAAAAATAGATTTTCAAAAAACAAGTCTGTAGCGACTACTTCCTGAAATCAAAATCAATCAGTAGAGCTTCAAGGTCATTGACCTCTTGTTTTTAAGAGTAGCATACTAGCAGTAACGTTTAGGCACCACAGCATGTGTGTTTGGAAATTCAAGCACAGCGGCACTGCTATGCTTAAATGGCTTGTGGAGGACCCTGACTTACTCATTGCTGGGATGAAAATTGGAAGGGATCCCTCTCGATCAAGGTGTGTCAAACACTTGTCGTTCACTGCACATGTCTCGTTGGGGGAAAGAATGCTCCTGTATAATCATGTTTTGTACGTGGGTAAACTTTTTTTTTGCACTTCAGATAGTACCTGACAGTGATTTTTGCGCTTTAATAGTACCTGTCAGTGATTGCAAGTAATAAAAGACATATTAAAATAGTGTTTTCGGTAGCTTTTAAGTGGGTTATGACATTGGTTTCAACCAAAAATTTGGCAATTTTTAAAAAAAAAAAAGTCTCCTGGATAATCATTTTCATTTTTGTACAGGGGTAAACTTTTTTTGCCCTTTAACCGTACCTGCCAATGATTGCAAGTAATAATATACATATTGAAATAGTTTTTGTGGTAGTTTTTAAGTGGGTTCAGGGCCGTCAACTCCAAAACAGGAAAACAGCATACAATTTGCAATTTGGAATGATAAATTCTTTGTACCACTTAAATAATAAAAAAACACACACTAATTTGTGTTTCTTAGAAATTCCCCTTTGATATGAAAACAACGCAAAATTCCCCTTCCTGAGGGCCCTGGCCCCATTCCCCCAAAGTGAAGGGAGGGCCCTGGGGTTATGAATTTGGTTTCAACAAAAAAAAAACAAGTTCTTTAACTAGCCATTTTTTAAAAAAAGAAAGAATTCTGGATAATCATGATCATGTTTGTACAGGAGTTTTTTTTGCACTGCATTGAAGTAATGAAAGACATATATTGAATAAGTGTTTGCTGTAGTTTTTTAAGTGGGTTATGACTTGCACTTCGAGTCTGCCAACAACCTTAGCTAATTAAAAGTTTGTAAATTAGGCCACCCTTAAAAAAGTTTGTTTGCAGTTTCCTCCCCATGGCATTTAGTGGTGGGTAGGTAGGTAGCGATTATTTTTTTTTAACTGTCAATAATTAAATAATAAAACAGTAAACCCTTATAGTGACCTTTATTCATATGTAACAACTTTTTATGAATAAAACACCATCATCAAGATTAAATGGTATAGCCTGGTTATAACATTAAACTGAAAGGGTTTCTTTTCAGTGTTTCTATTCCTGCAGTCATGTTGTAAAACCTTTAAGCTTTATTCATACATGCAAACATTAACCTTTTTATGAACAAAACACCTAGCATCGTCAAGAAACAATGGCATAGCCTATTACAACATTAAACTGAAATGTCACTTGATACTCCCATGAAGCTTGCTCGACAAAGTCTGGCACTGAGAAAGTTTGACCGTTTCCGTTTTGCCTATTGGCACTTTTATTTCATCTAAAAGTTCATTAACTACAGCTTCCCACGTGCATTCGCGAGCAAAACCGTACAGCCTATTTTTCATAACATGTTTTATTTCATCTCCGTAAGAATAAATAATATTCCTTCACAAAGCAATGTCGTCTTGATCTTTTAGCCGTAGCCCTTTTCACACTGCATTGTTGTCACCGAGACGCTTACAATTGCGAAAGTACCGGAAAAATATGAAACAACCGAAAATGATTCAAATTAAAAAAAACAACAAAAAAACAAATGTCGGCAGGAAAGTCAGGGGTTGGGCAGAAACTGCTAACAAACAATATTTTATTTTAGGCCTTAGCTGACTTTAAAATTGCGAAGAAACAAGCAGTAAAAATGCGTTGTTCGAATCATCATTTACACGTTTGCCAGTCTTAGTTTTATTTATAATGTGTGTTTGTTAAGTACTCAATTGTTAGTTATGACAAGAATACATTAAACACAATTTTTTTAATTTCACACAATGCAAACAAAGTAGCACAATGTAACTAAAATTGTTTTAAATTCTAATCAACTCGAGATTTTGCCACTTGACTGCCCAAATGAAAAGCTGCTACAATGCGAGTCACAAATTGTATAAATATATATCTAAAGCGGCAATTTACATTTATGATTTAATATCTAGACACTGTCCCTTTATTAGAATTGTTTCATGTTAAATGTATCGATTATTGAATCATTTTGCAATCTTTTTTATGTTTTTCAGATTACAACTTCAAAGAAAATGGAGATTATAAGATGGATAAAGAGTCTGGTGGTGGTACAACTGATGCTGGGCTACATTTTCTTTGCCAGTGGACTTGTAGTGAGCTTCCTCATGTTGCTGGGCATGGTCATGTGGCCATTCAGTAAAACTGTGTACAGGAGATACGTATACTTCCTTTCGTATGCAGTCTGGAGTCGTAAGTTTATTTGTATTTAGATACAGATTAGGCCTAAAACAAAAAATAATTTGTTTTCTGTAACCGCAACCGACCCAAAAGCATTTTTTTTTTTAATTTTTTTGAAGTAGAACTATCATAATACTATTGATGAACTGAAGATCATTTCCGGTCTAATTTGTAACCTTTGATGAGCTTTCTTCATTATTTCCAAGACGAGAAACCCGGCTGAAAAAAAGTAATGCAGACGTTAGAGTATAGTGAGTAAAAAAAAAATGAAATAAACAGAACTAGTAATTTTCAGGCCCAAAAAGACTGAGAATAAAGTGTCAAAACAATCAGGTTCTTTATTTTATTTTATTATTTGTGATAGTATTCTATAGAGAATGTAACTTTCTGTGACAATATACATATTTGTCTAAAACTAACACTCAAATTACACTTTAAAAAATTCGGGTCTGTAGAAATATGTTCAGGCTAGTAAATTTTTGCAAGTCATATGCCCGACGGGCTCAAAATGTTTCGCGTGAAAGCTGACATAATGATTGGTACAGCCCATGAGAGGTCTGTTCTAGAGTGTCGTCACAATAGTCATAATTTTCTTACTGCTCCAACAAATTTCAACATGTAGTTTGTAATTAAAAAAAACAGATCCTGTACCTTCAAAGTAAATGTAACCAAAAGTGTTTCATAAACATTGAAAATAGGTTTATTACATTTTAAAAACAGTTTATATAATAATTATGTCCTTGTATTTATTACAGTGTATTTGCATGACATTTATAATTGATAAAAAAACAACCAAGTAAAAAACACCAATTGTCAGAAATATGTGGACTTGACAAGTCTTTTGAAATGCCACTGGCTGTACAGACTTATCTGCACTCAACTAATAACGTGCCTTAGGAGAATGATAATGATTAAAAAGTGTAAAAAAGAGACCATTACTGGCAGTGTATTTTCAGACAGTGGAATAACCATTTTCTATTAACCCTTAACCTTCTAAGCAGGACTATAATAGCTTTTGCGTCCATTGTAACCCCAGATCAGCCTGCGAGTAACCCTTTGTCACATAAATGGAATGGTCCTAATTCCAAGAAAGAACAGTCAATTATATATATGTGGCGGGTTAAGGATTAAGACACATAAAATCAACAGAAAAAATCAAGTGAATGAAAATACGAATGTGTTAAACATACAATTTAAATATTTTATTCGTGGTTTGTAAACTCACATCTTTTAAAAAGGGTGTGATATACATTTGTTAACCTACCAGTTACCATATTTGATTTCAGAGTTTTCGTTCCTTGCACACTGGTGGTCAGGGGTTGATTGTACATTCTACATATCTCCTGAGGACCAGAAATATCTGGGTAAAGAGCACTGTGTGGTTACAGTAAATCATACTTATGAGATCGACTGGCTTGTGACATGGATGATGGCAGAAAGACACGGCATGCTTGGGGTTGGTATCTGGCTTTAGGTGTAACACGCCCATTGATTTGTGCATTGAGTTGTGTATGAATTAAAATTTAAATGCCATGTTGTCATTCATATCTAGGCCCAAATCAAAAAATGAATAACTTGCATTCTCATCTCAAATGACACATATGCTACAAAAAAAAATGCAAAAAAAAATGTCTCATGAATGAATGCTCCCTTTAAAAACATAAACACTGAGATGCCAAAATATTGTATTCATACACTCATTTCCATATAAGCAAAAAACATTTCAAAACTCACAATTTTAACATGGCAATGCTTGAAAAATGTAACAAACAGATCAACAATGTGATAGAAACCAAAAATGGCACTTTAAATTTAATAGTGAAAATGCCTTTTTTTACAAGAAGAAATGAGAATTATTTACTGACTGCCATTATGCGACTACCCCAGACCGGCACCTCCTGTGGTGCAATGAGTGTGCTACATCTTTTGTGTTGTTTTTTCCTTATATAAGTGGTACTGAAAAACGTTATTATTCCCAATGGCAAAAAGTGTGTTTTTTTTTGGAGTGAAACAATTTCCAATTAAAAAACAACAACAAAATAATGTTGTTGTTGTTTTTTTACGAAATATTTAAGAGGGGAACTTTAAACAGAAAAGGGAGAAAATGTATACTTTTAGGGTAGGGTAATACACAGGACAAGAGAAAGAACACATGGTAATATGTGTGCAAAGTATATACTATTGCTTTTGTTTGATAGTCAAAAAATTCCAAACTTAAGGCCAAACGACGCAAATTTTCCCAATTGAATGGGTATCGGTACCAATCCAAAAAGGGTGAAAAAAAAATCGCTGCAGCTTTATAAAAACAGCTTGATATCATTAAAATATGCCAATATATTGTATTTTGGTTAAATATTGAAATAGGAAAGAAACTTCGTGTTGAACACTGTAGAAATATACATCATAATCAAACACAGTTGCCAAAAACATGGAGAAAATCAGATTATTTTTTTTCAGCTTTAGATCTGTCAGTATTCAGCGCCGGCAATTCTGTTGTGTGACTCAAAATAAAAAGAGAGATTGGGAAGCATACTGTACAATAGTACTTCAATATGACTGTGGTACCTGTAAGTCAGTTTGACTGCCTCGGCTATATGTCAGGTCGACTTCAGCAGCTATAAGCCGGTTTAAATATGTTTTTTGCCAAATGTTTAACAGGCAATAGTGCTAGTTTTGACCAAAAATTCTCTCAACATGGTTTACTTTTCCAGTATCATTATTTTTTAAACAGAAACAAGGTAGAAAGGAACTCTTAAAGTTTTGTCTTTTGTTTCCAAACCTTTAACAAAATGTTGTAGTTTATTATGCCCCCGGTATTCGAGAATGCCGAAAGGGGCATTAAGTGTTACCCCTGTCCGTCCCTTCCGTCCGAATTGGTTTCCGCTCAATAACTTTTGAAAGGGTCCATGTTTTTAATTCATATTTGGTGTGTAGCTGTGTAATTATAAAATACAGGTCAAGTTCAATTTCAGTCAACGTTGCAACGTCTGCATAAAATTGGTTTCTGCTCAATAACTTGCAACGTCTGCATAAAATTGGTTTCTGCTCAATAACTTTTGAAAGGGTCCATGTTTGTAATTAATATTTGGAGTGTAGCTGTGTAATTATAAAATACAGGCCAAGTTTGATTTGGGTCAGCATCGGTCAATTTCTGAAGGAGTTGTGGCCCCTTTTCCGCTCAGTAACTTTTCAAACGGTCCATGTTTTGAATTCATTTTTTTTTGGTGAATTCATAGTTCTAGTAACTTATACCGGGGGCATCCGTGTCCTATGGACACATTTCTAGTTCGAAATATAACAAGGCCAGCAGAGCTTATGGGATGCCGAGCTGTCTGTCATCCGTCGTTAACTTTTGTCTCGTTAAGACGATAGGGCCTTCATTTTTCATCTAATCTTTACCAAACTTTACCAGATTGTTAATGTCAATGAAATCTCGGACATTTTCGAAAACCAGCCAAATCAGACCAGTAACAGCGGAGTTATGGCCTTGATTTAGTTAAAAATGCTATATTTTGCCTCGTTAAGACGACAGGGCATTCATTTTTTATCCGATCTTTACCAAACTTTACCAGATTGTTAATGTCAATGATAGCTCGGAAAAGTTCGAAAACCAGCTAGATCGGACCAGTAACAGTGGAGTTATGGCCCTTGATTTAGTTAAAAATGCTATATTTTGCCTCTTTAAGATGATAGGGCCTTCATTTTTCATCTGATCTTTACCAATCTTTAACAGATTGTTAATGTCAATGAAAGCTCGGACAAGTTCGAAAACCAGCCAGATAGGACTAGTAACAGTGGAGTTATGGCCCTTGATTTAGTTAAAAATGCTATATTTTGCCTCGTTAAGACGATAGGGCCTTCATTTTTCATCCAATCTGTACCAAATTTTACCAGATTGTTAATGTCAATAAAATCTCGGACACGTTCGATACCAGCCAAATCGGACCAGTAACAGCGGAGTTATGGCCCTTGATTTCGTTAAATATGCCATATTTTGCCTTATTAAGGCAATAGAGCCTTCATTTTTCATCTGAACCTTCCAAACTTGACCAGATTTTTTGACATTTTTTTCTTTTATTATTTTTGTGTTTTTTTTTATTTATCTTTTTTATTTTATTATTTTTTTACTCTTTTTTTTTTTATTTTTTTTTTTTTATTATCTCTACTTGCCAAGTTCGAAAACCAGCCAGATCGGACCAGTAATGGTGGAGTATTGGCTCTTGATTTAGGTAAAAATGCTGTATTTTACCTATTTAAGACGATAGTCACTCGCTTCATTGATGTCATAAGAGCCATATTAGCCAGTAGAGTGTCCACAGGCCCTCTTGGGCCTCGCCTCTTGTTTATCACACCTAATTTTATGAATGTAACCATAATTTACTGCTCAAAGTGTATTATTACCATCCTTGGATCTTTGGATGCTCCACAGTACAAATGTCATTCTTGTAATTCAGAACACGAAAATATACGGGAAACAGATCTTGAAGTATGTGCCACTCATCGGCTGGACCTGGTATTTTACTGAGAGCATATTCTTGAAGAGAAACTGGAAAGAGGACAAGAAAATCTTAGAGAAGTCTATTGCAGAAATAGTCACGTATCCAGACAATCTCTGGGTAACTGTAAGTATCTGTGTTGTGGTTTCTTCTTACACATGTATATATTAAAATAACCACATATACTGAACAAAAAAAGAAACGTCCTCTGATGTTGAAGCTGATTGTCTAGGCAGCAAAACAGGATAATATTAATGATGTTTTAAGAATATTTAGATGGACCACCATTAATAGTCGAAACAAAGATGTTTTTGAAAAGTTCGGTACACAAGGGCAGAGCTCGAAAAATAGGATAGCCTGACGCCCGGGGCTCCTCGAAATCCATTCCGGGACTGTCTCATTTTGCAGGCAAGGAGCCCGTCAGGCCTGTCTTAAAAAAATCCCCAAAATCTATTTTACTTGATCTCAAGATCCTCAATACTCCCATGTGTATTGTGAACTCTGAAAACACTTTCAATAAAGTAATTAAAATGTGTGTGAAGTATGAATATTTTGCCTGGCTTCGTGTCGGCAGTTTGTCACAACAGAGATCAACAATTATTGACATAAAACTACATTATCCTGCTGTTAGGGTTGTGTTTTCTTTCCTCTTTGATAAGAAATACCATTTTTGGCATTCAAAACTCATTAATGCATGAAAAAAGTTCGTAATTGGTGGTATTTCGATTGAATGTTTGTGAAATTTTCGGGCCATCAAAGTACGGTGTCATAGTAGTTTGAATGGTACCTAATTTTGGATATATATATAGAGGATCTTAAACGAGTTCCCATTTCATATAAGATTTATGAAACGATTTATGAATTATTTTTATTTTAACGAGCCTTTTTGGTGAGTTAAAATTTAAAAAAATTCATAACGAGTTTCATAAATCTTATATGGAATGGGAACGAGTTTAAGATCCTTTTTATCATATAACATTGCAATCGAATTAGTAAAAAATAATTCAGATGGACATATAACCAAAATGTCATAAAATATGTGACGTAACGTCGCGTCTCAGACATAACGTTGCGTAAAAAAGAGTTCGTGTTTTACCTCTTTACAAAATAGCAGTTTACGCCTACTTTTTAACAAACCAACAACAATGTTTTGTATAACGTGCATTATTTTTATAAGCTGTCACAAATAATAAGTTTATGACTCAGATCTGGGTGAATTTGTAATAAATAAAATAGTTTCAGTAATAAACTTGCGTAGTGTTACAGGTTTAACTCAACCAATCAAAATCGTTCCAGGTTGTATTACACGTGTGTCATACAATACAATATTAAATGGGTGTTCGACACTTCTAACAAGGGACGTTATGTGATAAATATATATATATATTTTTTTTTTTTTACGTAATCGTATAAGAAAAACATTTCTATTCATTATTTAATCCATCATTTTTTCTTTTATCAATGTGTAAGGTGTAAGGAGTTCCTGGAATCCTACTTTTAAATGAATTCTAATCTAGGCTCCTAATTCTTTAACTTTGACAAACTGAAAAATATAGCAAGAGGAGGCCCTGATAGTCTAATAAAACCTGATTAAAAATTTGGCTCCAAGTTTGGCTCCAGTATACCAAGTCGGCTCTGATTATTATCGTTTGGCAAAAGTGCTAGTACTCTCCTTTGCATCGGTTATAAATTACTATGTAATATTCTATTCTTACATATTTGAAACGTTCGCTGACTAGGGAGCATATAAAAGCGGTAGCAAAAAGAAAAATATTGTCAGAGGAGGTTCTGAGTTTGATTAATACATACGTAACAAACGTGTGCTATAAAAGTGAATAAAGACACATTTCCACTGAGAAAAAAATATTGGACTTTTCCATTTTAAATCAGGGCCTGTCCATTTTAAATCAGGGCCTGTCCATTTTCAGAAGCAACGAGCCCTTGGCCTGTCTCCTAAAATAATTTTCTGTGAGCACTGAAGGGAGTTAGCCCCCTTTTTCTTAAAACATGTATTTTGGCCACAAAAAGCAAATTAAATCTACGAAAATTACAGAAATTTGTCTGAGACAATATTCTCTATACATTAAACATTTTTTTATTAAAACGCTGTTTAAGCTATGCCCTCAAAAATTGGCCTATGGAAATACCAGCAAAAATGTCGGAAGTTTCTTTTTTTGTTCAGTACTTGTGTAGCGGTACTTCCAGATTTCATAAAAATGTAAGTGGTGGGGGACGGTGGCCCACTGGATAATTCATTAGACTAATTTCGGAGATCAAAAGTTCAAGTCTCACCGGGGCCACAGAGTCTCTTAGGGTTGTCCTTAAGACAAGACATTTCCCGATGCCTCGTCCGTCGGAAGACCCAATGCCTCATCCGTAGAAAGAGCAAGTAAACTGCGTGGATCATTGTGAAATATTTTGTATTTCGAAGTCGATCCTCCGAGCATGTTAAAGAAGTATAGGAATCTATTTGATAGTATGGGTTAGTCACAATTTCCTGAATCCTATGTATTTTTCAATGCCCTCTGGGGCAACTAGAAATAACCTATACCTGGGGCAACTCGAAATAACCTATAAGGTTTTCCATGCTCTCTGGGGCAACTCAAAATAACCTATACGGTTTTCCATGCTCTCTGGGGCAACTCAAAATAACCTATACGTTTTTTCCATGCTCTCTGGGGGCGACTCGAAATAACCTATAAGGTTTTCCATGCTCTCTGGGGCAACTCGAAATAACCTATAAGGTTTTCCATGCTCTCTGGGGCAACTCAAAATGACCTATAAGGTTTTCCATGCTCTCTGGGGCAACTCTAAATAACCTATAAGGTTTTCCATGCTCTCTGGGGCAACTCGAAATGACCTTTAAGGTTTTCCATGCTCTCTGGGGCATCTCGAAATAACCTATAAGGTTTTCCATGCTCTCTGGGGCAACTCTAAATAACCTATAAGGTTTTCCATGCTCTCTGGGGCAACTCGAAATGACCTATAAGGTTTTCCATGCTCTCTGGGGCATCTCGAAATAACCTATAAGGTTTTCCATGCTCTCTGGGGCAACTCGAAATAAATGACCTATAAGGTATAGGTTATTTCGAGTTGTCCCAGAGAGCATGGAAAAATACCTAGGATTCAGGGAATTGTGACATACCCTTACTATCGAATATATTCCTATGATAGGTTGGTAAACTATAACACTGCCTTTTGAATACATATGTTTACAAACACTTGCTAACATTACTCACAGCTGGTAGTAACTGAAACTATTAAGGAGTTGGTTATTCATACTTCAGTTGAATATGGCAGTAAGTAAGAAAATAGCAAAATAAAGACATGTGACCAGGCTGGCTTTTGGCATATGGCAAATGTAGTTTATATGGTCAACTGATCATAGTTACATGGGCATACTCAAGAGTAAGAAATTCTGAAATATGCCTTTTTTGACACTAAAGGATGCAAGATAAATAGCCAAAGATGCTAAAGTTTCAATTTCAGTAATACAGGTGTCAGAAGTACCTTTTATAGACCAGAAATTCATAGCAGTACTATCTTAAGATGTTTCCTTTTTTCAGCTTCTTCTGTTTCCCGAAGGTACGAGATGGACTCCAGCAAAACATGAAGCATGTTTAAAAATTGCACGTGAAAAGGGATATCCAGAATACAAACGCATGCTGTTACCACGGGCAAAGGGATTTGCCTTATCTATGCAACTGATGAAAGGAAAGAGTAAGTATCTCATACATTCAATTTGTATTTGTTCAATTTATGTTTTAATATTTTGTCAGACTCCTGGGATGATTCATTGTTAGTCGTCCATCATCTGTAAGCTTACAGTTTTGGGTCAATAGGTTAAAGGTCAAGGTCACCATCATCTAATCTGCACAATTACTCAACCTTTTTAACCACTCGTGAAACTTTGCAGGTGAACTGCCTTTTGACAGAAGGACGACGATATTGTTTTGGGGGGTCAAAGGTCAAGGTCACGCAGACTCGGATCATAACAAACCTTGTCAGGATCATTTTTTAACAACACTCACGAAACTTCGCAGGTGGACTGATCCTGGATAGAGGTGCCATTGGTCAGTAGAAATCGCCACCAATCCTGCAAAATAGAGGGAGGGGGTATATCACTTGGCTCTGAAGGGTAACAGTTGTAGTTACATCTATTTAAAATCCATTTAATGATACAAGACTGATAAATTGAAGGTGCTACCAGCTTCTTGTATGTTTGGTAAATACTATAAATAGATCGCATATCTTTGTACAACAAATTCTAATCTTTCACCTGTATAAATATGTTTATTTTCATTTTCAGTCCCAGCTGTTAATGATGTGACTGTTGGTTTCCCTAGTGGCCAGCCAGAGCCCACTCTGATGGATGCCATCAGTGGCAAGAAGATCAAATGCTCCATAAAAGTCAAGTAAGTAGACCTTTATGCATACTACAGTGCACTCTGTCAATATATGAATCTGAAATAACAGCTCTGCACATGTAATAATTTTAATATCAAAATATTACGTCTCCTTTAAAGCTCCAGCTTTAAGATAAAAAAAAGTTTTATTACATTTCTATGCGTGAAAGATCGGGATTTCTCAGTGAAAGAATATTCATAATCGCTAAATATTAATAACTAACTCAGAACACAATAATAACTAACGTTGCTAACGTAGAACACAATAATAACTAACGTTGCGACGTTGAGTCGTGATGTCAACAAAGTGTTGCTGACGTCGACGTCATCCGCCGATAACGTTCAATAAAGTGAATATTTGTTTGCACAAACGGTTATTTAAAATGTAATAAATAGATTATTTAACTGCTGGGATCGTTTATTGGGTAATCCTTCACTTGATGGTAGACGTGCTTTGTTTTTTCACTCACTCGCGTGCGCTCGTTCATGAAAAGAACCACACGTCTACCACTCGTGAAGGATTTCCCTATAATCGATCCCAGCAGTTAAATAATCTCTATTTAATTTGCTCCTCGGAAGTTGGTTATTACAAACTCTGCATGTGTAAGAGTAATACATTTCCATACCAAAAATTAAATCTAAAAATCAGTAACTTTTGAGATACTAGTAACAAAAACGTAATTTGCTACCTGGAAGTTTGAAAGGATAATGAAAGGATAACTCTGCATTTACCGTTAACAGGAAGAAATCATTTGATCAAACTGTGCTAGAGATACATGATTTAGGTTTAATGCTCTGCACTTGCCAGGTTATATACTAGTAAGAGGTACCAGCAGAAGAAAGCCTATCCAGAAGCTAGTGATAATAATAGTTTATGATTAGGGTTTGGTTTGGTGCCCAGCTAATACAGGTTAGCTTATACATGTTTGGAAAGTGAGATTATTAATGGAAGTGGTAAATAGCATTTTTATGCTATTGTATTGTGTATGGTGATAAGATATTTTCCTCATGTGTAAGTTATAACCTTGAGGGGTCTTTTTATCACCTAGATGAACGAGGCGTTGCCGACAGTTATCAAGATAGAACCTGATAGATGTGTGTGTCGTCTCTACATTTCTTAATTGTCAGCACCAGTTTTTATACCTCTGAAGGGAGGCATATAGTAATGGCACCATCCTTCCTTTTCTATGTTCGTTATAGTAATGGCACCATCCTTCCTTTTCTATGTTTGTTCGTCCTTCCGTTCTCAGCCATAGCTTTCAATTTTTGTCAAATGTTTATAATGTTGCAACACATGCAGTTTTGTAAGTCCTTGGATATGGACATTTATCCCATCCAGAGTACACTGAGAAACTACTTTGTCCATTGGGTCAGTATGATGTTATGTTATCCTGCCAATGGTTCCGAGTCAATTCTGCATGTGTGTTACGTCACATGTGGGTATCTTGTATCACCTAGATGAACGAGGCGTTGCCGACAGCTATCAAGGAAGTAACCTGATAGATGTGCGATTCGTCTCTACATTTCCCATTTGTCAGTACTAGATTTTAGATAATTATTTTACTGTTCTACAAATTGTGATGAGATAAATTCTGCATGTGTGTGCCATCACATGTGGGTATCTTGTATCACCTAGATGAACGAGGCGTTGCCAACAGCTATCAAGGAAGTAACCTGATAGATGTGCGATTCGTCTCTACATTTCCCATTTGTCAATACTAGATTTTAGATAATTATTTTACTGTTCTACAAAGTGTGATGAGATAATTCTGTATGTGTGTGCCGTCACATGTGAGTATCTTGTATCACCTAGATGAACGAGGCGTTGCCGACAGCTATCAAGGAAGTAACCTGATAGATGTGCGATTCGTCTCTACATTTCCCATTTGTCAGTACTAGATTTTAGATAAGTATTTTACTGTTCTACAAAGTGTGATGAGATAAATTCTGCATGTGTGTGCCATCACATGTGGGTATCTTGTATCACCTAGATGAACGAGGCGTTGCCGACAGCTATCAAGGAAGTAACCTGATAGATGTGCGATTCGTCTCTACATTTCCCATTTGTCAATACTAGATTTTAGATAATTATTTTACTGTTCTACAAAGTGTGATGAGATAATTCTGTATGTGTGTGCCCTCACATGTGGGTATCTTGTATCACCTAGATGAACGAGGCATTGTCGACAGCTATCAAGGAAGTAACCTGATAACTGTGCGATTCGTCTCTACATTTCACGTTTGTAAGTACTAGTTTTAGATAATTATTTTATTATTCTACAAACATATATGCCATATTCTGCATGTGTATGTTGTCACATACTGGAATCAACTGTGTGTGCGTGTTTGTGATATATCCAATCCTGGATCATTAGGTGTTTGAAAATAAAGAAGCTGTCTTTGAGTAGATGTAGAGTCTCTTTCTTGTCTGAAACAACAGAAATGGATTTTTTTCTGCAACCAGTTACATGTTTATAATTCCCTGATCAGTATACTTCGGACAGTTCTTCCAAATGTTTATGATGATGTTGCAACACGTGTAGCTTTTGTAAGTCCTTGGATACAGACATTTATCACATCCAGAGTACACTGAGAGACTGCTTTTTCTTGCATACCGGACAAGGATATCCGTCATTTTACCGGGGCTAGATATTTCCAACTCACCCTAGAGTCAAGATAAAATTCACGCGCGCCAACATCCGGTATGCAGGAAAACATGCAAAACGTCAATAGCTGGCGGCATCAACACACAACATTTCTCTGATATGCAAGAAAAAGAATCTATCACAGGCATTCGGTTCAGATAGGGAATTCCAACCCTCGGTATAAGTGTTTTAAAAACACGTATACCTCGGGTTGGAATTCCCTATCTTCACGGGATACCCATGAAAGATTCTTACAGTCCATTGAGTCAGTATGATTGGATTTTAGATAATTATTTTCCTGTTCTACAAAGTGTGATGAGACAAATTCTGCATGTGTGTGCCATCACATGTGGGTATCTTGTATCACCTAGATGAACGAGGCGTTGCCGACAGCTATCAAGGAAGTAACCTGATAACTGTGCGATTCGTCTCTACATTTCCTGTTTGTCCGAACTAGATTTTAGATAATTATTTTACTGTTCTACAAAGTGCGATGAGACAAATTCTGCATGTGTGTGCCATCACGTGGGTATCTTGTATCACCTAGATGAACGAGGCGTTGCCGACAGCTATCAAGGAAGTAACCTGATAACTGTGCGATTCGTCTCTACATTTCACGTTTGTCAATACTAGTATTTGGATAATTGTTTTACTTTTCTAAAAACATAAACGACATATTATGCATGTGTGTGTGTGAGATATCCAAGCCTGGATCATCAGATCTTTGAAAACAAAGAGGCTGTCTAAATCTTGTTCATTGTCAATACTACATTTTCTATTTGTCTGTAATGATGTTTGGATAATTATTTACTGTTTTATAAAGTATTGATGAGATTTCTGCATATGTGTGCCATCACATGTGATTATCTTGTTCTGCATATGTGTGCCATCACGTGATTATCTTGTTCTGCATATGTGTGCCATCACATGTGATTATCTTGTATCACCTAGATGAATGAGGCATTGCCGACAGCTGTCAAGGGAGAAACCTGATAGATGTGCGATTCGTTTCCACATTTTCTATTTGTCAATACTAGTTTTTAGATAATTATTTTACTGTTCTTAAAGATATACAACACATTCTGCATGTGTATGCATTGACATGTGGGTATCTACTGTGTTTGCGTGAGATATCCAACCCTGGGTCGTCAGATATTTTGAAAAAAAAAAAACTCTCTGAGTAAATGCAGATTTTAAGGCCACTGCAGATCCCGTTAGAGGGGTAGGCAGAGGTTAGAGAACCCCACCCCCCCACACACACACAACTCATGTTCATTTTATCATTTTTTGTTCATGCTCATTAAAGGTCGTCATCATGACCTCTGCATTATTTCAGGTGCCATCTTGCTCAAATCACTAGAGCAGTGGTAGAAAAACAATAAATGTGGCTCCAGCATAAATGGAGTGTCTACAATAGAATGTGCAGCAACTCTGCAGTTCTGCAGGTGAGAAGGTTCTAGGCCCATTCTCCATATTTTATCTCGATGTAAATGGAGGATGAGCCTGGCATGTTCATTCTTGTTAGGCGCCATATAACCTTTCATGTGTTGGTGCGCCTTAAAACCCAATTCAGTTCAATTCAATTTCTTATCTGAAAGGACTTTTTTCTGCACCTATTTACATTTTTGTATAATTCCCAAATCAGTTCAAAATTATGTCACATTACAAGTCCTGAGATACGGACATTATTCTCACCCAGGGTACATTGAGAGAGCTTTGTCCATTGGGTCATTATATAATACTATCCTGCCAGTGGTGTCGAGACAAATTCTGCATGTGTGTGCTGTTACATGTGGGTATCTTGTATCACCTAGATTAACGAGGCGTTGCCGACATCTATCAAGGAAGTAACCTGATAGATGTGCGATTCGTCTCTACATTTCATATTTGTCAGAGCTAGTGTTAAGTTAATTATTGTACTATTCTACAAAGTGGGGAGGCCATGTTTTGCATGTTGTAATAGCATGACATCATCTTTGTTTGACTCCCATGGGTATCTTGTATCACCTTGATCAACAGGGTGATGCTGACAGCTATCAAGGGAGTAATAACCTGGGCCCTGTTTTATTAAACATCTTACGATAAGTCTCAAATTTTAAAATTGTTCACTTTTTTCACCGAAGCATTCAATGTTGACTATTTTGTGTGCATGTAGTGCAGAAATATCATATGTTTAAAGAAAATGAAATGAAATCACGTTTATTTGAAAAGTTTAATTAATAGTGAAGCATTTAAGAAATTGATTTACGATCAAAATGGTCGTAAGTTGTTTCATAAAATGGGGCCCAGGTAACTGCAATGCGTTGCTATATTTAGCTTATATCTTTACTGGTCGGGGGCCACTTTCCATCACTTTTGCAAACAAAACTTATGTATCCTGACACTTTTTACTCTAGTTTCTATTAGGTTACCTCTTCCTGGAAATTTGACACTAAAGAATTTTGCTTTATATAAATTATCGAAGTGGCACGTGACCTTTTTATAAATAGACTTAAACCGAGAAATCATTTTGGTTTACAAGCCCAGTTTCCATCATGTTTTTATCGAGTGATAGATACAACTAGGTCATGATGCAGTAAAATTTTATGAACTAAAAACATGTTTGCAAGTCTATTCAACAATTTCATTTGTAAAAATTGTATGTTTGCATTGTTCCATCATTCACCTCGATCGCTATAATAATGCGCCTGGTAACGTCAATGTAATATGATCCACCACGACAATTTACACTATAACGAAGGGTAACTCTGTAAATCAAACAGATACAGGTTGAACGAGTTGCTTCTCTTTGGTCATATTATCACGGTATATTTACTGAAGTGTGATAAAAATATGACGTCATAACAGTGTTATATTTTCAAATAATTTATTATGTGGCAGTATGTGCGCGCATCCCCAATGCCATATAAGAAAGTAAACACAATTTTCGGAGAAATCCCTTTCGTTTTTGTACCACTTATTTTTTGGTTGTTTCTTCTGTTTCCAATCTTCAGTGCTAAACGTCTTGTCAATAAGTAACATCGGTTAAGTAATTTGCAGTGTAAAAATAGTTTTTAAATGAGAATGACGGAAGCTGGGATTGGACGGAAACTGGCCCCTAACCAGTATAAAGGCTTGTTGAATAACTGTATATATTGTAGTGAAACTTTAAGTTGTTAGTGATCGGTGTTCAGCTTTGTTATCTCTCCCTGTTTGACACCACTCTTCAATTTAAGAAGTTGAGGTATCTATCGGATAGTAAAATCTAGAGTAGGTTGATTCTGGACTGCTCGGAATACTTTCTGCCTCTATCTGGAGGCAGCCCTAAATCGAGGCAGCCTTAAAGGACATCTTTTGTTTATCGGTTATTTAATCATAATTCATTTCAAGACATGGTTTATTAAAATACTAGTACTCAATGTTGATTGGTTATTTGGTTGTCTGAAAAAAGCTATATAAACCTCTGATACGTCAACCGTTAAGACGCCATTTTAAACGTCAGATGCAAAACACAACAACGCCATGAAATTTATTATTTTAAGCGACGTTGTGTTCCGACCACACATTTAGATGTTGAGAGATAGGCATAAAATGTAAGTTGTGACAATTTGTATTTTATGCAATCTCTCGACAAAATGTGTTTCATGATACATAAAACTCCATGTTAGATAAGAAATAAAATATTTCCAGCGGGTTTATATTGTGCGAGGTGTGAGATCAAAACCTGTTGTTTGGGACTTGAAACACATCGAAACCGCGGGCCTGCGGCCCTTGGTATCGATGAACTTCAAGTCCCGCCCACCAGGTATTGATCTGGGACAATATAAACCCTCTGGAAATATTTTTCTTCTTTATAAAGGAAACTCTAGGGGATATGTAAAGGCAGTAATTAGAGTTCGGCTTTGGTATACCAGATCTTTGCTCATTGATGCCAATTTCCCGGTGGCCTAGGTGGCCAAGGGTTCTACGTCTTTGCTTTTAAGCTCGACGGAGTTGCCGTTCTTGGTACCCGGAGGCTGTAGGTTTAAATCCGCTAGAAATTTGTTATTTTGTAGTTCTTTCCATACATATTATAATATATTTACTGTATGTCCTTGTATCCTTAGTCACTATCCTGTAGTCTGATCACTTCATACATAATATATTTACTGTATATTCTTGTATAATCAGTCACTATCCTATAGTCTGATCACTTCATACAGAATATTGTGGCCAAAAGATTGCTGGAGCAAAAACCAGGTTCTAGGGTGCACCAGACCTCACTCGTACCCTATGGTCGTCCCAACTAACGGGTTTAATATTTGTTTATTATTTGTTTTTTAAGGCGATATCGGATTGAAGACATTCCTTCAGAAACAGAAGAAGAATGTGGGAACTGGCTGAGAGACCTGTATAAAAAGAAGGTAAAGTCGGCATCTTCAGTATCTTTAGTCATAACAAACATATAGACAGTTCATTGCAATCTACAATAGTTACAAAACCATTCATTCATTCGTTTACATATTAAAATAGTTTACCATAAATTCACTCAGGTCCTATGTGTTTAAATGGCTTGTTTTAGATTTTTGCATTAAAATATTTAAGCTTATACCTAAAATTGTTAACAGCATAAAACATGACCACTAAACATGCTAAATAGGCAATACTTACTACTTCTATAGTTTTAATGGGAAGATTGCTGTTGTAAACGTAAGTGTCGAACAATTGATCATATTTTGAAATAGGCACTGGAACTGAATCGGAGCAAAACGTCATCGGTCTATATATTGTGTATATACTGCTACACTTGCTTTCGATTATTATGAGCAACTCTGTTTCCAAGGAAGGTTTACAGGCGTGAAACCTATGCAACGGCGATACTTGCCTACATTTTTAGCTCTACTGGCCAAGGGATGGTGTGTTGTCCGTCGTCCGTCGTCCGTCGTCCGTTAACTTTTCTTCAAACGACTTCTCCTCAGAAACCGCTCGGCTAATTTTGATCAAACTTGACATGGATGATCCTTAGATGAATGCTTTTTAGATTAGTTAAAATTAGGTCTGCGCTACATCCAAGATGGCTGCCATTACCATATATGGTCGAAACCTTAAAAAATCTTCTTCTCCAGAACCGCTGGACAGATTTCAACAGTTTTTCTTTTAAAATGATCGCCAATGCCTAGACTATCAAGTTTGTTCAAATAAAGTCCCCGGGGTCAAAAATGGCTGTGCCCCGGGGGTCCAAAATTTGTATATTGAGGTTTTGTATGTTTTTCATATCGACATATAGGAAAAATCTTTAAAAAATCTTCTTCTCTAAAACCACAAGGCACAGAGCTCTCATGTATTACATGTAGTATCAGCTTATGGTCCTCTACTAAGTTTGTTCAAATGGTGACCCTGGGGTCAAATTTGTCCCCGCCCCTGGGGTCACTGTTTTACATAGACTTATATAGGATTTTTTTTTAAAAAATCTTCTTCTCGGAAACTACAACAGCCAGAGGTTTGATATTTTGCATTTACTATAAGCTTATGGTCCTTTACCAAGTTTGTTCAAATGGTGACCCTTGGGTCACATTTGGCCCCGCCCCAAGGGTCACATGTTTTACATAGACATGTTACATAGGGAAAAACTTAAAAAATCTTCTTCTCTGAAACTGCAAGAGCCAGAGGTTTAATATTTTGCATTTGCTATAAGCTTGTGGTCCTCTACCAAGTTTGTTCAAATGGTGACCCAGGGGTCACATTTGGCCCCACCCCGGGGGTCACAGTTTTACATAGGCTTGTATAGGGAAAAACTGAGAAAAAAAATTCTTCTCTGGAACCACATGGCACAGAGCTCTCATGTATTACATGTAGCATCAGCTTATGGTCCTCTACTAAGTTTGTTCAAATGGTGACCCTGGGGTCACATGTTTTACATAGACATGTATAGGAAAAACTTAAAAAATCTTCTTCTCTGAAACTGCAAGAGCCAGAGGTTTAAAATGTTGCTGTTGCTATAAGCTTATGGTCCTTTACCAAGTTTGTTCAAATGTGACCCTGGGGTCACATTTGACCCCGCCGCAAGGGTCATATGTTTTACATAGACATGTATAGGGAAAAACTGAAAAAAAATAATATTTTGCATTTGCTATAAGCTTATGGTCTTCTACCAAGTTTGTTCAAATGGTGACCCATTGGTCACATTTGGCCCCACCCTGGGGGTTTGGTCACATTTGGCCCCACCCTGGGGGTCACAGTTTTACTTAGGCTTGTATAGGGAAAAACTGAAAAAATTCTTCTTCTCTGGAACCACATGGCACAGAGCTCTCATGTATTACATGTAGCATCAGCTTATGGTCCTCTACCAAGTTTGTTCAAATGGTGACCCTGGTGTCAAATTTGGACGCGCCCCGGGGGTAACAGTTTTTAAAAAAAAAAAAAATGTTTTTCTTTTTAATTTGATTGATTTTTTTTTTTTTTTTCAATTTTATGTTTTTAGCTCTACTGGCCAAGGGCCAGCAGAGCTTATGGGATGGTGTGTTGTCTGTCGTCCGTCGTCTGTCGTCTGTCGTCCGTTGTCCGTCGTCTGTCGTCTGTTAACTTTTCTTCAAACGACTTCTCCTTAGAAACCGCTTGGTTAATTTTGACCAAACTTCACATGGATGATCCTGAGATGAATGCTTTTTAGATTTGTTAAAATTGGGTCAGCGCTACATCCAAGATGGCTGCCATTACCATATATGGTCGAAACCTTAAAAAATCTTCTTCTCCAGAACCGCTGGACAGATTTCAACAGTTTTTCTTTTAAAATGACCGGCAATGCCTAGACTATCAAGTTTGTTCAAATAAAGTCCCCGGGGTCAAAAATGGCCGTGCCCCGGGGGTCCAAAATTTGTATATTGAGGTTTTGCATGTTTTTCATATAGACATTATAGGAAAAAACTTTAAAAAATCTTCTACTCTGAAACCACAAGGCACAGAGCTCTCATGTATTACATGTAGCCTCAGCTTATGGTCCTCTACTAAGTTTGTTCAAATGGTGACCCTGGGGTCAAATTTGTCCCCGCCCCGGGGGTCACAGTTTTACATAGACTTATATAGGATTTTTTTTTTAAAAATCTTCTTCTCAGAAACTACAACATGTACAGCCAGAGGTTTGATATTTTGCATTTACTATAAGCTTATGGTCCTTTACCAAGTTTGTTCAAATGGTGACCTTAGGGTCACATTTGGCCCCGCCCCAAGGGTCACATGTTTTACATAGACATGTATAGGGAATTCTTCAAACGACTTCTCGTCAGAAACCGCTTGGCTAATTTTGACCAAACTTCACATGGATGATCCTTAGATGAATGCTTTTTAGATTTGTTAAAATTAGGTCAGCGCTACATCCAAGATGGCTGCCATTACCATATATGGTCGAAACATTAAAAAAAATCTTCTCCAGAACCGCTTGACAGATTTCAACAGTTTTTCTTTTAAAATGATCGTCAACCCCTAGACTATCAAGATTGTTCAAATAAAGTCCCCGGGGTCAAAAATGGCCGTGCCTCGGGGGTCCAAAGTTTGTATATTGAGGTTTTGCATGTTTTTCATATAGACATATAGGAAAAAAGTTTAAAAAATCTTCTTCTCTGAAACCACAAGGCACAGAGCTCTCATGTATTACATGTAGCATCAGCTTATGGTCCTCTACTAAGTTTGTTCAAATGGTGACGCTGGGGTCAAATTGGTCCCCGCCCCGAGGGTCACAGTTTTACATAGACTTATATAGGATTTATTTTGTTTAAATCTTCTTCTCGGAAACTACAAGAGCCAGAGGTTTGATATTTTACAATTATTATAAGCTTATGGTCCTTTACCAAGTTTGTTCAAATGGTGACCCTGGTGTCACATTTGGTCACGCCCCAAGGGTCACGCCCCAAGGGTCACATGTTTTACATAGACATGTATAGGGAAAAACTTAAAAAATCTTCTTCTCTGAAATTGCAAGAGCCAGAGGTTTAATTTTTTGCTGTTGCTATAAGCTTATGGTCCTTTACCAATTTTGTTCAAATGCTGACCCTGGGGTCACATCTGGCCCCGCCCCGGGGGTCACAGTTTTACATCAAAGCTTCTTTTAAATTTTTTAATTTCTTTATTTTTTATTTTTTTCATAAAAAATTTTTTAAATTTTTTTTTAATTTTTTTTTTAATTTTTTTTTTTAATTTTTTTTTATATATATATTTTTTTTTTTTTTTTTTATTTTTTATTTTTTTTTTTTTTTTTGAATTTTTTTTTTTTTTTGAAATTTTATTTTTATTATCTCTACTGGCCAACTTGGAAAACCAGCCAGATCGGACCAGTAATGACAGAGTTACTGCTCTTGATATAGTTAAAAATGCTATATTTTGCCTCTTTAAGACGATAATCACTCGCTTCATTGATGTCATAAGAGCCATATTAGCCTGTAGAGCGTCCACAGGCCCTCTTGGGCCTCTTTTTTTTTGTTTTTTTTTGTTTTTTTTAATTTTTAAAAAAAAAAAAATTGTTTCTATTTTTTTTATTTTTTTATTTTTTTTATTTTTTTATTTATTTTTTTGATAATTTGAATTGTTTTTTTTAATTTTTTTTTAATTGTTTTTCATTATCTTTTTAATTACTTGACACTTACTATAAAATTTCTTGTCGGCGCTACTCATCTTAAATGCCTTGTTGAATTTCGACGAAACTTGGCAGGAAGCATAGGTAAGATGTCTAGTTGTGCATATCACGCTTTTGTTCCAGTTCGCTGATTTTTGACTGAGTTAGGGCCCTTTGACATTTTTTTTTTTAATTTCTTGTCGGCGCTACTCCTCTTAAACGGCTTGTTGGATTTCTACGAAATTTGGCAGGAAGCCTCCGTATGATGTCTAGTTTTGAAAAGCGCAGTATATCAATGAAATCTTGGACAATTTCGAAAACCAGCTAGATCTTGTTAGTAATAACAGTGTTATGGCCCTTGATTTGTTGAAAAATGCTATACTGTATTTTCCTTTGTTAAATCTATAGGAGAAGAGAGCTATATCTAGCTATATCTATCTAAATCTATAAGAACTGTTTTAGCCAGTAGAGCGTCCACAGGCCCTCTTGGGCCTCTTGTTTACAAGGAAATTTTTACCTGAACCAGGTTTGGCTCTTCCTTTGTACAGGACCGACAGCTTTACATGAACACTCCTTTTAAAGTTAAACCGTCTCATATGTATTATACAAAATTCAATAATCATGCAATAATCTGTATTTTTAAATACAGCCACTCACACAGGTCTTTGAAAAAACTATTTTAAAACGTGATGAAAATGGAATATCATCATAAGTGGAGGGGTGTAAGACGTTAAGTTTTACACAGTAATAATTACTTATATATTATATACCTAAATCTGTGCATTTTATAAACTCTAATAGTGCCTCAAGGGTGGCCTGAGAATGCACCCAACTGCTTCTTTTTGCAATTTCTGTCATGACGAGTCACACTTCCAGTGTTTCATTTCATTTTATTGCACCTCGCACAAAATTCTAGGCATCTCATTGGTTGGGTGCAGTCATGTGGTGGCCCGCTATTTTTTTATAGTGGGTCAGTAGATTTCATAGAGGGTCACTAAAACAATATGGACTACAATTCTGTTTCAAAGTTTAAATGATTTGCTAATAGTTTTTTAAGGCGTTAGTAACAAACATAAGTAAATTAATTAAGGTTTTTAAACTGTACCGGTCGTGACGTCAAATTACTTGAACGTCTCAGTGAGGTGCTGAATGCAATAAATCAGTTATTGGGTTTGTTACTGATCCCCTACAGAAAATACAGGGTCAGTCAGATATAAGGGGGATTGGCTATTGCCTCGCCCCCTATACATCTGGCCCCACATATTTCTGTAGGAGGTCAGTAACAAACCCAATAACTAATTTTGTATCCTCATCATTTTTACCTAGCTGTATCCTTGTTCATGTACCATGAATATTGAGTGAATAATGGTTACTGTATCATTTGTATTGTCTTCTACAGGATGAAGAGCTAGATTACTATTTACAAACAGGAAAATTTGAAGGTGCCCCAATTATAGAAGTTCCTCATAGATATTACGACCTATTTTGGTTTGTCTTCTGGTTCTTCACAATGGGTATACCACTGTTCATGTACATAGGAAACGTTATAGTGTATGGCTCCCTGCTACATCAGATCTCACTAGCTACAGTGTTTACATTATGTAAGTAGAGAATTTTGGTTTGTGTTTTTGGTGTTTAACTTTCTTGGAAATACATTTATATCTGCCAGAAATGTGTAAAATAGTAATAGATACCCTTGTCATTTTTGTCTATCCCATGTGTACTTTTCATACCAAGATTGTGGAATCAAGTCATTTGAAACCTAGAGTCATGTGTTGCCAAACCTAGGGTCATGTGAAACCTAGGGTCATGTGAAACCTAGTCATATAAAACCTAGTCATGTGAATCCTAGAGTCGTGTATAACCAAACCTAGGGTCATGTGAAACATAGGGTCATGTGAAACCTAGTCATGTGAAACGTAGAGTCGTGTATAACCAAACCTAGGGTCATGTGAAACCTAGGGTCATGTGAAACCTAGTCATGTGTAACCAAACCTAGGGTCATGTGAAACCTAGTCATGCAAAGCCAAGTCATGTGAGTGGGGTGTGGTGTTTTTCAGATATGGCAGTATCAAACTAGTTTTTTTATAAAGTGTCTAATTATATAGTGGGAGGGATGTATTTGGCTCAAGTTTGACTAGCTTTTATAACGAATCAAACTTTCTTTAATAAAAACACATAAAACCAAGTTTGACATGTGATCCAGGGTCACCCCATTTGAACAAACTTGGTAGAGGACCATAAGCTGAGTGTAAAGACAAACTATTAAATTGTTGGCTCTTGTAGTTTTAGAGAAGAAGATTTTTTTTAGTTTTCCCCTATATCAGTCGATGTTAAACAGTGATCCCTGGGGCATGGCCAAATTTGACTCCAGGGTCACCATTTGAACAAACTTGGTAGAGGACAATAAGCTGATGGTAAATACAAAATGTTAAACCTTTGGCTCTTATAGTTTCAGAGAAGAAGATTTTTGAAGTTTTTCCCTATATAAGTCTATGTTAAACTGTTAACTCTGGGACGGGGCAAAATTTGACACCAGGGTCACCTTTGAACAAAATTGGCTGATAATATATAAAAAGTATTAAACCTTTGTCTCTTGTAGTTTCAGAGAAGAAGATTTTTGAAGTTCTTCCCTATAACTCTATGTAAAACCTATAACTCTACGTAAAACTGATCCAACAAGGGCCCCTAAGCTCCCAACTAAAGAAAAATGAACGAATGTTTTTTAAGAGAAAAAAAAAGCGAAAAAAAAAATTCAAAATATTATGGAAATATTTTAAAAAACAACAAAAAAACAAAAGCATTTTTAACCCATGAACCAAGGTTTCTTATGGAAAAAAAATAGCTGTGGGATTTGAACCCATGGCCCATGGTCCTTGTACATTATACAAAAAATGAAAAAGGGCCTTGAGCCAGTAGAGTTAAAAATGACATTATTTAAATGTAAACAAATGCAATTAACATGATAACTGAATACAAATTAATTTTCTAAGTTGATGTTGACAAGTTATATTATTTGTTTAAAGAAACTAACCCGCCAAATAACAGCAAAATTACACTACAAAACCGATCATCAAAGCTCTATCCAGGTGTTCAGGTCATATAATAATGTATATGTGCTGATTAAAATAAACCTGTGATGGAGTATGCCCAAAATGAATTACGAGTTGGTGACTCTTAAATAGATGCTCAGGTTTTTAGGTTTGATCTGGCTGGTTTAAGTCGTTTATATATTGTCCAAAGAGTTTGGATTCTCAAAATATGTGATATGTGTACCTCATCATCAGTAGTTTCAGAAACAGCGTACATTTGTTCTAAAATTCTAAAATTTGGCTTTTGTTGGCGAGATAGCTACTTTAAATGTATATATGTATGTTTCAGTGCTATTAGTGATGAAATGGATGATCAAATTTACGCAAGTGGAACATGGCACAACATATGGCCTGGAGAAGAACAAGGAGTTGAAGACAGAGTAATGCTAGCAGATACCAACTAAAAGTTATATTTGACATGGCATTTCCACTGTTGTGGTCTTTTAAAAGTGTAACTCGTTATCTGGAAAAGGTAGAAAAATAAATTTAGCATCATCGAGAATTATAAGCATTTCAAATACCATCTGATTTAACATTTTTAGAATTCTCAAAACAGCTCATTTGCATAAAAACGTCATGTACATATTTAGTTTAAACGTATTTCTTTTACATCGATTGTTCTTTCAACTTGTCACTTTCGATGGCTTCCTGGGTAGAACCCGTATTAAGCAATGTGGATTAATTATCCTGCTCCAGGATAAATAACATGGCCACGGTGAGGATTAAACCCATCTCTTTTCGATCTGGAGTCTGACTCTACCATGCACTCCACTACATATATGAAACGTTGTATTTGTCTCTTTTCCACTTTAAATGATATTATAAATGCAAATGAAAGAATATTTTCTTTCATTCCTAATACATGTATAGTTTAAATGTGAAAATCTCATATTTAAAGCATTACTAAGACATTGTGGTTTTAAGGACCTATTTCCCAATGCCAAATGATCGTTGAAAAAGCGTTGAAAGCTGGCTTATTTACTGCTAACATGCTACATGACCAATAATCTCAGGTATATAAATTAAGGCCCGAGTAAAGATTTTTCATTAAATAACATTGTTATGTTGAACAATATCTAGGGTAAAGGACTATATAATACTTTGAAATTCTGTTTTTTGAAGAAAAACCCCACACAAATTAACAAGTTAACAATACTGAATACAAAACTGTTGATAATTCATTGTTTTTAGAACAAAAATAAAAAACTAATGAAATACGTTCTTTCATGTTTTAATATGTTGGCTTCATACAAAAGCTGTATTGGGAGAGTCTCATCATTTGATACAAAATTGAATAACTCCATTTTTTCGTGCAATTGCATGTCTTAACAGTGATTGACAGTTACCTTCGCAAATTGTCTCCACGCTACATACAGTAGGCTCAAAATAGGTCCTTAAATTCAGCTTAACAGCACAATTCATGCTTATTATTGTTTGGGGCGCTTGTTTCAGCCAAAAAATTTTTTTACTTTTCAGACAAAATACAATTTATACCTAAATAAGTTTTATATCAGTGAAATAGACATTTTTAGTGGTAAATAAAAATACCTTACTTTTCAAAATAGATTGAGAAATAAAAATTTCATGCGCGAAAGCTGATTTTGATGGGGCATTTTCAATGCAAAATTCTGCTGCATGAACAATTTACATGGGGAAAAGCACCATCAAAAACTCGTTCGGGCTGTAAAATGTTTATTTCTTAACCGATTTTCAAAACTAAGATATTTTATTTACCACTAAAAATACCAGTTCTAAAGATATATAGCTGAGTTACGTATTATTTAAATTGCTCATGCTTTTGCAGAAAAAACTTCGGTTGAAACAATTGCCCCGAACAATAGGTAGTTCACTTATTGGAATATCTTTTTGCTGTATAGGTTAATTTTAAAAAGTCAGATAGTTTTGTAAGGAGTGTGTATCTATAGAATGTCCAACTATTAAAGAAAAATGGAAAACGAAATAAGATTGATATTTTGCACATTTTTTTTAAGTGAATAAACTTGCTTTTAAGAACCTGAGATTTGAATAGTGTGGTACTCTTAGTCTTAAAGAACAATAATACATTCATACCGAAATGAATTACCTAACTTTACCAGGTCCGAAGTAACGACTGACAACCAGAACGCCAGAATATTTTAGTACACCTTATTTATAGATATGACTTCACAGCTTTCACTTTTTTCAAAACCAATTTTACATTCATGTCTGGATAGATTGTGTTAGTGTCTTTAGTTTCATTTGTGTTACTGTACTCATTTTTGATTATTATTACCCACATCTGAAATGTCTATTATGTTTGATGGTTATTTTATACTTTTTCTGTATTTGCTTTTACTGTTGTATATGTTTTTTTGCAAAATTTTAATTTCTGATTTAAAAACATCTTACTCCATAAAATGTACAAGTATTTTGGGTTACAAGTTCTCGCATAATTAGTATTAAACAGCCCTTCCAAATTTGTGTGTATGCGAGGTCTGTAGAATTCAGCCGCATCTAAATGTCAGAAGACACTTGAAAAGATTTATTTTTAACACTTCATTCACCTTAATTATGTATGTCACAAATAACAGTAACCATGGTTAGTTAAAACAGCTTTTGTGTGTGTGTGTGTGTGTGTGTGTAATTAAATGAAAATCACTGAGAAATATTTCCATTAATGGCCATGATGGCAGTCAAAGAGTTTTGTTTGTTTGTTTGTGTGGTGTTTTACGTCATTTTCAACACATGTGAGGTTATATAGGACGGTCGATGTTTTGTGGTGGAGGCAGACCACCCGCTTTTCCTGGGTAGAACCAGTACTGTACACCTGCCACCATCCGTAAGAATCCACACTTCCTCACTTACAAATCAAGCTCCCAGTGGGATTCGAACCTGCAGCGGTGAGAGGCGAAGGATTACAACAAAACATTGTTAACCATCCAGCCACTGAGACGCCTCAGTCAAAGAGTAAATATTGACATCAGTAGCTATTAAGCCATTGTGTCCGAGACGTTGAAGGTGATTCGAGTTGAAACATCTTGAATTGATTGCCAACCTTAGTTTGAAAAATAGACATGCGAGGTGGATATGTCTTCCACTAAAATCTTTGCTTGCCGAAATCCATTTGCTGTCAATCTTCATGTGCCTGCATTAGAGTATACTAGTTCAGATTATTCCTGCCATTGCAGCTATGTGATATTACGACTTGGTGTTATTGTTTTTGGTGCATGTTGGAGCCAAAGACTTTCATTTTCAGATGCAATTTAGATAGTAACCTTACAAATTAGTTGTGTGGAAAATGGCTTGGTATGGAAAACCTAGTATGGAAATCGCTTGAAAAAATGAATAATTTTCATTCAAACAACATTTTCTAACTTTGATAGATTGCAAGATGTATTATTTAAGAAATCTAATATTTATTGACCCAGATCAATCAAACCAGATTATCTAACATGGTTTTTTATGTATTTTATACATACATTTTCGAGCGATTGAACATAATACAAACATTTTCTCACAACTTACATTGTATGTTCATCTTTCAGAACCAAAATGAAGAAAATATTCAGCTTGATCGTGTTTTTAACAATTTCAATTTGTTGTTGTAACGTAATGTTGCTTTAAACTAATGTAATCGTTGTTTTGGATATTTTCCGACATTAAAAATCATTTAAAATGATGTCTTAACGGTTGAAGGACGTGATGTCAGAGGTCTTGATAGCATTTTTAAAACGTCATCAATAACCAATCAGCATTGAGTATTTTATTAAACCATGTTAGATTACTAGATTAAAATATTTTGGAAGCTTGATTATGTTGTATAAACATGCCATATCTTCAGGATCTCGTGATAGGCTTTAAAAAGCGCTAGTAGCAATGCAGGTTCTTGTATTCCATGTAATGAAGCATTGCATTGCTGGGACAACCGAAAAGATAAATTAATTGTTGGTAATTGTCAACTGTGAAGGAATGTATAAAATGTTAGTACTTGATATCTTATATGTATATTGAATGAGATTAGCAATCAAATCAAACAAACAAGTCGTACAATTATTATTTTTTACGATTTATGTAAGAGTTTTTTAAATTGTGTCTTTAAATGCGAAGAAATTTGTCTCAAACGAGCCCCCCGATGTTTGATTCGTTACATTTGATATTGTAATGTCTGTATTGTATTTGATGTAGATGTTTGACATCCTTTATATTTTATTGAAACATGTTTGATTAGATATAGCCATGTCGAAACCAGTTTTATAGTTTTATTGAACGTCATAGCTCCTGTGACGAGTGTCCAATACATCTTATTTCATATAGTAATCACACGGTCCGTTCATTTGTTCGTTGTCTCGGACATAACTTCGAAGGTACTGAAGGGAATTTCATGAAACTGCACACAAATGTTTTTTTGAGAAGGTGCGTCATGCATAAGAATCGGGGCCCCATTTTATTAAACATCTTACGATAAGTCTCAAATTTTAAAACTGTTCACATTTTTGCACCTAAGCATTCAATGTAGACAATTATGTGTGCATTATGTGCAGAAATATCAAATGTATAAGAAAATGAAATGAGATCGAGCTCATTTAAATTGTGAATTGTAAATCAAAGTAAAGAATAAAAACAAAAACATACGATCAAAATCGTCGTAAGTTGTTTCATAAAATGGCCCAGGTTCTTACCTCAAAGGTCAAGGTCACACTTGGAGGTCAAATGAATTTAGGGGGCATTTGTCACTTACTGGTGACATTTCCCGTTAGTTTTGTCAAACACCAGCTTGTTTAATAGTCTGTAGGCTAAATTAGATTTACAATGAACCTTCCATCCCGGGTGGAAGCGCAGTATTACGGTAATAGAATTGTGTGCCTTGATATTACACAGTTGACCTGGATAACATAAATAATAGGTGTATTTGAAAATCAAAATAATTAGACTAAGTTACACGTGGTTGAATAGAAAATGCTCTAAATCAGCTCCTATTTACACCTCAGTTATTCTTTGTACGTCTGTTCTGCTCCTTTGGATGGTAGGTACATGAGAAGGCTCGCATATCATGGATCATGTATTATCCAACTTAAACAGTGCTACCAAGTCCACAGTATTGTGCATCTCTTCCTTCAATTCAAATACTTCATCATCCTCTAGCAGGATACTGTGCTAAATGTCGGTGTTCTTGCTTGGGCATTAGTCATTAAGGAAAACAGTGGTTTTTTTGTGTGTTTTTGTATAAGCAATTGTTTACTCAACTGCCAGAGAAACATATATCAGTTATTTGTACTGTTGAAGGAAATGTGTAGAATTGGTTAATCACAACAATTCCATACATGTATTTGTGTATTTTACTTAATTATTATTCATATTACAACTCCAGTGCCAAATATTAATATAGCAGGCCCTGTTTGTTTTCAGTTGCATTTATTGTGAGATATACTGCACATAGAGAATTATGCTAGGGTATTCAAGGGTATTCACACATTGAACATGCAATGTATATCTCTAATGGATGCACTCTCACGGACTAATTCAAGTGTTACTTTTACATATTTGTTTATTCATGTCTATTTTAATATTTATATAGAAATTAGTTTATGGACCTGGGCTCCGTTTTATGAAACAACACGATCATTTTGATCGTAAATCAATTTCTTAAATGCTTCACTATAAATTACACTTTTCAAATAAATGCGATTTCATTTCATTTTCTTATACATGGATGTTTCTGCACTACCTGAACACATGTGTCTACATTGAATGCTTAGGTGAAAAAGAGAATGATTTTAAAATATGAGACTTATAAGATTTTTAATAAAACAGGGCCCAGCTTTGTATGTCTGTATTGTTTACATATCACTAGTCTATCACAGAATTATAGCAGCTCCGTGTGGTTACCAGGTGTAGAATAAGACCACTGCAAATACCACTAAAGGCAGAGGGGTAGGACCCCGCCTACATGTTCATTTTTTGTTATGCTTATTAAAGGTCTTCATCTTTGACCCTGCGTGTGTAAACGTGGGAGTATGGCTTCATCGTAAATGGAGTGTCTACTCTAGAATTTGCAGCAGTTCTGCAGTTTTGCTGGTTAGAAAATGTTTAGGCCCATTCTCCATATTTTATCTCGATGTAAATGGAGGATGAGCCCGACATGTTAATTCCTGTGTGGAGCCATATAACCTTTCTGGTATTGGTATGCGTAAAACCCAATTCCAATTCAGGAAACGTTGTAGAAAGGGATATAAACACGATAAACATGGTTTAAAGGGCAATCTTGAAGAGTTTGAAATGGGTGTCTCGATTTATATATCCAGTATCATTTTTAGCTCTACTGATCAGAGATCAGCAGAGCTTATGCCGTGGTGCGGCGTCCGTCCGTCCGTCCGTCTGTCCGTTAACTTTTATTTGTAGCGACTTCACAGCTGAAACTACTGGATGGATATTCATGAAACTTTACAGAAATGTTGCCCATAAAGTCTAGTTGATCCTAGCAAAAATTCATGTTGATGTGAAATCCAAGATGGCCGCCAAAGCTAAAAATAGAGTTTTAAAATACAAGTTTGTAGCGACTTCTTCTTGAAAACTATAAGTGATATTGATATGGGACTTTTTCTAAAATGATCAGCATGACATGATGTTGATCCTAGTCAAAAATCGTTTTGATTCAACGTTAAACATGGCTGCCAGCGGCCATCTTTGTTTACATAGAGTTATATAGTAAAAACTTGTAGCGACAACTTCTCTGAAACTACTTGGCGGATTGTCATGAAACTTTACAGGAATGTTGCTCTTGATGTCTAATTGATCCTAGAAAAATTTCAGGTCGGCCGGAAATTCAAGATGGCCGTCACAGCTAAAAATAGATTTTTAAAAAATAAGTTTGTAGCGACTACTTCTTGAAAACTATAAGTGATATTGATATGGGACTTTTTCTAAAATGATCAGCATTACATGATGTTGATCCTAGTCAAAAATCGTTTTGATTCAACGTTAAACATGGCTGCCAGCGGCCATCTTTGTTTACATAGACTTATATAGTAAAAACTTGTAGCGACTACTCCTCTGAAACTACTTGGCGGATTGTCATGAAACTTTACAGGAATGTTGCTCTTGATGTCTAATTGATCCTATCAAAATTTCAGGTCGGCCAGAAATTCAAGATGGCCGTCACAGCTAAAAATAGATTTTTAAAAAATAAGTTTGTAGCGACTACTTCTTGAAAACTATAAGTGATATGGGACTTTTTCTAAAATGATCAGCATGACATGATGTGGATCCTTGTGGAAAATTATTTTGATTCGGCGTTAAACATGGCTGCCAGTGGCCATCTTTGGTTACATAGAGTTATATAGTAAAAACTTGTAGCGACTACTCCTCTGAAACTACTTGACGGATGTTCATGAAACTTCACAGGAATGTTGCTCTTGATGTCTAGTTGATCCTAGAAAAATTTCAGGTCGGCCGGAAATTCAAGATGGCCGCCACAGCTAAAAATAGATTTAAAATAAATAAGTTTGTAGCGACTACTTCTTCAAAACAATAAGAGATATTGATATGGGACTTTTTCTAAAATGATCAGTATGACATGATGTTGGTCCTTGTCGAAAATCGTTTTGATTTGACCTTAAACATGGCTGCTTTGTTTACATAGAGTTATATAATGAAAACTTGTAGCGACTACTTCTTTGAAACTACCTGACGGATTTTCATGAAACTTCACAGGAATGTTGCTCTTAATGTCTTATTGATCTTAGCAAAATTTCAGGTCGGCCGGAAATTCAAGATGGCCGCCACGGTTAAAAATAGATTTTCAAAAAACAAGTCTGTAGCGACTACTTCCTGAAATCAAAATCAATCAGTAGAGCTTCAAGGTCATTGACCTCTTGTTACTTTTACCATGGTTTACATTTAAATAAATCAAATTTTAAGTATTCACTATTTCGTCTTATTAATAAATAATTATACCATAAGTTTTAATATATTAATTTATTGGTGCAATAATATCAAAAATTAATAATATGCTAAAACAAATTGCTTAATAGTATTCTTATAATTAATATTGATGATTGAACAAATGCAAGTTATGCAGAAAAACTAGCGGACGCTGTGAGATTTTAAAAAATAAAGATTGCCGTGTGTCCCTTTAAAGCAGATAGTCTCCAAGTTCAGCTGTGAAAATCTCAGATGTCACTATTAACAGACCTGTTTTAATATATTTTTGGATAATGCTACCAACTTGGGCCCTAGATGTTTCTTCAATTTTTAATGTGGGGCTGATTTTTTTTCCAAAAAGTGGGACCAAAATCACCAATGAGCCTTGTCAGCTAGAGCCCAGGGGCAAAAAGTTGAGTGACAGAACTGGTTTGGGGCCAAAAGTTATACAACTGGTAAATAAATCTCGATAACATATGTATAAAGTCACAATTTTAACTGGCATAATTATGATAACAGTGTCTGTCTCATTCTACATTACCAGTCAATACTCATCGTGTAAGGTATCAGGGCGGTCAAGAGAACCAAGAATCGGTACCACTACCTAACCCTTGTGTGGTTGTCAGAGGCAACTTAACTAGTTTTAACATATATTTTTAATTATGAAACTCTGTTTCTCCAGTGGTTGTCAAGTTTCTGAATTCATGCCTCATGTTTTTATCGCCAGGCCTGGATCCAGAAAGTTCATATCCATCTAGAGGCATGTGTTGTTTGTACTCACCAGAAAACAACTGATGACCGTCGGAAGTACGGTCAGTTGAGATCATAATTACGTTAATTACATTGATTTGCACTTCTCCACTGCCCAACATTGGCATTTGAAATCCAATTATTGACATGGCTTTTGTATCAAAATTATCATAAAAAGAACGTTTGGTATTTTGTCATAAATAACAGATTTTATTTCATCTAAAAGTGATTTTCACTAATGCTTAGTATTTTTGAAAATAAAAGGTTTTCTCACTTCTCTGTTATTCACTCGAAAACAACCTCTATTTATCACGTAAATTATGGTGTTGGAGTGTAATAAAGCCATGATGTATTTATCATATTACACTGGTGAATCAAAAAAAATATCAAAAGAAGGCCGAATCATTGTTCAGTGTGTATTGGAAATGCCTCCTCGATGTCCGTAACTGTTTAAAATACCGGATTACGGAAATCAACGGGGTGGTTATGTTGTTCGGTGCCGTAATGAGAAGACTGAGTAAATATACCACGTCGTCATACAACAACGTTATATATAGGCAGCTACAACATAAATGATGCTTATTAGGCTTTTTTGGAGTTACGTGATAAATAGAAACTTGCATGCAGCCAGGGCTTCTAAAATCGCCGGTTTGTCGGTCCCCAGACCGAATTCTGTTTCTCCGGACCGATTTTCTTTTCAAAATCTCTGTTAAAATCGGTCCCAGATATTTTATCTATCGGTCGTTAAAAAATCAACAATTACCTTATACACTCCTTGAAATATGCCTTGCGGCAATATTCTTTGATCCATAACACGATTGTTTGTCACTCGCTGTGCGAAAGTAGGTCAATTTGGTCAATTTGGACTAAACCATTACCGATAGTAGGGAGTTTTCCGGAAGAGTCTATAGCCATGTAGCACGCCTTTGATGTGTGATCAGTGAAAGTATATCACGCGTTCTGTCGGTTCACTGAAGCGAGTGTTACCGTCTGTGATTTCTTTGATATACCGTTTGTCGTAAGGTGTTAGCCTGTTTGCTTGTGTCGGTTTGTTTTTTTAAGTGGCCAAAGCTGGGACTGAAATTTGTTTGCGTCATTAAAATACCGAGATGTGTTAATTGTTTTTTTTTTGTTTTTTTTTTACAATAACTTTAAGTATAATATTAAGGAAAGTGATCAAACCTGACACCGTTTTTGTTTTAAGTCGGACCGAAATTTTTTGCGTTAGTCGTAACATTTGGTATTAATTAAGCTAATTGATGAAAAACGATATTACTCAAATTTATGTAAAATCATATATAATCCGCTAGTCCGCGCGTGTTAGTCCGCGTTTTACACCTACCCGGTTTATTAGACACTTCCGGTTCAATTCCTCAAATGATCAACAATTTTAATATTGAGTGAAAATTATTCATTCAGTAAAGCGAAGACATGATGTCAGTCATTAAAATGTACAAATTGTGATAAAGTAAGTTAGAAATAATACAAATATAATACAAACATACATTTTAAATAGTTCTCTATATCAATGACTGAACGGAAAAAATTCATGGTGCAGCTGACATGGTGGGTGGGGTACGGCGATTTTAGTGATTTTTTCAAAATAAGCGCGATTCTTACGGCAGTTAAAAACCTGGACCGATTTGCATTTTAACATTTTAGAAGCCCTGATTGCAGCCTATTTAATATTGAATTTTATCACAGAACTTACGATGTGAGAGTGGTATAACACCATTCTAATTAGTCTAGTATGCGCTGTCAAAAAAATCGATAATGACTATGATCCAATTCCAACGGTTTGTCGGTTTCGCGTGTTAAAGCGACAGGCAAAATGCAATAATAGTGGATATGTGAGTTATGTGATAGATTCTAACATTCGTTCTCATTAAGAGCCGAGCATTATATCATTTTGCCAACTTAATAAATTCAATAATGAATTGAGTACTCATGTAAGATCCTCAATAACTCACTCGATAAAATTGATATGATGCGAGGCTCGAATAAACTCGTTTAATAATTTAATATTAAACGGGCACTCTTGTAAGATCCTCTATATCTTTTTTGTTTGTGTTAAAAAAGTGTAGGCAAGACGTTAGAGATAGTGACGATTTTTCTTGGAATTCAAATCATAGTCCATTAATCATATAGCTATGAACAAATGGTATCGTGAATACAAAAACAAACTGTTACAGACTGTACTTTGTTTTAATGGATGAACAAATATCACCAGGGTTTGTCTCGTAGTGTACATGAATATTTAAATTGCATATATAAGTATTGTAGTTTTACAAATCAGTGATTGTATTATTCATCATAATTACATGTATATATATAAAAATAAAATGTTTATTGATGTTTTAAAAGTAAATTGTTCACAAGAATTGTCGATTTTATAGAGAAAAAAAAGATAAAAATATGAATACAAGCCTGTTGTTTTCCTTCTAGAACCAAATTTAAAGAAACTTACCTGCCAAATAATGGCAAAAATTACACTACAAAACCGTTTTATCAAAACTCTGTTGCTCAGGGTGAGAAGGTTCTAGGCCCATTTTCCATATTTTATCTCGATGTACATGGAAGATGAGCCTGGCATGTTCATGCCAGTTAGGTGCCATATAACGTTTTCATGTGTTGGTGCGCCTTAAAACCCAATTCCATTCCTTTCAAAACTCTGTCCAGGTGTTCAAGTCATATAATAATGTATATGTATGTGCCGATTAAAAGTATAGGATTTTTCACTGGTGCGTTAAAATAGAAAAAGAATTAGGAGTTGCAAATTTTGCACATTATGTAAGATGCATATAAGGAACATTCTGGTGAAGTTTGGTGAAAATCATGAAACTAGACGGGTGTTCCGTGGAACACGTGTGTCGCGTGTCAGCGCTTTGTCACTATAACAAGGTTTTTTGGACCCTGATAAATGACCTTGACAAACTAACCTGATTAAGTTTTCGTGAGGAAAAAAAAAAACACCTTCAGTGTGACCTTGACCTGAATATATTTGGAATGGTCATGTCGATGTTGTCATGATGAGTATATATTAAAAGTTTGATGAAGAAATATCAAGAAATGAGAAGGTTATAGCCAACGTTAAGTATTTAACCCATATAATGACCTTCAGTGTGACCTTGACCTTTATATATTAGTATGGTCATGTCGATGTTGTCATGATGAGTATATATTTAATGTCTGATGAAGAAATATCAAGAAATGAGGAAGTTATAGCCAACCTTAAAGTTTTCGTGAAGAAGTAAATGAGTATTTAAACCATATAATGACCTTCAGTGTGACCTTGACCTTTATATTGTAGTATAGTCATGTCGATGTTGTCATAATGAGTATATATTGAAAGTTTGATGAAGAAATATCAAGAAATGAGAAAGTTATAGCCAACGTTAATTTTTTGTGAAGAAAAAAATGAGTATTTAACCCATATAATGACCTTCAATGTGACCTTGACCTTTATATTGTAGTATAGTCATGTCGATGTTGTCATCATGAGTATATATTGAAAGTTTGATGAAGAAATATCAAGAAATGAGAAAGTTATAGCCAACGTTAAAATTCGAGACGTACTGACAGACGGACCGTCCGACATTGGAGGTTTATGAGGTACCCATCTTAGGGGCTAATATTTGTCCATGTTTTATGGAGTAAAAAAGCCCATAAACTTTGTCTATAGTTTAGGGGCTAATTTCAGCCCTTTAAACTGTCCAAAATACTAATAGACAAATTTGTGTTCATCGATAAAGGGATATTTTTAAATAGCATTTACTTGGGTTAAACACCCCTCACCCACCCCCCCAAAAATTATTCAACCGGAACATGGTGATGACATACGCAACTAGGCTTGGTACTGATCATCCGTGCCAAGTTTTGCTGAAATCCAGCTGGAGGTTCAGGAGAATTAGTCTGTACAAAGTTAGTGTATTAAAACCTTTAAGGGGTCATAACTCTGCCAAAATTCATTCAACCAGAACATGGCAATGACAGGTGCAACTAGGCTCATCCCCGCCAAGATTCGTTGAAATCTGGCAAGGAGTTCAGAAGAGACTAATCTGGACAAAGTTTGTATTTTAAAACCTTAAAGGGCCATAACTCGGCCAAAAATCATTCAACTGGAATATGGCGATATGCACAACTAGGCTTGATACTGATCGGAAAAAGTTTGTGTATCAAAAACCTTTAAAGGGCCATAACTCTGGCAAAAATCATTCAACCAGAATGGCGATGATTTGCACAATTAGACCTGGAACTGATCATTCCTAAATAATCCGGCCAGGGGTTCAGGAGAACTAGTCGAACAAAGTTTGTGTATTAAAGGAAAATCATTCAACCATAACACGGTGATATGTACGACTAGGCTTGGTACTGATCATCCCTGCAAAGTTTCACAATGTTACTGGTCTGAACTGGCTGGTTTTCGAACTCTATCCAAGCTTTCATTGATATTAACAATCTGCAAAGTGTGAAAAAGATCAGATGAAAAACGATTAAATCCTAATTACGCTTTGATACTCTCTGCTATAGGATTTGACAACACTGCACTGGAGGCGACGTCAGATCGACCTTTCATCTAATCAATATTCATGAGAAGATCAACTGAAATCGCGCATTTCATATTCACTTCAGATAATGTTCGAGTGAACTGAACAAACGAAAATCCACATAAAACACGTATAGACTCTATACGAAAAAAGATAAAGTCTTCGTGAGTTATTGCTATGGATTGCACGATAAATTCAAATGAATTGGGGTTTTAAGGCGCACCAACACATGAAAAGGTTATATGGCGCCTAAAAGGCATGAACCTGCCAGTTTCATCTTCCATGTACATCGAGATAAAATATGGAAAATGGGCCTAGAACCTTCTCGCCCTGAACTGCAGAGTTGCTGCAAATTCTATCGTAGAAACTCCATTAACGCTGGAGCCACGTTATTGTTTTTCTGCCACTGCTCTTTTGATGCGAGCGAGATAGCACCTGAAACAATGCAGGGATCATGATGAAGACCTTTAATAAACATGAACAAAAAATGATAAAATGAACATGAATTTGGGGGGATTCTACCCCTCTGCCTACCCCTCCAAAGGGATCTGCAGGGGCCGTATTCTTTGCCCCGTGACCAAACGGGGCCCCCGGCAAATTCAAAGAAATGCACTAAATGGCATGTTTTACATCAAGAATAGGAAGAAAATCAATATCAGAACAGTATCTGAAAAATATATATTCAACCGAGATTATTACGACATTAGTTTTTTAAATAGTATACTGTACATCTGGCCTGCTTAGCTCAGTTGATAGCAAAGTCGTCTATTGACCCACGAGTGTAATTTTAGTGTGGGTTCAACCCCATGAATCGGTATATATGTTTTTTGTACTGCTATTGAATTCCATTAAACAATCTTGTTTTTAGTGTTATTTTCAGTAAATATTCAATAATGGTTGGTGTGTTATGTTTGTCAACGCAATTAGTTTGTGTTTTTTAAGCTAAAAGTTACGGACATTGTCTCTTTCAATACTAAGTAGACTGCTCCATTGCATTTGACTGAAACACGACATGCGCATTGAAGCAGTCTACACTGAGCAATTTTGTAGGCTGAAATCTGATTGGCTAATCGTAAGGTCAACCTGACGTGACCTCCAATGCAGTGTTGTCAGATCCTTAGTAGTGTAGAGTATCGTAGCGCGATGAAGGGTTTGATTTTAATGAGATTGGACGACGGACAACTCGCCATTCCATAAGCTCTGCTGACCTTTGGCTAGGAGGCAAAAAACAAAATAAGTTTGCCAAGTGTCTCTTTAATAATAATAATAATGACTGTTAAGACAAAAAATAGTTTTCAAATTTATGTACATGTACGTCTGATTATTTATTTATGATATAGAAATATTAAAGCCATTTGTTCATCAGGTCAGGCAAATCAACTCAGAACTTGCTCTTTAATTCAGTTGTCAGATTCAAGCACATAATCACATGAGATAATTTAATGCACATGCATGGTCATCTAATGTAAAGCAAATGATCATACAAAATATGTATATGGACTGTTGATGAAGTTTATAGGTGGTTCTGAGGACCTGAGTAAAAGTACTAATGACAAAGGATGAAGATAGATCTTTATCATGTCGATCTGCATAATTCTGCGGAGAAACAGGGTGCCTGAGATAAAACATCTCGGCAGTTACGTTCCTATCCCGTCAGGTGCACTTCTTTTGATGACGTCAGCACCTCTTTTGATGACGTCAGGGTATATTTGATGACGTCTGAGTATTTTTGAACGGAAGAAAATGGTAAAAAGGTAAATTAAATAGAGAATATTATGTCAGTGCCTTTTACTATCAAGTTTATTAGGCGAGGCTTAGAAAACGAAGAATGGCGAGGCTCTGCCGAGCCATTCTTCGTTTTTGTGCCGAGCCTAATAAACTTGATAGTAAAAGGCACTGACATAATATTCTATTTATCATTTAGATTATCCAAATTTTCTGTATGAATTGCTATTATTACCTATTTCTCAGAATGTTACGCTTATCGAGGATGCCGCCATGTTGTTGTTTTTGTTTGTTTTATGACGTCTGGCAACGTTACGTGCATGACGTCAGATAACATTACGTACAATAAAAGCCGGGGGGTTCCGCATTGATTTGCTTTATTGGCCAGTGCATATTAAAGCAAAATTTATTAGATCACCCCTTTATTAGGCAGAAAAGTGCATATCTGCATGATAAATGATTTTAAACGATCAACATGATAAATAGAATATCATGTTAGTGCCCGATCGTATCCAGTTTATCAGGTTCGGCATGAAAAAAATGAAGCCCTCGGCACAGCCTCGGACTTCATTTTTTTCTCAGCCTCACCTGATAAACTGGATAGGATCAGGCATTAACATTATATTCTCTATTTATCACATAACATGGCTACTGGGAGTGTAATACAGCCATGACATTTCTCATAATACACTAGTGTAAATCACTGTGTTTGTATACAGTAAAACATTTAATCCCAATTGTTTGCACAGTATATCATACGATACATTCAGACACCTTAATTATTTATTTAATATTTGAAATCTTACTAAATGCATGTTAGTAAGGTTAAATTTGGTTGAAGGTGTCGAATTATTTGTAGGGCGAACGCATTAATTTTACAGCCGCGTAACGTCATGTAAACAACAAAATGACGCCATGGTTTCTCTTACAAATTGCCACCATATACAAGGTAAACTGGAAACATTAAAGTGAATTTATCAGGTCGTAGGTGTGTTATGTGATAAATAGAATCTTACATTCGCAACTGTGCATTATTGACCTTAATAAACGTGTTTGATAAAAAGATGGGATACTCGGCACAGCCTTGTATCCTATCATTTTATCCAACTTGTTTATTAAAATATAATTATTATATCATACTCCTCAAAATAATTTAAGGACCATGTTTTGATTTGAGCAATTTTTCAAAGTGCTGTTATTGAACGATTTACTGTCTTCTTGCAATATTTAAGTTCAGTTGTATTATTTTACAATTGTTACTTGATTTAAGAAATAAAATATTTCCAGCGGGTTTATATTGTCCCAGATAAAAACCTGGTGGACGGGACTTGAAGACCATCGATATCAAGGGCCATAGGCCCGCGGTTTCGATGTGTTTCAAGTCCCAACCACCCAGTTTTGATATTTTATTTCTTATCTGACATGGATTGTTATGTATTTTATATACACATTTTCGAGAGATTGAACATAATACAAAAACATTCTCACAACTTACATTGTACGTCCATCTCTCAGCACCAAACAAAGAAAATATACAGCTTTATCGTGTTTCTAACAAGTTCAATGTGTTGTTTGAAAGTAATGCCTTAAAATAACGCAGTCGTTGTTTTGGATGTTTTCTGACATTGAAAATTGTTTAAAATGACGTTCTAACGGTTGAAGGACGTGACGTCAGAGGTTTTATAGCTTTTTAAAAAATTGCTCAATAGCCAATCAGCACTGAGTATTTTCATAAACCATGTTAGATACAAATGTATTAACTTTTTATATGAATAAGAAATCCAGAATATTAAAGTCTAAGTAATTATTACTGTTCTTTTTTGTGGTCCTTAAATTATTTTGAGCAGTATATAATATAATGTAACTCTAATTATCAAGAATAAAGGTATTCTTATCAGAATAAAATGTTATCCAAAAAATAAAACCCTTCACTGATCATAAATGTTATGCTTTATCCAAACTTGCGCAGCTGTCACTTTAATATCACATCTGTATAAATTTCATGCTTAATATGGTAAAACAGGTAGATATCACTTTACAATGCACCTGGCTAAAGATCGTATTTGATCGGTGGTCATGTGATGGCAATTGTACCAATCTGAGATCAGGAATTTTGTTAAATGAATAATATAAGAATTTAATTTTCTAGCCTGTGATCATACAACCAAATTATGCACTAACATTTGAATAATGACTCGTCAACACATAAATATTACAGCCGCCCCAGATGGAGAGATAGGATACAACTAACAAATTATAGATTCCTATGGTTCTTTATCGTGCTAGGAGGATAGACTCCGATAAGCAGGACCATACGTTTTACATCCCCATCCAAGGGACGAGACTTAAGGAGTGTCTAGCCCAACAACACAACGACAAATTTCAGTGGCACCCATGTGGCTGGCTTGAACCCGGGTCCTCCGATTTCAAGTCCACTGTGCTGTTCCCCGAGGCCACGGCAACAAAATATAATTTATATATAGCACTTTTCAGAGTCCCTTGTAGAACAGTTCAGCATCGCCATTATTTAATGAGCAGATTGTTTTGGTTAATGTTGTACAACAATCTCTTCTGCAGTCACAGGTAACAGTTACTGCGATGTCTGCTTTTCCATGCATCAACTCCTATAATGAGTATGTGTTCATAGTAAGCTGACCCCCACTATAAACTTCCATGTCTCCCTCCATTTGAAACACACATCTCTGTCGTAGGTGTGTGGGGTCATGAAGAACTATTCCACAACCAACAAAACTCCATAAAAGAAGTCGATCTAAATCATATACCATAGTCCATAGTAAACACATCCTCGCTGATCTTTCCATTCATCTTTTTCAGCCCAGTTTTAATGACAAATTTAGAAGATCAAATACTATAGTTATGTCATAAACAAAACATTTACTAGTACTTCATATGAAAAACCACTGTTCACAATTATTTTGCTCCAAGCATATCATTCAACATTTCACTTCCATAACCTCAACTGTCCAATCATTATTTTCCAAAGTTAGCTATCTTTGGATTGTTCAATAAATTCAAGGTTAATGAAGAGCTTGATAAACACTTGCATCTTGTAAGAATGAGGAAAATTGTATTGAAAATTGTGAGAAATATAATTGTGAGATGTACATAACATGTTGGTGCCATGATTTTCTATTCAAATAACTAAATATTCAGCTATTTTTAGTAAAATACAATTGGACCTTATTTCAGTATCTGTCTTTAAAACAGAACTCCGATTCAAAATCCACAACACTGTTCAGCTCTCTAAACGTCCTGATTTTACCTCACTGCTGCTTGAGTCTCTGTTGTATCTGTACTACTGTCAGGGAACACAAGTTTTTCACAAGTTTCCGTACGCACACTAAGGTATTCCATTACACGATTTACATCTGTAACTATATGTGCAGGAGCCTGCAAAGGTAAGTCAAACTATGTTATTTACATCCAGAACTAAATGTACAGAAGCCTGCAAAGGTAAGTCAAAATATGAGATTTACATCCAGAACTGTATGTATAGAAGCCTGCAAAGGTAAGTCAAAATATGAGATTTACATCCAGAACTGTATGTACAGAAGCCTGCAAAGGTAAGTCAAACTATGAGATTTCAGGCCTCCTAGCTAAGATAAAAATAAATGTTATGCAATTTCACCTGAGAATTAGGTTACTATCTCACCAGTACAAGTAGACTTGTCTTAGTGGTTATATTTGGAAAATCAGAATAAAAAATAAAATCTTAAAATCCTACAATTTGTGTTTCAGCCTTTTTCTGAGACCCAAAAATACAAAGGAGATTTATTTATTCCATTTATAGTAAAAAGGTGTGTTTCGGTCAAATGACTGATGAGCACCCGGTGTAAACCCTGATCAGCCTGCAAGATGTTGTGCCAGTCATTTTGGTAAAGGTTCAATATCACTTACGGTTTTTGAGAAGTAGTCACCACAAAGTCACATTTTTTAAATCTGATTTTTACTTAGGATTAACTAGACAACAAGAGCAACATTCCTATATTCCTAAATATTATGATTTATTATTCAACATTATTACCTAAGCAACATTATAATCTCATTCAATTTTATCCTTGTCTAAAGACTGTATCTTTTTATAACAAGAAATGGCAGCTGGCAGCCATGTTTGACATCCAATAAAAATGAACTTTGTTAGGACCAACTACATGTTGTGCCAGTCATTTTGGTAAAGGTTCCAAATCAATATAACTGATGGCTTTTGAGAAGTAGTCGCCACAACATCGCATTTTTAAAATCTATTTTTAGCCATGGTGGCCATCTTGAATTTCCGGCCGACCTGAATTTTTGCTAGGATCAACTAGACATCAAGAGCAACATTTCTGTGAAGTTCATTTTTTTCTGAGTCTTTTTTATACTGGATATTTTTTAAACACACGCAGCCTAAAAAAGAAATATTCATTCGTTTTTTTTAATCCAATAATTTTGACAAATATTTACAAATAGTTTACTTTTGGTCACTTCCTATTTGTACACTGTGTTAAATTTGCAAGTTTACATAAATTGGATGAATATTTACTCTGTTACTTACCTTTATGTCCTCAATCTTACTGTCCCTGCAGGAGTACTCTCGTATTATATAATTATGCTCTGCCTCGTGATAAAGTCTCGTGTCCACTATTCTTACTATAACACTGTCAACTCTCATAAACTGCCGCAGTAAGATGAAGAAACTAGTAGGCATAACTCTCTGAAAAAGACCTTGTATTTTGGAAATTTATGAATTATGGTGACCCTACTGACTGGAATAATTCTACATGTATTACAAGGCAATCTGTTTTGAAATTTGTCACAATACAATACATCAGTCATTTGATGGCTGAAATTCTGTTTAATGGCAACGTATTACTGGATCCCTTAAACACAATGTACGACTGTTAACTTGTTACCCTATATAACACATTTTTTTCTAACAAAAGCATTGAAATAAAGCTTTAATAAATGATGGCATATTTTTGACAGTTTACACCACATAACACTTACTGAATAGTCACAAAGCTTTAACATTAACCAGTCAGATTGCAGGATTTTTATAGTGTATTGGTAAAAAAATTATACTCAATTATGGTAAATTTATATGAGAACGAATTCGTTGGCGCGCCATCGCAAAATACCCACGTTTTCTTCACATAGGTCAATTCCCTTTAACCCTGTATCCATTTTACATGTAATTGTTTTGATCGTTCTTTGATACTCAAATCAAAAAGAGTATTATTTATACCTTTCTGTATACATGTATGACACTGTAAATGAACAAAAAATGAGTATTTGTGTATTTGAACTTTTGACCCCTATCCCAGAGTCCCATGGTGATTCTGATATTCCCAAAAGTCATTACATTTTATTGAGAAAGAATATAGACCGAATTTACCTCTACCCCATTTTATCTTGAGATATCTCAATTTATATGGAGATACTTGTCTTCAGATATCTCAATTAATCTCAAGATATCTCAATGTATATCTCAATTTATCTTGAGATAACTGTCTTGAGATATCTTAAGTTATTTTGAGATAATTATCTTGAGATATCTCAATGTGTCTTGATTCATTGATATCTCAAAATAAATGGAGATATATCTTACCATTTCTCAAGATGTATCCCAACTTATCATGAGATATCTAACTTGCGATATCTCAAGATCCCATGTGTATGCAATTTTAGGGGTTTCTAAGTTTGAGGTGGGCTTTTTGCCATTTAAAAACTAACCATTGGTGTAATTCTTGGGTTTGCCTTAACACTGTTTCATTATATTGACAGTTTGCTAATGGTAATGTCTCATATAAGTACTGGTTGCTATGGTATTTTGAAGTCGTAGTAAGATGACGTTAAACATAGAATAGCATGTGGCGTGACATCACGTCACATGACGTCATTATGTTGTGTCGCGTTAAAATAAAATAAAAAATTGCATAATATAGCGGCTTGATATAAATCGGGTTATAGGAGGCAACTTTTTAGAGTGGAAATGACTTCTGATTGCACATTTCAGACCTTTTTTCATGCTATGAAAAAAAAACAGACTGAAAGAAAAAAGTTTGCAAAAAATCTGTTAAACAGGCTATTTCAGTGTTATCTTAAAAAGGTGCTGTTAAGCCAATTTTTGGACAATCGCAATAATTTGTATGTCAAGACGTCCGGAATAAATTCCCCGGGCAGACGTCAGAGTTTGAAGTAATAAAATCGTTTGATATGTTGTTTATCTTTCATAGGCGATTACATACACCAAGTTATGTGCAAGAATATAGAAAAATGACAGTGTAATTAAATTTTTAGTGTATTTGACCTTTTGATGCCCCTGAGGGTCACTGGGTGCAGAGCCATCATCATAATGTTTCATTTGAGACATAATTACAAAACAAATAAAAAATTACCCCAAATATTCCTCACCCCACCCCACCCGCCCCGCCCACCCTGGGCCTCCGGGCAGTCGTCCAAGTTTGCGAAATAATAAAATCGTGTGAGATATGTTCTTTATCTTTCATAGATGATTAAGTATACCAAGTTATGTGCAAAAATATGGTAAAATGACAGTGTAATTGAATTTTTAGTGTATTTGACCTTTTGATCCCCCATCCCCACCACCCCTGAGGGGCTCCTGGTCTCGGAGCCAAAAATAATGTTGTTAAATTCGTGCCAAGTTTGGTTGAATTCCGTTCAGCGGTTTAGGAGGAGATGCGGTAAAGGACGGACGGACAAACGGAGGCGATTTTAATATACCCTGTTTTTTTCAAAAACGTGGGTATAAATAGCCTGTGATGTTAAAGGACCATGTAATCATGAAGTATTTCTTAAGCATTAAAATTAGCACACTGATTTATTAATCAGGTAGCAACAGACTCATGCAGTCTGTAAATGCATATATCCTGTGCTTTTTGCCAAAGACATACAAAACAAAATCATGGGTATTCACGTGAAAGGAGTTTGGATCTGACATGTTGATTATAGTTAGGCACCTGGTGAATAATTCTGTTACCATCTTTTATCCCTAGTAGCACATACTTGCTACCTAAAAAGAAATCAAATTCCAAGTGACTTTGACTATATGACCTTGAATTTGATATGCAACCCATCATTCACTGATTCTATATACACTCATAAAATCGTAATACCTCGAGCAGTTCAGGAGTGTGAACCGAACACAACAAGAAATCGGTAGAACCGATGGATGCTCCCCGAATAAAGGTACACAGTCATGTGAAATGCAAGCTGATCGAAAATGTATGATCAACTGAGCTTACAAGCTTTATATTTTTTTATTTAAATTGCAAAGTCCCGTAACTGTGGGATTTTTTTTTTAGCTGAAACATCCTGACAATATGCACTACTAGAGATAATACTGATACTTCCTATAAAGTTTCACGATGAAAAACTTCAGAGTTGAGCGAACAAGCTTTAGAATTGAAAACTTCAATGTCCCGTAATTCCGCCAAAAATCATTCAATCGGAACGTCCTGACAATATGCACTACTAGGCATCATACTGATATTTCAAAGTCTCGTCATTCCGCCAAAAATCATTGAACTGGAATGTCTTGTCAATAAGTGCAACTAGACATACTGATACTTCCTGTGAAGTTTCATGAAAATCGGAGGAAAAACATAGAGTTGAGCGGACAAGTTTTAGAATCGAAAAAATTCAATGGCCCGTAACTCTGCCAAAAATCATTCAACTGGAACGTCCTGATAATATCCACTACTAGGCATCATACTGATAATTCCTGTAAAGTTTCATGAAAATCGGATGAAAAACATAGGAGTTGAGTGAACAAGCTTTAGAATAGAAAAACTTCGAAGTCCCGTAAATCTGCCAAAAATCATTCAACCGGAACCTCCCGACAATATGCGGTACTAGACATCATTCTGATACTTCCTACGAAGTTTTCGTGAAAATCGGATGAAAAACATAGGAGTTGAGTGGACAAGGTTTACATTCGAAAAACTTCAAAGTCCCATAACTCCGCCAAAAATCATTTAACTGGAACCTCCCGATAATATGCGCTACTAGACATCATACTGATACTTCCTATAAAGTTTCGTGAAAATTGGATGAAAAACGTAGGAGGTGTTAAGCGGACAGAAAACGGGACAGACTTCGGGGAGCATAAAAAGCGGACATCCTTCACCGCAGACCTTGACGCCTGACTGTATTAACCATACCACCCTGAATTTTGAACACTACATACTACTGGTATTACATGCACATCCAGATCTTTAGTATGCCTCATTGGCCAATTGGTGCAAATCATGAAAAACACAAATGCAAACATCTGTTACCAGGCGTGTACATCATACAAAACTATTAAACAGGTTCATCAGGTTGTAAATCAGTTATGCATGGGCTAGTCTGACACTAAAAACACAATAATGCTGTAATCTGATCCAATAATGCCATATGCGTAAGCTGTCATATCAATTTTTTATTGTAATGAATATAAATTATTAAAGTTTGTATTCAAAACATCCAAATGGACATATTGTCAGTTAAACACTAAAAGGACTCAAGAACATTGTTTACAGTTTTGAGAAAAAACATCACTTTTAAAATGCTGAGGTTGAATAAAATCCATTTATTAATGGTCAGCTTAATAGGCAATCAAATTAGTGTACCTAATTATTGGTCTTATTATCATCTATTTGGAACAAAAAAAGGAAATTCCATAGTCCTGTTTGTTTGTTTGGTGTTTAACGTCATTTTCCAGCACATTTTAGGCTATGAATGACAATCGATTTTTGTTGTGGTGGAGGCAGACCACCCACTTATTCATAGGTAGAACGGGTACTGTATAACTCCCGCTGTCTGTAAGAACCGACACTTTCTCACTTGCAAGTTGAGCTCCCAGTGGGATTCAAACCCTCAGCGGTGAGAGAGGAGCATGTTTACAATGCAATGTTGTTAACCCCTCGACCACGGAGGCACTTAGCTTAAGCCATATTATACGTGTAATTATCATATTTATTAGTTTAATACAGAAATACTTACAACTTTTACATTCATAATAGAAGTACCGTTATCTGATAATTCATCCTCAAACAGTAAAATGTCCTCATAAAAGTGTATTTTCTCTCTCACTTTTAACTTCTCCACATCTATCTTTTCTTCACTCGGTACAACCTGAAATGTTTATAAACAAAGAACTCTGTCATGGTACAAAATGGAAATGTTTATGAATACAGAATTCTCTCTTGGCACAACCTGAAGGGTAGTTTTCTGTTTTCATTTCTTTACTTTGTACAACCTAAAATATTTACATTCACTTACAAAAAAAAAGGTCTAATTTAACAAATTTTACTTTTCAAGGAGACGGAAAGATACTCTGCATGCTTGTAATGTGTCTGAATAGAAAGGCAGGGCTACTGCAAATGCATCCAATGTAAATGGCAGATTTACAATAAAGTGCTTAATAAATGCAGAATTCTGTTGTTGTTTTCTCCACTAGCTACAGCCTGAAAATTTATATTAAGGTATGTAGAACAATAAATGTTACCCGTAAGTGACAAATGCCCCGAAAGTTCATTTTACCTTTGATCTCCAAGTGTGACCTTGATGTCTGAGATACAGACATGATTCTTGTGCATGACACACCTCTCAATTGTGATTAACATTTGTGCGACGTTTCATAATCTTTCCTTCAGTACTTTCGAAATTATGATTCAATTTATGAACCAATAACTGAGATGACATTATCCCGAACAAATACGGTATTATACCACTGTAATTATGGTGAATTGTATTTGTTTAAGCTAATAACAATGCCATCAGCCATACAGACGTATAAAAATATCTGACCTTGATGAGTGCCCCATCTTTGCCCAGTAGAGTGCCTTTATAGTCTGTGGTGAATGTCCAGTCGAATGGCTTCACTACCTCATTGATGTGTTCACAGTCTGCTCTGTGTGGGAAATAAAGCGCATATATAATGATAACTAGAAGAGTGTTCCACGGAACACTTTTTTCAAAAGGGGCATAACTCTGCCAAAATAAAAGGTAAGATGAAGATATGTGTGAAGTTTAATGAACAAATGTCAAATACTTTTTAAGTTATGGCCAAAATTAGGTTGTGATTAAAGTGTGATGGACAACGGACGACAACGGACAAAGTGATCCCTAAGAGTCTGCCATGCTAACCAGACGAGACAAAAGCTATTTATCACATAACATGGCTTCTGGGAGTGTAATAAAGCCACGATTTATTTATCATTATATGCTAGTGTATTACAGATGCAAATGAGGATCGAATCACTGTGTTTGTATACAGTAAAACATTTAGTCCCAATTGTTTGCAAGGTATATCATACGATATGTTCGGACATCTTAAATAGTTATCATTATTTGAAATCTTACTTTATAAAATGCTTGTTAGTAACGTTAAATTTGGTTTAAGGTGTCACGTTATTTGTAGCGCGAACACGTCACAGCCGTGTAACGTACAAGATGTCATGTAAACAAAACGATGTCAGAATTTCTCTTACAAATTGCTGCCATATACAAGGTAAAATTGACAACATTAAAGTGAAACTATCACATTGTAAGTGTGTTATGTGATAAATAGAATCTTACATTTGTGACTGTGTATTATTGACTTTAATAAACTCCTATCCAACATTTTATCCAACGCTTTATTAAAATCAATAATACAGTCACTCATGCAAGATCCTCTCTATATATATGCTTGTACTGTTACAGACAGCACTACAGGTGGTGTCCAGATCTAATGTCCCAAAAATACAGGTGCTAACTCTCACCAAGATATAACTACACACCAAATATGAATTAAATCCAAAATGTTATTTTTTAAATGAGCTGAAGCCAATCCTTCTTTCCTCCTAGGAGCCTGCCTGCCTGCGCCCATCACCACCATGTTAAAACATAAAATGCATAGTTTAAAAGTATAAGCTTTATTTATTTTACAGCAATTATGAAACAAGCAACACAGCTTGTACAATTAACTTTCTATGTATGCGGTTTTGAAGCGGTTTTGATCTGAGAACCCAGGGGGAAAATGCACCACATGTTCAAGGGGGTGACCACCATACCCTCTCACAATGCCGTGATGGAGAATCAAAAACGAGTGCACTGCCGACTGTGCTAAACCATTTAAAACTGGAGTATAAATTTTAAAAATAGCAATAAAACCTTTTTGCTGATAAAAACAAGAGAGCAAAAATATTTGTTCAGATCAAATCTGAGTGCATGTGCAAGATTTAAATACTATTGTCTTTAATATTTAAATATGTTCCATGTTTTTTATCGATTTTAGAAGGTCTCAATGAAATAACCATCTGATCAAATAGTTTATATATGTGTAGATAAAATTATCATAGGCTTGATTATACCTTGCCTCTCTCCAAGCCTGGGCCACTGCCACTTTGAGTGGGTCATGATGGGCGTCGACCATCTTCAGTGCACCAAGTGCCGTAAACTCCATGCCGAAGCCACCAGCATGTTCCACGCGAAGCACATTTTCAGCAAATACCATTTCTGGCAACTGTGGAAGTTCTAGCTGACTTTCAAACCTAAAATAATTTAAAATTAACCCTTAGACTGCTACGGGCAACTACAATAGCCTTTGCGTCCATTGTAAACCCAGATCAGCCTGCGAGTAACACGTACCCCTTTGTAACATAAATGGAATGGTATAAACTTAAAGAAAGGACAGTCCATTATACATTCAAAGTGTGTTAAGTAACAAACAGATCACTCAAAATCATATATTACTGTACATCCACGATGGAGATGGTAAAGATGAGGAGTTTTGTCAGCTTAAACTTCCATGTCATGTAAACTCTGTAACACACGTAATTGGTAATGTCAGCTTACACTTCCGTGTCATGTAAAATCTGTAACACACGTGATTGGTAATGTCAGCTTACACTTCCGTGTCATGTAAAATCTGTAACACACGTGATTGGTAATGTCAGCTTAAACATCCATGTCGTGTAAAATCTGTAACACACGTGACTGGTAATGTCAGCTTACACTTCCGTGTCATGTCAAATCTGTAACACACGTGATTGGTAATGTCAGCTTACACTTCCATGTCATGTAAAATCTGTAACACACGTGATTGGTAATGTCAGCTTAAACTTCCATGTCATGTAAAATCTGTAACACACGTGACTGGTAATGTCAGCTTACACTTTCATGTCATGTAAAATATGTAACACACGCGATTGGTAATGTCAGCTTACACTTTCATGTCATGTAAAATCTATAACACACGTGATTGGTCAGCTTACACTTCCATGTCATGTAAAATCTGTAACACACGTGATTGGTAATGTCAGCTTACACTTCCATGTCCTGTAAAATCTGTAACACACGTGATTGGTAATGTCATTAAAACTAAAGTTCAAAGAACAGAATATTTTGATCTATTGTAATGAAGCCATCAAAACACCAGAATAATTTATGCTATTTCATTCCATAAAACCATAGAAATTATTTTCTGTTCAGATTTGATAAAAGATTTTGAGTTAGATGAAACTTAGAGTTTATAAAGAATATACCCTGTGTCATGTTTTATTCAATGTGTAACTATATTTATTTTGGCACTGCATCTGCTTTCTGATTAAATTTGTCTAGTTAAATTTTGTTAAACAAATGTGTCAAATGATAATGATTTTTTTGGTTTTACTGGTTTCATGGTAAAGAGTTCAAAGCAATTATCGCGTCAACTTTGAAAGCTTGTTTTTGAAACTTATAAGGAGTCTGAGAACCGTTAAATAATTTTAAACTTAGATGACTGGAGTTAGAATAATAAGCAGTAAATTAGATAAAAACAGAAGGGACACATTCAACTTTCAGGGCCTCCTCTGGCCATATTTTTCCTTTCGCAACTAATTTCGCCAAGTGAAAAATGTTGGAGCCAAATTGGAGATATTGGAGCCAAAATTGGCTCAAAGACAGTGTGTTTTTTTGTTTTTTTGGGAACATAACCCATACCTTCTCAGTTGGGAATTTTAGCGCGATTTTTCATAAAATTGGGAATTTTAGCACAATATTTAATCTTTAATTTGAATAATGCTACTATAAAATATGTTTGAGACAAATGACTTATAAATTTAAAACTAACTGGGCATCAACAGTTACTGTGCCCTGTATATTACAAATGCCAGTGCTAAATCATAACTTTTTCAAATTAGGAATGACAGTAACCGTGGAAACAGTTCATTTAGGTAAAATTCCTACCTCTGTCTTGCAGGGCCGTCTGATTCGAGAATGTGTGATTTTGTTGCTGTCAGAGTCCATGGGCCAAACTGAAACTGACTTGTTACTGGCTTTGCTCTTGCTGCTATTTCTGGGACGTTAACACCTGACATCTGTAAGTTGTTGTTAGTATATATATTAGCGATATTGGCTCAAAGTAAAACAACTTAAGCATATCTATTAAAAGAATATATTTTAAACTGTCATTGCATTTTATGGTTTATTGTTTCTTGTGTCTACCAAAGACCAATTTGCTTTAATTTAATCAAGCAAGATAGAAAACCCTCATCGTTTAATTTCTACAACTTCTGATTTAAAACATATGTGATAAACAAGGTATGTGGGGGTGATATCATAAGGATGCTACATTTTCCAGGATGGAATTTCATCTTCCATGTTGATTGGCATTCTGCTAGTTTGTCTAGGTCTTTCTGTAAATAAAGGGGTTTGTATCAGATCTGATTACAACAGGTAGTCATCCCACATTAAACCAAGGGGAAAAGTGCAGCCAGTATGGTACTTGAACCCAGAACTGCTCGCTTACAGGGCAAGTGCTCTACCAAATGAGCCATATATGAACTGAGCTGACCGGCCATTGGGTACAATACATGTATCTCTACACTTCTCCCACTTTTAAGCTATCCCAGCTCTTCCAGTCTTTCCAGACCCAAGTTGCCACTATCCCGCATTCACCAGTGATGTAAACCAAGGGAAAAAAAGTGTGACCTGTACTGGGCTCGAACCCGGGACCCCTCGCTTACAGGGATCGAAATACAAGTAAGATAGCCACTCGCTTAAGGTCCGTGTCTACTAAATAAAAACAGACTTTTATTGGTCAAAAAATAGTCTAGGGAATCCGAGACTAATGTTTACCAATGTGAAGTCATGGTTTGGATAAAATATAATGACTGAAATAAAACAACTTGAAAATTCAAACATAAATATGTTTTCTTCAAATGGAACATTTAGTACATATTTTTATAGTTATTTTTTAAAGTTATGACTGAAAAATGAAAGTAGTTACACGTTGACATTTTGCAAAACTGGAGTGGTGTCACTTCGGAGCCAGAAACGACTAACTTTTCATAAGATTAGCTCTGAAAAAAATTCCTCATTACATCCCAGCGGGCAAATGACGTTGGGTTGACGTTGGACTGACGTCAGTTTCTGACGTTGGATTGACGTTGGATTTAGGTTGTAAATGGAAGTTTTCTAGACGTTGGTTCAACGTCAGAAACATGACATTGGTCCAACGTCAAAATTCTTACATTGAACTGACGTTGGATTTTGGTTGAAAATGGACGTTTTTTAGACGTCAGGAATCTGACGATGAACAACACAAGTCATAATTATATGTGTATATAGTTCCATAATTTGAACTACAGGCAAACACAATTAAACCGTCAAGTTTGTAGTCTCTCTACCACATATGTGTACCAAGAAGGGAAACCCTCAACGACACAACATAATGACTGGACTTATGGACTGGTTTGTTGTTGTTCTAAGGATTAGAGTGCCTCTACCATATGGGCCCCCATGAAGAATCCCACGTTGACCCGGCATTATGTCTGCACTTATATATGGAATATGGACTCTGTGTGTGTGTGTGTATTTCTACGGATTATAGTCCCTCAACCTACGACAGGCGTCCTACCTGACGATTATAGGCACAATGTCTGGACTTTTATCTGTGTGTTGTTGTGTGATGTGATGATATGCTACTTGAAGCAGTGAACTCAATGGTTTCTTTATAGTGCTGCCACACTGGAATACCACGCCGTAGTAGACATGATACCCCCTGCCGCCAGTCACATTATTCTGACACTGGTCAATCAGTCGCAGCACTACCCATTATTTGCTCGTCAATTAATATTATACATTATCTCCCTTTACATGCCCTCTCACATAAGCATGCATGCCAACGTCAGAACGACGTCGTACTCCAACATTGTTCTGACGTCTTAAATCCGACGTTGTACCAACGTTGGATTTAGGTCGCCGACGTTGCGACCAAAATCCAACATATATCCAACGTCGTGTGTTTGCTTGGATGTATGGCACTGGGATGTAAGTTTCAGGCAATGGGTGCCATATATGGCTATGAGATATAGGGAAATGAGGGTAGCCCTAAAGGTTATAATGGAGGCCTATGGGAAAATCAATAGCTGTCCGTGACCTTAAGGCAGCTTCAGTTACGGTATCCGAATAGTTGTTATCCGACCATACATCCACATGAAGTAAACATAAATTACCATGCTATCTGTTCACCTTAAATTACTGTATATTTTTAAAAAATAAGTTAAAGGCTTGCTCTTTAACCAATATTTATTAGCCCATGTATATAAAGTCAAACATAAACTAGTTAGCAGTTACTTTGTTTACCTTTGATGTGTTTGTTGGATTGCGATGTCTGAGTTATTTAAACGCTTTCACCGGTTTCCTTCAAGCGTTTATTCAACAACGACCATGCGAATGTTTCCTCTGTTACCACCAATGTGGGTGATCCATGTGGAATTTGGGTTTTATAACATATTCCGATACATCCAACCCACGATCCGATCAAAGTGTATCTGGTAGGACTACTACACTAATGGTGTAGCTGTGAGAATCGTATTCATACTCATGATAATGTAGCTCTAAGATTGTTTTATATTCTGTATCCTGGCGTTACCAGTTCTTGACAGTCTAAGCGATCACCGATAAAATGAACACAAACACGCAATCTCCCACCTGGATCTTCACGTCGCACCATGGGAACTGATGACACTCGCGATGTTACGCATTTGCCGTATACTCTATTCGCGTAGAGTGGCATTACTGACTGCATCTTGTCGCCTTTAAAAGCCTGGCTGATCAGTATCTTGAGAGTCATATGACCGAGAGTGAAGATGTCTCCTGCGTCCCGTCACAGCACATACCACCCGATGGCTACAACGAAGTCGCAGGGTCAGATGTCAGAAGTCAGAAGCCGAGAGACACCAGTGCTTTTGCATTATCAACGCCGAAGACAGAAGACTGACGATGGAAGATGTACAGGCCGTCAGAGGGTATGTGCGGCGCAGGGGTCATACTGTGATGGGTGTGGTCTCAAACGGGGCTACCAAAATATACCAGCCCAGTAGTTCGTTGGCAGCAACCACCGTAGCGGATGTCGTCCAGACCCCCCACCTTACTGCCGCAGTGACAACTACGTAGAGCAGCGGCGATACGACACTACACACTCAGCTGAGATGGCAGCACCCAGCACTACAGATACAACGCAGAACTACAAGAAGCACTGTCCAGATGCTATTGTTCCCATCCCTTTAAGACGTCTTATCGGGTCATCAGGTGGAAGGAACCTTAAACCTTAGAATGACACACACACACACGTCTATTCAGTCTCAATTTTTCCTCCAGCAAAAATCCAATTCAATTGCATCAAAACAGAAGTTTCCAATAAAGTTTGCATCATTTAAATTTTAAAAGTTCAAAATATAATGTGTCAGTCAAAATTAGATCAGTTAAAAAAATGACTGCAGTACTCGAGGTAGTTTTGAAAAAGAGGCTAATGACATCACAACTGCATTTTTTCCCATTAAGGTGTCTAATATGGGACACGCATATAAATAATTATACTGTCTCATCACTATTTTTTGTGTGTCAAAATGAAATTGTTTTCTGTACAGGGTAAATCAAGCGTTTGATATGTCAAAATATCTCATTCTATAAAAGTTTCTCACACAAACGTGTATAAATCTCAACTAAAATTCATGAAATTCAACCACAGACAGTCTCAAGCTTTAAGTAGTGGGGTTTTGGCCCTGACCCCTAGCCAGTAGGCGTTTGGAACCCTCTCTCACTCTTGACTTACACTGGTGATGCTTTTCCTCCAGGAATATAGGTAGAGCATCCAGAATGGCCCAATCTGCACTTTCCGGCGAGGTTTCTGAAAACATCATGCAATGCCTGCATAAACATCTGCTGTATTTATATGTAAATTTCTTTCTTTTTTCAGGGCTTAAACAATGACTGACATAGAAGAAGATTTAAGAAAACTTTTGGCAGGAGAGGTGGTGCCTATTCAGGATGTGGATCTGAGATGCAGACAACAATCAAAGGCCGCAGAGAGTAAGCTAGCTGTTGAATACACGTTTTTAGAGGATACTGAACGTTTTTCTTCCTAACCTTTACTGTTTGATAAACCTCTATTATTGGGTACCTATTGGGCCGTATGTTTCTGAGGATAAGTTCTTTCTAACTACAGTCAGAGAATATAGCCTAAAGAGAGTCTACTCTTTATGATTTGTAAAACAGTGTGTGTTTTTTTCTATATTTTGGGAATATAACCCATACCATCACAATTGGGATTTTTATAAAATTGTGAATTTTAGCGTGATTTTCCATAAAATTCGAAAAATATAGTAAAGCATTCCTTTCATAATTGTATATTTAATACTGTTTACTCAGAACCTCAGTCATTGGCACGCTTTAAAAAAACAACTAAAGTAGGAATTTTTCTCATGTTTTTTTCTCGAAATTAGGAACAAAAGATATGTTTTGGCACTGGCAGTATGACCGAATTTTGCCATAAAAAAAGCGAAAAAACACACTGTAAAAAGATACGACAATCTGGCTTTATTTTCACTACCATAGACATTATTTCAAACACAATAATCTTTCCTTTATTGTTATACTGAAGAATAAACACAACAGCAGTTTCTAAGAAATTTATTTAATTTCAAAATAATCAATTGTCGTAAACGTAAATAACTAGCTCCAAATCTAACTGTAAATTATTCTATATTTTACAGGTTTTATGCTCTGTGTAAAACTGCATTGACCAATAAAATAGAAGTTCATTTGCCACTATGTACGGATAAAACTATTTACATTGACGAAATATTAGAGGGTGTATGATGAGGGCTAGGACAGCTTGTTAAGTCCAGCCCTGGACCTCTCTTTTGTGTAGCAATTAGATACTCCGGTTGGAAGAAGATTCCTGTCCCGAATTATTCTGGGGAAGAAGTAGTTCCTGTTTATCTGAGGCTGGGATCTGATAAGCCTCTGGTCTTCCGTCACAACCTCTTATGAGATCAGTTAACACTTAATACCCTTGTCAGTGTTTCGGAGAGTTATGGGGGCGGGGCATACCCAGGGGAATTAGACAAATGTAGATATTGATTATCTAATTCCCATCCCTGGGTAGCAACATGTATATCTAATTTCCCAGGTTGGGAGTTAATATCATTTCATGCATACTGGATACGGTTATCCGCATTTTACATGGGTGATGGTCCTTACACATGGGGAAGATAAAAGTCGTACACTGATTTCAACAATGACAGTTGCATGACGTAATTATGTAAATAAACATGCAAAACGTAGTAGTTGGCAACATCATTGTGCAGAATGTAAATTATATGCAAGAAAAAGAATCAATGATAGCTATCCGGTTCAGATATGGAGAATCCGATCCTCGGTATAACTGTTTTAATGGACGGTGCCTCGGTTCCGATAAAAACAATTATACCTTGACCGTTTTGGAATTCCTGATCTTTACCGGATACCCATGGAAGATTCTTATAATCAAATATCCCCATGTTGGTGGTACCAGGTTCTGTCTAATTTCCTACACCAGTGTCATCATTGTGAGCCTAATAACCACCTAAAGTCTTCATTTCTGTCTATTCCCCAGGGTATCCAACCCCAGTCCCCGGTGGGATAGGTGCATAATCAACAATGAACATTATAATACGTCCTTACACTTCTTTTCTCTTTGGTAATTTAATACAAGTATTGTGATAGTGTTGTAGCTCTACCATACATGTTATATTTTATTTACATTCAGTACATTCCCTAAGCAGCAGACCATTTAATCTTAAAGGGTTGGATGCACTATTTTCAAATAAGGTTTATTTTAAAGGGCTCTGAAAAACTTCGAAAAAAAAGGAAAGATTTATCAAAATGCCATGAAAAATAAAGGAGATATGACCAAAAGAAAGATAAATGGAGGCGGCCATTTTTGGAACGATGACGTCATCACGCCTTTATACCATATATGGCATATTGACAAAATGTCTTTTAAAGCAAAGAAAATCACTGCAAATGAAAAATAAACATACTATATAGTATTAAAATTAGTGTCTCGATTTATTAATCTAGTATCATTTTGACGTGAGGGCTGGCGTGGCGCAGTCGGTAACACAGCGGATTTGTAACCGGATGCCCCGGGTTCAATCCTCCGTGGTGCCACTGAGTTTCGTCAGTGTGTTCTTAGGCAAGACACTTTCCCTTAGCCTCGTCCGTCGGATGGGGACGTAAACCGGGCAGTCCCATGTATCGGTCTATCCTCCAAGCACGTTAAAGTGCCATAGGAATCTATTCCCGGATTCCTATGTATCCTTCCCCTCTCTCTGGGGCAGCTCTAAATAAAAATCAAGATTGCCTTGTGTCCTATTAACCATGTTAACTATAAACAAAATATTACTGACTTTGTAATAAGTGATTATTGTGACTAATGCAATTAACAGATGATTTCAAGCCAATCGTCAAGAAAACAATGACCTACATTGTCATGGCGATCGTATTTAATGAGGAAGGTCGCGTGGCACTGATCCAGGAAGCAAAGAGCAGCTGTCACGGTCTGTGGTACCTTCCAGCTGGTAGGGTGGAGCCAGGAGAAAATTTGGTGGTAGGTCTTTGCCTTTATTATATTTCAATAAAAATGACTGAATTTCCATAGTTTGTATGTTAAAATAAATTCTCAGTTCAATTATTGATCAGTATAATGTACCTAAAAACATATACATTTTAAAGTTTTCTCCTAAAAAATATTGCTCAAAATTTCGAAAATCATGTTATTCAAAACGAAAGAATGGTTCATTTCTCAAATTCAAAGCAATGGGGCTCTTCCCAATTGGGAGAGGAGCCCAATTGTAATTTGACAACTTCTGTTTTAATTTTTATGATGAAACGAACAGTAGTCATCAGAAATAAAAAGAAACAATGAAGCACACTTTTAAAAAACATGCAATAATATGTGTATACGGTTGAATTTGAAGCAGTTTTGCTCTACATAATTATACCCCCACTTGCACAAAGTGAAGTGGGGGCTATATAGGAATCACGTTGTCCATAGCGTCTCGTCGCGTCCAGCCGCATAACACTTTTTTGTCGCATTTTTGCATCCTATATCACGTAACACATTTTTATTACATGCATTCCTCAGACTGTTTTAATGGGTTGTTCCCAAATGTCATATACACATAACACTTGATAACCTTATGTCCCTCTACATCACCCATTGTTGATTGCCTAATTTATTACAGAAATATGGCAATTTGTTTGGCTTAGAATTTAAGCAGGGATAATCATCACCTTCAGTCATGTATGCTTTACAAATTTAATCCATTAAGGCATTAAAATGAATCACTGAGGTTTTAGCTCAACTGAGCGAAGATCTATGAGCTTATGTGATCATTTTCCAGCGCCAGTGTGTGAAAAACAACAATGATTTTGTCTGTGGATCTACTTGGCAGATATTCACCAACATTCAGTTGTAGCAATTTTAACATCAGCCCATCTCAAGTTTGTTCATATGACCTTATACCGACATCTTAACATTTGAAACATATTTCTCCAAAACTAATGGGCAATAACTTTAATAATTAGTAAATGTAGGTTCTATATAATAACTGTAGGTTCCATAATATAACAACTGTAGGTTCTATATAACAACTATAGGTTCTATATAATAACTGTAGGTTCCATAATATAACAACTGTAGGTTCTATATAACAACTGTAGGTTCTATATAACAAACAACTGTAGGTTCTATATAACAACTGTAGGTTCTATATTACAACTGTAGGTTCCATAATATAACAACTGTAGGTTCTATATAACAACTGTAGGTTATATATATAACAACTGTAGGTTCCATAATATAACAACTGTAGGTTCTATATAACAACTGTAGGTTCTATATAACAAACAACTGTAGGTTCTATATAACAAACAACTGTAGGTTCTATAAAACAACTGTAGGTTCTATAAAACAACTGTAGGTTCTATATAACAACTGTATAGGTTTATTGGTTATTTTACTATAGAGCATCCTAATGACACCGAAAATCAGTTAACATTCCCACAGTCATGAATGGCTTCTCCCCAGGCCTAGGGTCAATAGTTCATTAAGCAAATACAGCAAATACAGCAAATACAGCAAATACTAAAAACTTAATAAAATATTGTTCTTCTTCAATAGAATTCATATTTAAGTCCTGTTACAAAGAGGGGGAAATATAGTTTGTTCATACTCAAAAACAGGAGTGTAGCGGAGTCCATCAAGTTATAATTAGGATGTCGAAGGGGGAGGGGTTGTCTCCTGCTTGTGGGGCTGGGAAATTCGAAAATATATATTTTGGACAATTTTTAAAGCATACATATAATCTTTTAAACAAAATGCATTAACGTATCATAAGTAAAATCATGAAAAGACAATTTACTCCTTAAGTTATGGAACCGGGTCATTTCAATATTTCCTCAAAATTAATGATACCGAAAAAAACATACCAGTAACTCCCCGAATTTCTGTTACACTTTGGCATTATGGGAGAATGCTCAGCTACGCCAATGACAAATGTATGGTAAAACCTTAAATAGCACCCATTGTCCTTATGGGTGTGTTCACTGTCTTGTCTGTTGACTTACCAGCTTTATTCAAAATTAAACTTGTAGAATTTTTATAAATGTTAGGCCAAAAATGATTGAGAATATTGAAAAACTGTTTACACTAATGCTTCTACATATTGTGTCACCTGCATAGCACGGCAGACACCTAGGGATCACTTTGGCCATTGTCTGTCGTTTTCATCCATCATCGTCCGTCACACTTTAACCTGCAACCTAACCTTGGTCATAAGTATTTGACCTATGTTCATAAAACTTTACACACATCTTCATCTTAACTCAAGGAATGTTGTTAAACATGTCCAATAACTGACTTTCATTTTGGCAGAGTTATGCCCCTGTCATAAGACTTTAGTTAGAGCTGAAATTAGCACATGGCAGATGACACAAGTGTTCCATGGTTATTCAAATATTTACTGCCTTGTCATGTCTAGTAAATGTTTGCTGCTGGCAATAAGTAGTATATTATACACATTACTAGACATAAATTATTGGCCATATTTTGGCTATAGGATGCAGCAAAGAGAGAGGTTATGGAAGAAGCTGGTATCAATTTTGAACCGAAAACATTACTCAGTTTCAAGATCTTGCGACAGCGGTGCTTTCGTCCAGTATTCGTGGGAAAGTCCATAGGTAGGAATGTCCTAGGAGTGTTGGTTGTTTTATTTCTTAATAACACATTGTGATAGGCTAGATTAGATGTTAGAGTAGATAATACATCCCCTTGCTTCATAGTCGTTGTACATCTGTTAACCTTTCAAAAGTTGAGCTCTCATCAGTGATTTATTACCCGGAAATGGCACACCCATTAGTAATTGGTTACTCCTGCAGGGGTTCATTTATTACCCTGCAAATGAGCTTCCATCAATTATTGATTACTTTGCAATTGACCTCTTTAAATGCAAATTATATCCCCACATCAGTGATTTTTCCATTGGGATTTATTGCCCTGCAATTAGACTCCTATCATTGGTTTATTACCCTGCAGTTACACTCCTATTATTGGCTTATTTACCCTGCAGTTACACTGCTTATTACCCTGCAATTATGCTCCTATTATTGGTTTATTACCCCGCAATTACACTCCTATTATTGGCTTAGTATCCTATCATTGGTTTATTACCCTGCAATTACACTCCTATCAATGGTTTATTACCCTGCAGTTACACTCCTATTATTGGCTTATTACCCTGCAGTTACACTGCTTATTACCCTGCAATTATGTTCCTATTATTGGCTTATTACCCTGCAGTTACACTGCTTATTACCCTGCAATTATGTTCCTATTATTGGCTTATTACCCTGCAATTATGCTCCTATTATTGGTGTATTACCCTGCATTTATGCTCATATCACTGTTTTATTGCCCTGGAATTACACTCCTATTATTGGCTTATTACCCTGTATTTACACTCTTATCATTGGTTTATTATCCTGCAATTACACTCCTATCATTGGTTCATTACCATGCATTTGTGATCCTATTACTGGTTTATTACCCTGCAATTATGCTCCTATTATTGGTTTATTATCCTGCATTTATGCTCCTATCATTGGTTTATTACCCTGGAATTACACTCCTACTATTGGCTTTTTACCCTGCAATTATGCTCCTATAATTCGTTTATTACCCTGAAATTGCACACCTATCAGTGATTTGTTATTTGCAGTTCTGTTCAGTTAGTGAATTATTTCACTGCCATTATTGATTGACAATGGTCCTCTCCGGTCGATTCATTATCCTGCAGTTGTTTTTCCACCAGGGAATTGTTTCTCTTTAACTCACCCCAGGGATATTTTTGCAGCTTCTCTTATCACTGCAGTTTCATCATTTATCACATTGCAGGTTCAATCCCATTTATATATACACACAATACATAGTTCGATCTGTAAGTCAGGATTATTTGAGCCTATTTAACCCTTAACCCGCTAAGCACAACTATAATAGCGTTTGCGTCCATTGTAAACCCAGATCAGGGTGTAGAATGTCTGGTTGCTGATCAGTCATTTTTCCCAAAACACCCCTTTGTCACATAAATGGAATGGTCTTAATTCAAAGAAAGAACAGTCCATTATATTTATGTAGCGGGTTAAGAGTTAAAGTACAATCAACATGTTTTTACACTTGTAAGAAATGCACATATAGTCCCACAAATATTGAATGCCGGGACTCTGTTAATCACCCAATGCGATGTACTTCATCTATGTGAGTTATAACCCTGTTATCACATTTTTTATCCTACACTGTCTTTAAAGGGACACACAGTAATTTAATTTCTGTTAGTTTTTCTACAAACTTACATATTAGCAAATCCTTATTATTGTTTGAATAAGTCCAAGAAAATTAATAATAATATATATATTGGCATGATAATGAAGAGAATTTGAAAACTACAAAATGTATTACCTGTTATTTAATTCTATGCAAGGAGGTTTAAAGTTAAAATGATACTGCATTGATAAACTATGGTGCTAATTTTAATGATTTTTTAATGTTTCAAGATTGCTATATGTCCTTTTAGCATAAGAGATTGCACTATTACTCTGTAATACATTTATTTTCTTTCCATAGTTAGATTTCCAGACAAATTGCATATTTACCTATGTACATGTTTATATACTGAGTTCTGACCATCCTAAATCTCTGATTTGCTAACCATCACATTCTGCAGTTTGTCAAAACAGAACAAAAATAACAGAGAAAAGAAAGTAAAATTGGTAGAGCAGGCAGGGCACGAAAATTCCACTCATCTGCTCGCCATGATGAGTGCTCATTAATGCAGGATGAGTAGAAATTCAGATGAATTTGTTAACAATTTATCAATTTGACCATTTAGATATTGCTTAGGACGAGTACCTCAGAAATAATTTTTCCTGCCCTGTACCAGTATATCATAGGAAACATTTACTTGTAGCCATTCTAACCATTGGCAATAATGCTTACAGGATGGGGTAAAGCGTGAAGTTTTGGAAGAGTCTGGGTTGGAGTTTGAACCACTGTCCGTCACAAGTCTAGAAATATATCACAGTGGGCTTTGGCAACGTATAAATTATTTGGGAAAGGCAACTGGTATGTTGTAGTATAATCATTGCAGGAGCGGATCCAGGATTTGAGATTGGGGCATAATTGAGCAAAACACATACATTTTCAGATATGGTAAGGGCGTATCATGGATCCAAACCTCGAACTGGATCTGTGCCTGTGTTAGCTTGTTAAGCCCATAATAACATAAACCAGATCAATCCCCAGTGCTCCAGATAAGCTTTCAGCACAATTCGTGTTGAACGCATGAAAAAAAAAACATACATTAAGTATTTATATTTAAAATTTAATACGTATTCTTAAAAGCAAGTTTTGGACAAAGCATTAATGTAAACATTTTACTCTATAGTCATTACCATCAAAAATATTGCATATTTCCTCTTCCCCTTACATATTCATTCAACATTGTTTCTGTTTTTAGCTCGACTGATCAGAGATCAGCAGAGCTTATGCCGTGGTGCGGCGTCCGTCCGTCCGTCTGTCCGCCCGAGTTTACAGGAGCGCCTTGTGTGTCTTTTTTTATGTATAAAGTATACTTGTCTGACTTTTTTTTCTTGTGTGACTGACACACAAGCAAGTATGTGTCTATGCGCAGGAAACAGTCTATTTCTTCATTTAAAGCAATAAAAAATTGCAGTCACACAAGGGGAGGGGAGCTTGTGTGACTAAAATGTGTGCAATTGGTAAAAACGACACACAAAATGTCAAAAACAGTCACACAAAGTACGAATGTACACACAAAAAACAGACACACAAGTTTTAGTCACACAAAGCCTGATTTGGTGTACGTCCGTCTGTCCGTAAACTTTTTTTTGTAGCGACTACTCCTCTGAAACTACTGAATGGATTTTCATGAAACTTTACAGAAATGTTGCCCATGAAGTCTAGTTGTTCGTAGCAAAAATTCATGTTGATGTGAAATCCAAGATGGCCGCCAGATCTAAAAATAGGTTTTTAGCGACTACTTCTTGGAAACTATAAGTGATATTGATATGGGACTTTTTCTAAAATGATTAGCATGACATGATGTTGGTCCTTGTCGAAAATCGTTTTGATTCGACGTTAAACATGGCTGCCAGCGGCCATCTTTGTTTACATAGAGTTATATAATAAAAACTTGTAGCGACTACTCCTCTGAAACTACTTGACTGATTTTCATGAAACTTCACAGGAATGTTGCTCTGGATGTCTTATTGATCCTAGCAAAATTTCAGGTCGGCTTGTAAATCAAGATGGCCGCCAAATCTAAAAATAGGTTTTCAAAATACAAGTTTGTAGCGACTACTTCTTGAAAATATAAGTGATATTGATATGGGACTTTTTCTAAAATGATCAGCATGACATGATGTTGAGCCTTGTCAAAAATTGTTTTGATTCGACGTTAAACATGGCTGCCAGTGGCCATCTTTGTTTACATATAGTAATATAGTATAGTTATATAGTAAAAACTTGTAGCGACTACTCCTTTGTAACTACTAGTCGGATTTTCATGAAACTTTACAGGACTGTTGCTCTTAATGTCTTATTTCTTAATGTCTTATTGATCCTAGCAAAATTTCGGATCGGCCAGAAATTCAAGATGGCCGCCACAGCTAAAAATAGATGTTTAAAAAAGAAGTTTGTAGCGACTACGTCTTGAAAACTATAAGTGATATTGATATGGGACTTTTTGTAAAATGATCAGCATGACATGATTGTTATCAGAGTCAAACATTATTTTGATTCGACGTTAAACATGGCTGCCAGTGGCCATCTTTGTTTACATAGAGTTATATGATGAAAACTTGTAGCGACTACTCCTCTGAAACTACTTGACGGATTTTCATGAAACTTCACAGGAATGTTGCTCTTGATGTCTTATTGATCCTAGCAAAATTTCAGTTTGGCCGGAAATTCAAGATGGCTGCCATGGCTAAAAATAGATTTTCAAAATACAAGTTTGTAGCGACTACTTTTTGAAAACTATAAGTGATATTGATATGGGACTTTTTCTAAAACGATCAGTATGAGATGATGTTAGTCCTTGTCAAAAATCGTTTTGATTCGATGTTAAACATGGCTGTCAGCGGTCAACTTTGTTTACATAGAGTTATATAATGAAATCTTGTAGCGACTATTCCTCTGAAACTACTTGACGGATTTTCATGAAACTTTACAGGAATGTTGCTCTTGATGTCTAATTGATCCTAGCAAAATTTCAGGTCGGCCGGAAATTCAAGATGGCCGTCACGGCTAAAAATAATTTTTTCAAAAAACAAGTATGTAGCGACTACTTCCTGAAATCAAAATCAATCAGTAAAGCTTCAAGGTCATTGACCTCTCGTTTTAAATGGCATTAATTTGTGTCAAACTGCTGACAAAAAGGCCTTTTTTTTTTCTTGCAAGCATCTACTAGTAAAAATTATGGAGGCACTTGATTGTCATTCCATACCTCAAACTTCAATAAGCATCTATTGTTGTATGACTGGGCGCACTCTGTTTTCCTAAGCTATTAAGACTAGTATGCGGGAATTTGGTTCTCAGTATGTATCAATGCTTTTTTAATGTAATTTTGTACTCATTAACTTTATTTATAACGCATTTTTGCATTTTAAGCATTTAAAATTATGCATAATTACGCATCTTATCTGGAGCACTGTGTCCCTAGTCCCTATACATATTATAGACATACATAAGGATCAGTGCCATTGGTCAAGGTCATGCACCTTTTGTCTGGTTCATAACTATTAAAAAAATTCAGATATAGTAGGAATTTACTTGATGTGTATATTATCAGTAGATAGTGTTTTGTGTACCATGTTCAAGGTCATGTGTCAAGGTCATGTAAAGTTTGTGTTCATTCCAGTAACTCCTAAACTGTATTGAGATACTGGAATAAAAAACACATTATGTGTGATGTTTCATCTTGTCCGGGTCGTACTGGTAACTAAAAAAACTGATAGAGGGTAATGAGAGAAAGTGCAGAGCACAAGAACAATAACTCTATTTTCATTTAAATTTGAGTAATTGCTCTTTGTAATTCTATACTTATAATTCTTGTCTGAAGCATAACTCAAAAAAATACTAATGGGACTGCAATGATTATTATATAAAGTCGGATTTTTTTTTATTCTAGGAACCCTGTAATACATATTCATTCCTTGAAACATGGGTGGGTTTTCATTTCATGAAACATTTATATTCACTCATAAACAACTGTAGTCAATTTTTCCTTGCAACATTGATAGCCATTCCGTTCTTCTTTCAGGTGGAAAGTTAAAGACACTTGACCAAAAAGACGAAGAGTCATTACAAGCCAAATGGTTCACAGTTAACGATATACTCCTGGGAGGGGTACCTTTAAGGTAAACATTCCATTATTATGTAGAATGTGGACTATTTTGAGTTTCAAAGGAACAAACAGCCTTGAATAACAGACCATAGACATACTTCATGTTTTCAAACTAGAATCAAGCCTTCGGTTCCTCAGTTGGTAGCAACGCTGGTAACTCTGTGGATAAGGCCTTGGCCTTAGAGCGACATGCCTCTATTCCGCGTGGAGGTCTGGCATAGGTCTGATGGGAAACTTCATCTCATCTTCATCTGAGGTTACTGTCCCCATATAAGCTATTGTGATGTGTTAGTGGGACGTACAACCCGATTTCATTTCATTAATTCAGTTGGCATAAATTGCTAATGAAACATTATTTTTTTCAGAAATCTTTTTGTAAAGTGCGTATTTTGAGCAAGACGTAGACACTAAATTGCTGATATTCTTTTTTCAGCATTCTTTGAATATCACATTTGGATCACCATGTTTGTTGTGTTATCACTTTCTATAGCCTTGCATTGCTTTTGTCACTCTCTGATGCCATGCATTACTGTTGCCACTATATCAGGCATATAAATGACATAATTTTAGTGTAACATTATTTGTGAGGCTGTCCACCTACCTTACTTATGTTATATTCTGCACTACCGGTAGTCTGGGGCTCATACAATACAAAGTTTTTTAGCAAGAAACGCCCATTAATTTTACTGATGCCTGCAGCATGTTGTGACTACATTAATTAGACCCAGTGGACGGCAGATATTTTAGATAATAAAGATATGTTATTATTGTAGACACCAAGACTTCTTCAAATCTCTGAAGCTTGCCCAAGCTTACATGGCACAATCAGAGGGAAGCCGCCATCCTGCATACCAAATAGGGATTCAGCCCCATCATAAACTTATTCACAGACCTGTCATAGTCAGACAAGTGGAGGAAGGGTGAGTATGGCTTTAATCTACAATTCGTAGGGGTGTTAATGTATACTAGATTCAGACCCATCATAAACTTCTACACAGACAAGTCAAGGAAAGGCGATTGTGGTTTTACTTTATAAGGTCGTGGGGTTTTTAATTTATACTAGATAGGGACTCAACCTCATCATCATCTAATGTACAGACCTGTAATAGACAGACAGATCAAAGAAGCGCAAGCCTTGCTTAAGTCTTAAATGTGGTGAGGTCATAATGAACAGTAATGTTCATCACCTCCATCATTAATACACAGACCTTTCGCAGTGAGACACACCATAGGAAGAGGGTAATAATAGAATACAAAACTCTTACAGGACACTGCCAGACAAAACACATATTTCAACCATGAATTGCCTGTATATTGAAAATTACATTTAAAAATAAAGTGCAAGACATCACAAACATACATGATTGACAGTATACCGCCTTGAACGATCACCAGAAAAAAGGCATTTAAACCGGTTGTAGTGTTTGCCCTAGTCTCACCTTTTTGTCATCCTGATAAAATGGGACAGTGTAAATAAAGGAATATCCACCAGGCTATCAGCCTATCCTCTTTATACAGCCATGGCATCATTAATAAGATTTATAACTAAAACACAGAGATGATCATGTATATATGAATATAAGACATGAAGATATAGAATGCCATCAATAATGTACTCAAGGACTTGTTAGAAGCTAAAGTAACAAGATAATGAACTTTGTGTGTAGTTAAGGGTGCATTTTGTTGTATTTTAAATCTCGTCCAAACTGTCTGTTTGGTATTCCAAAGGTTTAAAGTTCCCCATCTAGGGCATTTTTTATGCGGTTAATGGTGACGAATGACTGGTCAGATGGAAATACTTAATGCTCAGCTTTTATTCAGAATTCATGTACCTGTAGGATTTTCAAGACACCAAGCAAAACATCTTCCATGGAAAACTCTCAGTGTTTAGCAGCAATGAAGTTTTTATTTATACTCGTGTGGCACTTTTTGCTAGTTTTCCAAAGAAGATTAATGTTGAGTCAACTCTAGTGTTCTAGACATGTACAAGAATTAATTCCATTGACAAGATCTGCCATACAGGAATCTAAATTGCTAAAGATACGATTTATGTTACAGATCTACAGAAATGCTAGTTTTCAAGAAGAATGGCTCCTGTATACCAAGCTGGTGTATGAATCCACAGGACGCCGGCATTGTGCAATCCTTACATTTTGTGTTCAAGGTAGGTGTGCAAGACTGCAATATTTTTTAAATCTAATCAGAATTGAAATTGTTATATGTTTGTTCTAAATACTTTTAATACAATCATGTTCTTGTTTCACAGAGTTTGAATCTTAAAATTTAAGGTGAAATCATGTTAAATTACTAAACAAATTTAAGCAATGGTATTTTGTCTGTCTGTCATCCATTGTCTGTTGAAAATTACAAAATATTGACATCTTGATGGTTAGTGTAATGAAAATTGGTCACAAAGTTCCTCTGGTTTCGTATTTTGAAGAGTTGGCCCCTGCTACTTTTAATCTGTAACTACTGGGCCAGTTTTATAATTAAATTTAACATTTATGTTCCTTTGGTGGCTGGGTTGGACTTCTATCAAGTTTGTAGTGCTTTTCGCCATTTTCTGATTTTCAAAATGGCCACCAATACATTTTAGAGTTAAATAGGGAAAAACAAAAATGTGCAATTCGGAACTGCTCGACAGATTTCATTAAAACTTAGCCACCATGTTCCTTTAGTGTAGCTCTTCCACATGTGTGTTACTTGTTGCTGTTCTCTATCCAAGATGGCTTTCTTACTAAAAACAGACCAATTATGGACATTTCAAGTGACGTCTCTTCTGCAACCGCTTATTTCATTCTTATAAAAAATTGTTTGCAGTTTCCACAAGTTAACTTTTATCAACACTGTGTTTTTGGTCATCGTAAAATATTAAAGATGGCCACCAAAGCATTGCATGTTGCATAGAGTTATAAAGAGAAATGTAAAAATGTCTATTTCTCTGTCTACATGAGTTACATGATGGTAAAAGCTTTCAAAGATGACCGGCATTATAAACAGAGAAATTTAAACATCGCCTTTAATTCATACATCTTGCTACTTTTTATCATAGTGTGGTCAATCCCACATGAGTTAGCTTTATTGGCAGAACGCCTGTAGAACATATGGGATAGAGAGTTGTCCATCAACATCGTTGTTCACTAACTTTTGCTTCCTTTTGCTTCATTAACATGATAGGGCCTTCATTTTTCATTCTACCTTTTCCAAATTGGCCAGATTGTTGATATTGAAAACCAGTCAGATCAAACCAGTAATTGTTGATTGCCTAATTTATTACACAGTTATGGCCTTTTGTTTCACTACAATTTTCTACTCTAATGGTGTATAATGAACTTCATGTGATTTTCACTTTAAAAGTTCCATGGATTGTTATTACACTTTCTTGGCATACATGATGATATCGAAGGTTTTCGATTCTGATTTTTTTTTTTACAGAATTATGGACCTTTGTTTTTCCCTGGAATTGTTTTCACATTAAAAAATTGACTAGGAGTTTAGATATTTATCAATCTTGATTTTCCCCATTCTCCTCGACTATATAAAAAAAGCGAGGGTATGCTTTACCTTCAGTGATAAGTTTTCGTGTGCCTCGTTTACACAATAGATCCTTTATTTTTCTTTCAATCTTTACCGAACTTGGCCAAATTGTCGATATCAATGAAAGCTTGGACAAATTAAAAAAACTGACCAGATCGGACCAATATCAATGGTCCGTTGATTTTCTTAAATATGATATATTTTGCCTCGTTAACATGATAGGGCCTTCATTTTTTATTTGATCTTTACTAAACTTGGCCATATTGTTGATATCCATGAAAGCTCGAACAAGTTAAAAAAAAACAGCCAGATCGAATCAGTAACACAGGAGTTTTGGCTCTTTATTTTTTTAAATATGCTACATATGATAAGGCCTTCATTTATCATCTGATCTTTGCCAGACTTGGTTTGCTATATCCTCATCTCATTCCATATTCATTCCACCACCCAAAGATTGTACAGCCAGTAGAGCGATACAGGCCCTCTTGGGTCTCTTATTCAAATAATAAATTACACTTGTGCATGTTTGAGACTTTTTGTGTCATCTTCGTAGCATGGCAGACACCTAGGGATCACTTTGTCATCCATTCGTCTGTCTCCTTCGTCCGTCACACTTTGACCTGCAACCTAACCTTGGCCAAAACTTGAAAAATATTTGACCTATGTTCATGAAACTTCACACACCTATTCATCTCAACCGAAGAAGTGTTGTTGTGCATGTCCAATAACTCTGACATTCATTTGGCAGAGTAATTGCCCTTTTCATAAAACTCTTTAACCTGCAACCTAACCAAGCTCATAACTGACCATAACATCAAAAGTATTTGACCTATGTTCATGAAACTGCACACACATATTCATCTTACCACACAGAATATTGTTACCCATGACCATTTCTCTGACTTTCACTTCAACAGAGTTATGCCTCTTTTCATAAAATGTTAACCTGTAACCTAACCAAGGTCATAACTGGCCATAACTTGAAAATGATTTGACCTATGTTCCTGAAACTTCACACCGGTCTTCATCTTAACCACAGGAATGTTGTTACAAATGTCCAATAACTCTGACTTTCATCTTGGCAGAGTTATGCCCCTTTTCATAAAACTTTAACCTGAAACTTAACCTAGCTCATATGGCTGTTCCAGGAAAAAAGGCCTGGGGGGGGTCGCGGTCGGAACGAAAAAGAATTAAAAATCTCCGGGTGGGGGGTGTCAGAAGAATTCTAATTATATGGGTTGGGGGTGTCAGAAGAATTCGAATTATGTGGGTGGGGGGTGAAATGTAAATCGTATTGAGTTGTTGGAGGGTGTACATACATGTGATACCTCACGGCGTGAGATAAAATCTCACGGAATTCTAACCCTCCTCCCGGCCCCACGGAATTGTGTGAAAAACTCCCGTAAAATTGCTAAAATCGATTTTTGTATGTTAGCAGATGTTGCTTCTAAAAATAGAATGAATTCAAGAACGACAACTCCTACGAAATTTCTTACTTCGTACTCAATAGGTTCGTACTATTTTACATTGTACTCAATTTGATTCATACTATCGGTTATTTTCCAGAGGAGAAGTTATTAGGCAGCCAACCGTGCAGCCGTCTTTTGCACGGCCGTTTTTGAAAAATTGCGGCCAATATTTGGTGGTGTGGGTGGGGTAAAAATTTTCAATTTTTTTTTTTTTTTTTTAAACGCTTACTTTCTCAATATTTTTATGTTTTGTAAGTACGAAAATATAACAACAAACTTTAAAAGGACACTGTCTGTAAGTATTAAAGCACATTATTGAGCATAACCAAATAACAGAGAAATGTTTATCAATTGTTATTAAATAAAACAGGATTGTTTTCTTTATGAATATGGACCCAGGCCTACAGGATTGTTCTTTATGGATATGGACCCAGGCCTACAAGATTGTTTTCTTTATGGATATGGACCCAGGCCTACAGGATTGTTTTCTTTATGAATATGGACCCAGGCCTACAGGATTGTTTTCTTTAAGAATATGGACCCAGGCCTACAGGATTGTTTTCTTTATGAATATGGACCCAGGCCTACAGGATTGTTTTCTTTATGAATATGGACCCATGCCTACAGGATTGTTTTCTTTATGAATATGGACCCAGGCCTACAAGATTGTTTTCTTTATGAATATGGACCCAGGCCTACAGGATTGTTTTCTTTATGGATATGGACCCAGGCCTACAAGATTGTTTTCTTTATGGATATGGACCCAGTCCAACAGGATTGTTTTCTTTATGAATATGGACCCAGGCCTACAGGATTGTTTTCTTTATGGATATGGACCCAGGCCTACAGGATTGTTTTCTTTATGAATATGGACCCAAGCCTACAGGATTGTTTTTTTTATGAATATGGACCCAGGCCTACAATATTGTTTTCTTTATGGATATGGACCCAGGCCTACAGGATTGTTTTCTTTATGAATATGGACCCAGGCCTACAGGATTGTTTTCTTTATGAATATGAACCCAGGCCTACAGGATTGTTTTCTTAATGAATATGGACCCAGGCCTACAAGATTGTTTTCTTTATGAATATGGACCCAGACCTACAGGATTGTTTTCTTTATGGATATGGACCCAGGCCTACAGGATTGTTATCTTTATGAATATGGACCCAGGCCTACAGGATTGTTTTCTTTATGAATATGGACCCAGGTCTACAGGATTGTTTTCTTTATGAGTATGGACCCAGGCCTACAGGATTGTTTTCTTTATGAATATGGACCAAGGCCTATGGACCCAGGCCTACAAGATTGTTTTCTTTATGAATATGGACCCAGGTCTACAGGATTGTTTTCTTTATGGATATGGACCCAGGCCTACAGGATTGTTTTCTTTATGAATGTGGACCCAGGCCTACAGGATTGTTTTCTTTATGAATATGGACCCAGGCCTACAGGATTGTTTTCTTTATGAATATGGACCCAGGCCTACAGGATTGTTTTCTTTATGAATATGGACCCAGGCCTACAAGATTGTTTTCTTTATGAATATAGACCCTATCCTCAGGTCCATATTCATTGTTACCGCTAGGAAAAAGCTTATCTGGAGCACTGATTATAAGAGTGATTTGAAGGTCAATTTATCAAATTTACTAAATTTGTAAAAAGTTCTAATTCTTTGGGTGGGGGTTCTTGGCGAATTCAAATTCTGTGGGTGGGGGGTCGAAAATAATTCGAATTCTGTGGGTGTTTTTTTTTTTTTTGACTGTCGTTCTTTCCCCCCCAGGCCTTTTTTCCTGGAACAGCCCTTATCAATAATCCAGTGCAGATTTATGCCACTTTTTATAAACTTTAAGACTTAGAAAAAAACACAGCCCCATTATTCATGAAGGATTGCATCCCTTGTCTTCAAACTTTATAGTTAGATTGTACTTGATGAAATAAGCACATGGCAGGCAACACCCTTCTGATGTTTATATTACTTCTTTTACAGGAGGCATTGGGCTTGTCATTTCCCCAAGGTTCATTTTCCTCATCTGTAAGAGGCCTTCTGACAGTGGAGCATTGTGGGGTCCCTGCTGGAGAGCATGATGGGATATGTTTGACATCCGTTGTCATGGTGCCTAGTGACTTTCAAGATACTGATGTGGCAGATACTAATTACGAGTGGCATGCAATCACAAACCAAGATGTTCTTGCAGAATTCAACAGAAGATTATCAAAAGAAAACCTGCTTATACCAATCTTAATGTGATGGTGTTTTTGTTCTAGCAATTTATATAATATATATTTATAAATAGTGTGGTTTGAACACCACTTTAGCGTGTGAATCTATTACAAGGTGAACTGTATTGAATTGTTTAAAATTTTTGATGGTATATTTTTTGTTGCAATGCATCAGCAGAGCCATTTAATGTAATTTTTGACATTCAAAAGATTTATACATGTACAGTTGCAAATGTCAACATTTCCATATCGGTACTGGGCCTGTATTCATAAAGCATATATAGTTAAAATGTATAGATATTTTCTTGAAAATCAAAAGTTTAGTATATATTGCAAGACATACATTCCAGAAAGCTTTCGGTGCTTTTGAAGGTTTCATCAATTATTTATCAATTGATATGAATTTAAGGCTAAATAAGTTTTAACTGAAGTAGAAATAGACTGAAAAATGTCGAAAATACTTTATGAATAGTACAACATCTTAACCTATTTAAAAGGGCTCAAAGATGACTCATCATAGGGACATGTCGTCACATACAGGTCCTTATATTTATATCCAACACAAGTTAAAGATCTCTTCCATAACATACTTTTATTACTTGCATTCCTCAGTTTTGAATGGGTTGTTCTCAAACTTCATATACACATAACAACTGATGACCTTAGGTCCCTTTACATCACCCATTGTTGATTTATTACAGAATTATGGCTTTTTGTTTGACTTAGATTTTAAGCGGGGGTATTCATCACCTTCAGTGATAGTTCTAGTTCTATCTAAATTGTGAGTTAAAGTCAGTTATACAGGTATCCTGTATATGCTGTGGAATTTTATTCAGATTTAGTGTAAGGAAATGTTACTCATCCAGATTTAGTTTATCAAAATGTTACTCATTCAGATTAGTATATCGAAATGTTACTCATTCAGATTAAGGATATTAAATGTTATTAATTCAGATTTAGGGTATTAAATGTTACACAATCAGATTAAGGATATTAAATGTTACACATTCAGATTAAGGATATTAAATGTTAGTTATTATGTTACTCATTCAGATTAAGGATATTAAATGTTACACATTCAGATTAAGGATATTAAATGTTACACATTCAGATTAAGGATATTAAATGTTATTAATTCAGATTAAGGATATTAAATGTTACACATTCAGATTAAGGATATTAAATGTTACTCATTCGGATTAAGGATATTAAATGTTATTAATTCAGATTAAGGATATTAAATGTTACACATTCAGATTAAGGATATTAAATGTTACTCATTCGGATTAAGGATATTAAATGTTACACATTCAGATTAAGGATATTAAATGTTACACATTCAGATTAAGGATATTAAATGTTACTCATTCAGATTAAGGATATTAAATGTTACACATTCAGATTAAGGATATTAAATGTTACACATTCAGATTAAGGATATTAAATGTTACACATTCAGATTAAGGATATTAAATGTTACTCATTCAGATTAAGGATATTAAATGTTATTAATTCAGATTAAGGATATTAAATGTTACACATTCAGATTAAGGATATTAAATGTTACACATTCAGATTAAGCATATTAAATGTTATTAATTCAGATTAAGGATATTAAATGTTACTCATTCAGATTAAGGATATTAAATGTTACTCATTCCGATTTAGTGTATGGAAAGGTTACTCATTCAGATTTAGTGTATGGAAAGGTTACTCATTCAGATTTAGTGTATGGAAAGGTTACTCATTCAGATTTAGTGTATGGAAAGGTTACTCATTCAGATTTAGTGTATGGAAAGGTTACTCATTCAGATTTAGTGTATGGAAAGGTTACTCATTCAGATTTAGTGTATGGAAAGGTTACTCATTCAGGTTTAATATATCAAAATATTCCTCATGTCGATTTTTTTGTCATAAACGTAATATCTTTACGTTGCCAAATAAATGTAATCAGTGTAATTGTTACTTCCATGTTTTGTATTTATCAATTTATTTTATAATGAAAATGTTAATTTTAATTTTATATTTACAGTGTGTTCATGAGACTAATAAAAGCATTAATTTTATATCTGTATACAATAAACTTACAAAAAACAAATCAACTTTTAATTCCTTGTCCAGCCGTCATGGTTTGTGTCTTCCCCGTATCTTCTAAAACAACAACCTGATTTGGACTTCCCTTTGCATAACTGCTTTACATCACCGAGTATGGACTGTCACATTCCAATGAGCAGATATGGATTTTGTATTACCTCAATGCTTATCACATCATGATGACACATCGCACAACTCCCCTGTGTCAAGGTAAAGTTTTGCCATGCAGGGGTATTCTTCACAAAGTCTCGTTTTATTATTAATGTAAAATGTGCAAACTCAGTCCTTTGACAAATTCAATGTTGCATTATGTTTCAGATATATTTAACAAAGGAAAATGTTTTTTACAGGAAGAACATCAGGCTTTTTAATCTTATATTTTAACAAGAGGCCCAAGAGGGCCTGTGGACGCTCTACTGGCTAATATGGCTCTTATGACATCAATGAAGCAAGTGACTATCGTTTTAAAGAGGCAAAATATAGCCATAACTCCGCCATTACTGGTCTGATCTGGCTGGTTTTCCAAGTCAATAAAAAAAAAAAAAAAAAAATAAAAATAAAAAATAAAAATAATTAAAAAAACTGAAAAAAAAAAAATAATAAAAAAATAAAAAAAAAACATTTAAAACAAAATAATAAAAAAAAATAAAAAATAAAAAATAAAAAAAAAAATATTAAAAAGTAAAGAAATTAAAAAAATTAAAACAAGCATTGATGTACAACTGTGACCCCCGCGGGGCGGTGCCAGATGTGACCCCATTTGTGTCACCATTTGAACAAAATTGGTAAAGGACCATAAGCTTATAGCAACAGCAAAATATTAGACCTCTGGCTCTTGCAGTTTCCGAGAAGAAGATTTTTTAAGTCTTTTTTCCTATACATGTCTATGTAAAACATGTGACTCTTGGGGCGGGTCAAATGTGACCCCAGGGTCACCATTTGAACAAAGTTGGTAAAGGACCATAAGCTTATAATAAATGTAAAATATCAAACCTCTGGCTCTTGAAGTTTCCGAGAAGAAGATTTTTTATAAAAAAATCCTATATAAGTCTATGTAAAACTGTGACCCTCGGGGCGGGGACAAATTTGACCCCAGGGTCCCCATTTGAACAAACTGAGTAGAGGACCAAAAGCTGATGCTACATGTAATACATGAGAGCTCTGTGCCATGTGGTTCCAGAGAAGATTTTTTTCAGTTTTTCCCTATACAAGCCTATGTAAAACTGTGACCCCCGGGGTGGGGCCAAATGTAACCCCTGGGTCACCATTTGAACAAACTTGGTAGAGGACCACAAGCTTATAGCAAACGCAAAATATTAAACCTCTGGCTCTTGCAGTTTCAGAGAAGAAGATTTTTTAAGTTTTTCCCTATACATGTCTATGTAAAACATGTGACCCTTGGGGCGGGGCCAAATGTGACCCGAGGGTCATCATTTGAACAAACTTGGTAAAGGACCATAAGCTTATAGTAAATGCAAAATATCAAACCTCTGGCTGTTGTAGTTTCCGAGAAGAAGATTTAAAAAAAAAAATCCTATATAAGTATGTAAAACTGTGACCCCCGGGGCGGGAACAAATTTGACCCCAGGGTCACCATTTGAACAAACTTAGTAGAGGACCATAAGCTGATGCTACATGTAATACATGAGAGCTCTGTGCCTTGTGGTTTCAGAAAAGAAGATTTTTTTTTTTTTCCCCCCTATATGTCTATATGAAAAACATGCAAAATCTCAATATACAAACTTTGGACCCCCGGGGCACGGCCATTTTTGACCCCGGGGACTTTATTTGAACAATCTTGATAGTCTAGGCCTTGGCGATCATTTTAAAAGAAAAACTGTTGAAATCTGTCCAGCGGTTCTGGAGAAGAAGATTTTTTAAGGTTTCGACCATATATGGTAATGGCAGCCATCTTGGATGTAGCGCTGACCTAATTTTAACAAATCTAAAAAGCATTCATCTAAGGATCATCCATGTGAAGTTTGGTCAAAATTAGCCAAGCGGTTTCTGAGAAGAAGTCGTTTGAAGAAAAGTTAACGGACGACGGACGACGGACGGACGACGGAAGACGGACAACACACCATCCCATAAGCTCTGCTGGCCCTTGGCCAGTAGAGCTAAAAATTGAATCGTTCCAATTCATGATAAAAATGTCATATCCATCAAAAGGTTCTGTTAGCATTGATTGTATGTGGTGAATAATGTATTCAAATCCGAATATATATTATAAGGAATATGTAAAACATAACAAAATCCTTACTTTTCGTTCTTATATTTTAATATGTCATATGTCCAGCTTTCAATGACATTTTTTTTACTCTCACAAACCTGGTTTACCATTATCAGAAGTAATGATTTTACTCTGGCAAATATACCGAAAGGAAAAAGAAACGCGACACGGGAATTTCCGCTATATATTGTATATACAGCACACTTAATTCCATCATTATATATTCCTAGGAAATCCCAAGATGTTTTGTAAAAACAAAAGTTGCAGTTAGTTAGAGAAAGGACACAACTGTGATGCTGTAGACGTTTTAATCACTTTACACGTAACAAGAAATTAATAAATGTTGAAGTTCCACTTTGAAAAATGGAGCCAGTTCAGTACTGTATTTAACGTAAGAATTTGCAAAATTTTGCATCCTAAGTTTGCTCAAATGCTTGAGCCAAACGCGTACTCGTCAATAATGAAACTTTGCAGGAATACTATTTGCTGTGTTACGTGTTGTTTTAGTCTTCTTTCCGAACGGAAAGATCTTACGTAGCCATGTACCATTTGATTAATAGCAGCATATTGTACATACAGTATATAGCGGAAATTCCCATGTCGCGTTTCTTTTTCCTTTCAGTATATATATTTGAGCAAGATAATGTGTTTTGGTATTCCTGTCTGGCATGATGCTAATCATCCTTTGGTTACCTTTCCCGAAGTACTCCTTATGAAAATAGAATATGATTTTGTGCAATACTCACCTCTAATTAGTGCATACTGAGGCCTAGTAATCCATATTTGGAATATTATAAGAGGTGCTTTTCTACTGAACGACACATTTCGTAATGCTCATATCCACAAATTTGCATTTTTCTCAATGATGTTATTTAGCAAATTGATCCAATAGAAGTTAAACTACAAAATAATCTTTCTTCACTGATTTTTCTGCTGTTTGTCAGTAAACAAGAAGCATTCACGGACAACAAGACCCCCTCCATGCCCAACCCCCACCAATTATTAAATCTGACTTAAACCTATACTGAGTGTTAAGTTAAATGGAATGTAAATTCTCAGAGGCTGTATTTTTTAACCCAGACTGAAATCTTGACATTTTGATATTGTTATCAGGGCAGAAAAAATTGTTTCTGAGTTACTTGTCCTACGTTATATTTGAATGGTCAAATTGATAAAATAGTTAAAAGAATTATCTGAATTTATATCGTCCTGCATCAATGAGCACTCGACATGTCGAGCAGACTTGTGGAATTTTCGTGCCCTGATAATGGTAAGCTGATGCTTGTCGATTACAAATGCAAAGTTGATGTAATAATTTAGAAATATAAACTTAAGGGAAATTTAAGTTTTTGCGTTTAGTTGTCAGACTTGCAGACGGACACTATACTCTATATCATCCTCCTCTGGGGGCGGTGTGGGATAAAAAATATCCATTTTATCCATCCATTTTTCATCTACCATCAATAGCGTTCTTGTACAACTACAGGGTAGAGCTCAACCTCAGACTGACACCGCCTTGCTATCATCTATCTCGCCTATCTCTGTGCTTCTGTGAGTCACGATCTCTGTCTCTGTCCCTATGTTTATCACTTCTCTCCCTATCGCTATCCCTATATTTATCCTCTCTGTCCCTGTATTTATCACTTCTCTCACTGTCCCTATATTTATCATCTCTACCTTTACTATATTTATCTTCCCGGTCTTTACTATATTTATTCTCTCTATCTTTACTATATTTATCGTCTCTGTCTTTGTTATATCTGTCAACCTTTTGTCGATATTTCTCATCTCGGTCTCTATATTTCTCTGGGGACCTAGATTTATTTCTCCGTGAACGGATGTCTTCATGCGGACTTTCCGACTTCTTCCGTCTGACTTTCTTTGGTTTTGAAGACTGAAAAAACAAACATATACTTTTAGCTGTATAGATGAAGCATTGGAAATTTAAAACGCAGCTTGACATTTACCTAGTTACACATACAAGTGGTTAATGGTCCACATTAAAAGGGCACAAGGCAATCTTCAAGCAAATATCATGCATCAAAACTATCACCTCGGTTTATTAATCCAGTATTATTTTGACTTTACCACTGCATGCAAACAATTAAATACAATTTTGGAATTATGAATTTGCCTTTATAATTCTATCTTCAAGACTTGGCTTTTAAATGATCTGTTATTGGTGCAATAGTGGGACGGACGGATGGACGAAGCGGCAACAATATGCTGTCCCGAAAATTTCGGGGAGCATAAAAATATGTATACTTCATGGCAGTACTGCTTTATGACAGTAAAGGATTTTGCATTCATTTGCAGTGATTTTCTTTGCTTTAAAATGATATTTATCAATATTCCATTCATGGTAATTTTGAACTATGATGTCATAGTTCTCAAAATGGCAGCTCCCATATATCCGTTTTAGAACAACCTTCAAATGGGCATATATTTTTTGTTTATCATCCGATATTGGTAAATCTTTCACCTTTTACAAGTTTTGCAGAACTCCCAATAACAGAGTTTGTTTGGCTGTGTCACTTCATTCCCTTTTACAGGACTGTCCAACATGAATCTGCCAAGCAGAGATAAATCAGCCTGCCTCCAAACAGAGTTTCCAGAATTTTATATGTATTGGAAGCAGTGATTGATAATGAGATGTCAATTATAAAGTTTTAATATTAAAGGGGCTAGCCTCCAAAATTTAATCAGATGATCAATAAAATAAGACTTAAAATAGCTTTCGAGAATAAATTACACGACAAATACATCGTTATCCCCCTCGTCCGACACCAAAATGTGTTTTGTTATGTTGTCTAAATTTCTCTTGTTATGTATTCCTGCACTTCTTGCAGAACTACAGTTAGACCAAGTTTTATATCGTAATATATAGAGAATCTTTAATACACGAGTACTCATTCGTTATTGAATTTATTAAACGAGTTGGCAAAATGATATAATGCAAGACTCTTGGCGAGCATTATATCGTTTTTGCTAACGAGTTTAATAAATTCAATAGTGAATGAGAACGAATGTTAGATTCTATTTATCACATAACTCACATACAGACTTTTATTGCATTTTGCCTGTCGCTTTTAATAACATGTGAAACCCACATAATTGAATTGGGGTTTTAAGGCGCACCAACACATGAAAAGGTTATATGGCGCCTAAAAGGCATGAACATGCCAGGCTCATCTTCCATGTACATCGAGATAAAATATGGAAAATGGGCCTAGAACCTTCTCACCCTGAACTGCAGAGTTGCTGCAAATTCTATCGTAGGAACTCCATTTACGCTGGAGCCACGTTATTGTTTTTCTGCCACTGCTCTTTTGATGCAAGCGAGATAGCACCTGAAACAGTGCAGGGATCATGATGAAGACCTTTAATGAACATGAACAAAAAATGATAAAATGAACATGAATTTGGGGGGATTCTACCTCTCTGCCTATCCCTCCAAAGGGATCTGCAGTGGCCCTATTCTTTGCCCCGTGACCAAACGGGGCCCCCGAGAACCACACGGGGGAGAAACCGACATAAACCGTGGGAATTGGATCATAGTCATTATCGATTTTTTTTGACAGCGCATACTAGGCTCATTTGCATACTTATATAACTATTGGTATATCGAAAATATAGAATGGTGTTATTCCACTCCCACACTGTAAGTTATGTGATAAATTAGAAATACACAATACATGTTTAATACTACAAACTTTTAGGAAAGTTGATTTTGAGTTGTCATTATTAAAAACAATTATTAGTACTATTATTTAGTATGATAATTTTGTACAACTACGTCTATTAAACAACAGTTTTCCATAAAAAACAACAATGGAGGCTTTTGATGTGTTGCAAAATGACCCTTTTATGAAGGTCAAGGTCACACTAGGAGGTTAAATGTGGATTTTCTTGCATACTGGATAAGGTTATCCGCCTTTTACATGGGTGATGGAAAGCTTGATCAGTGCTCCAAGGAAAAACAAATACCGTATTTGTCGGCCTATAGCGCACATGCGCATATAACGCGCACCCCGACTTTGGGCCTGAAATCCTTGGAAAAAAACTTTTTGTTATGTATTGTAGCTTTCAATTTCAGGACAGCAGAGCGCCATTTTGAATCATTGACCAAAGAGAAAATGTAAAACAAATTTTAATTGGCTAAAACAAGCTGCATGTTAGACTGTGTTTTTTTACTCAAGTGTAAATAAACTTAACTGTTGAGTCTACTTTTGTTGTTTACTCAAATTTCAATAAAATAAAAATCCCAGGTTATTAACTCTTGCTTGTCAATTTAAAGGTGTTGACAATTTGAAGGTGTTGACAGTTTGAGAGGTTTCTCGAAATGAGATGCTTTGTCTTGTGGCATCACTATTAAACGCATTTTCCTAACAAATTGTGTCAGCACCTACTCAAACTTCTGAAGTAATCAAGGACAATTAAGGAATTGACATTTTTCTGTGTACATGTATTGTTACATGTTTGTTTAATAATCACCATAGTCATCGTTGTTTGCGGTCAGATTAGCAAAAACCAAACACTTCACACATTTTCCCAGTCAATTAAACCCTTTATGAATAATCAAGATTTTACGTTGTCAAAATTCAGACTTTAACAAATAAATATGTGCGGTAAATGTACCCGGTAGTCGTCGTTAGGAAGAAAACATAATATTCTATTCTATTCTATTCACGGTAAACCCGTCTACGTAAAACGGAAACCACAGCCTCGTTATCATTTCACTTTGCCGATTGATGTAAACAATGATATTTTTCAACATTTCAATGGTATTTTCTCAACAATAATCAACATAAAACAAGGTAAAGTTTGATTTCAATATTTTTATTGATAATAAGCATATAGCATACAACGCATTTTATTGAAACAATAGAAACAAGCCAACTTTTGTTCGATTCAATCTCTCTAGTAAACAGTCGGTCTTGCGACTTTTTGAAACCCACAAAACTTCTCATCTTGGCTGGAAAAAAAAGAGTAAAACATCACTTGTTGCTTAAACCGCGCACCCCAACTTCAGCCACAGAATCTGGGGTAAAAAGGTGCGCGCTATAGGCCGAGGAATACGGTAATAGGGGACTAGCCCAGGGCTAGTGGGTCCTGAAAATGCAATAGCCCTGATTTTTTTTGTCACAAGCCCGATTCTTTTACTTGCCTTAAAAAATAAAAATAATGTGTCTATTTGTTTCTGACTTTGTCAGTTACCATTTATCTTGTTTGGAAATATTTTTACGTATCTTTTGTTAAAATTTTAAATTTATTTAAATGAACCAGCTCACTGAGGCCAGACTCTATCTATTACTTATACCCAGCTGACGATATCTCAATATGTTAAAGCTGCTTCTGATTTTAACGGATTCAGATACTCATTATAAATATAATTCATTAAATACTGAGAAAATTAAAAATTAAGTAATTCTTATCTACTCATAACCAATTAATGTATGTTGAAGTTGTAATGGTTACCATTGAGTGAAACAGTAGGAATGGTTAGATAGAACAACTTTGGATGTCCGGAAGTTTTAGAGGTTTAAGTTATTTTTTATCATTACTGTACCCCACCCACAAATTATTTCAATTCCAATTCCCCCAGGAACGCATTTTAATCAGCAGAAAATATTGGAAAATAAAAATATTATTTGGCCTTTTATTCATCTTTAAATTCGTTCTTTGTTTCTGTGTGTGTTTGTGGTTGACTGTCGTCCTTGAATGGTGCTTTTCCTGTTCAATTTTTATATCTATATGTTATTATAAAGTGGTTACAAATATAACTGTTTTTGAAATTTATTAACAAAGAAACCAATATTTTTTTCTCACAAATATATTTCCGTGTATGAAGTATTTCAGATCGCGGGAGTTCTTTCCCCTGAGTTAAAGATTTTTAAATGTTATCTAAGTATTAATATACTTCGCCTTTTGCAGTTTCATATCAAACATGCTTCCATTATCAAAAATCCATCGTCTTTTTATTCATCAAAAGTCCCCGACAATTTGTCAAATCAGTGTAATTGCCTATTGATCGGGCTGTTTGTAATCGTACGAGTCAGTACCGCCATTTGAGCTGACCCGTGACGAACATGTGATCAATCAGTAGTATTTTTAAAATTTGGCTTCATTGGCTAATCGACCCGAGTTGAAATACACACATCAACTGATTGGATAATCAATGCGGATCATCAAGTATGTTACTTGGAAGAGGAACTTCGGTTTTGTTTTGATGTTGAAAATCGGCTATGCGCGGTGAATACTTATTGAATTACCCAAGCGAGTGCAATTAACAGATTATGAAGCGTTTGGGGATGTTTTATGACAGGTGCCTGACTGGCGCGTGTTTTTTATACACATAGATTGTGTCAAGGATAATTAAGGCAGGGTGGGGGGGGGGGGGGGGGGGGGGGGGTATTTTTGAGGGGCAACCCAATTTCTGGAGCCCTGCTAATCTTCACATGGAGGAAGATAAAAGTCGCGCTCTGATATCAAAAATGACAGTTGCATGACGTCATTGTGTAAATAAACATCCAAGTCATAAGTAGTTGGTGACATCAATGCACAGAATGTAAATGATATGCAAAAAAAAGAATCGATCATGGGTATCTGGTTCTGATGGGGAAATTCCAACCCTCGGTATAACTGTTTTAATCATACCTCGTGTTGGAATTCTCGATCTTCAATGGATACCCATGAAAGATTCTTATATTCCAATCATCCATCAGTTTTTTAGAGTTTTTTCATTAATTATGTTTACCTTTTCTTGTTCGCTGTCACCTGAACTGTCTCTCCGTGCCTTGTGCTTCTTCTTTTTCCTTTTCTTTTTCGCCTTGTCGGTGTCCGAGTCCTCTTCCTCATATACAAGATCATATTTACTGGCACAGGTTAAAGAACATACAAACTGAAAACTGTGTATTGTGATCAAATGCAATTTATATTACTTGTCAGATTATAGAGGGACCTCAATCATAGATGTATGTTTAAAATATACATTTAGATTGTCTTAATAATGTGGTCAATATATTTTATTCAATATTTTATTTTATTGCATGACATGATACATGCAATGAGATATGTGGGAGTTTATTTCGATAAAAAGGGATATCAGTTTTTGATCTTCTTAAGATATAATTCGCCATACTAAAGTTTTAGTTGTCAATCCAAAGAAGAGATTTTTTTTCTAAGTTTAATACTCCCTTTATGAACAATCATTTGAACGTATGTTATGTAAAGGATACGTGTCTCTCCTAGAGTTGTCCTTGATTCTGTAGTTCGATGCAAAATCATCCTTTGTTTCATCTTTCATTACATCCACACCTTTACCTGACAAGTATAACATAATAGTTATATATTATAGCTGTCCACCAATGTATGATACAAGACATGTCCTTTGCAAGAAGACAAGTCTAAAAATGTCAAGATACAAGTTTCTTATCTGTAAACAGCTATGGCATTCATGGTCACCTTTTTACCACTGCAAACATAATAATGACATGTACAAACTATTGACTATACTTCCAATGACTATAAAGGGTTGAACGTAAAACTATACTCAACAAAAAAAGAAACTTCCGCAACTTTACCCATACATGTAGACACAATGAAAATATATTTTGTTTGGTCTTATATGTTAATACCTTTGTTAAAAAGCCAACACTGTCATGAAAACAATTTTCCTTGAATCAAACTTGTACGCACAGTTATTCCCCTTGTTTTGGTTTAAACAGCATTTCCGGGTCTTGTGGTTTAAACTTTGATTTAACACAGTTTTGTTCTATTGAAATAAACAGAAGATAACCCCAGCACCAAAAAGACGGAGAAAGTAAGCTGACCTGTTTACTCACTTTTGCGCCATACAGCTTTCAAGAATGAATATTTTCAGATTACTTCCCTTTATAATACAAATATAGTGATTTCGCAATTTGAATAAAACATGTTTTAGCAGCAACACACTAACTCTGGTTTTTGATGATTATTAATATTGATCAGAATGATTGAGTGATAACTATAAAATGATGAAATTTTATCTAGATTGGTGTACAAAGTGTAATAAAGTCAACCCTATGCATATCACAGCTTAAAATGCGGAAGTTTCTTTTTTTGTTCAGTATATATATTACTAAACTTGATGCTCCAGGGCACTTTTATAATAAATCATGTTTTGGAATTTGAGCAAGTATAGGTTACCTTTGCCCTTCCACTTGAACTTGGACACAGACTGACTGAAGTCCACGTGTATTCTCCGGTCATCTATCAGAACATTGTCCATCTTGAAGTATGCATTCTCACACTCTTTTTGCTGAATAACAGATAAAACAGTGTTACCAGACAAAATTAATTTGTTTGTATAGTGTTTCACAAAATGTTCAACACATAATTTTATAAGGTTATACGTGACGGTCGATTTTTTTCTGGGTGGAGGCAGACCACCCACTTTTTCCTGGGCAGAACCAGTACTGTACACCTCCCGTCATCCTTAAGAATCGACACTTCCTCACGAGTCGAGCTCCCAGTGGGATTCGAACCCGCAGCGGTGAGAGGCGAACATATTTACAAGGCAACAAATCAGATGGATGCTCTCTGGAGCAAATGTATCGCCTTCTGGGGGTGTTGTTTAAAAGGGTGTTGTTCAAAATGTGTGACATGTAGATATGGAAAGTTCAACGATATGAGAAAGCTCTAAGTTTGTGATGCCGGCCGGACTCTGGCTGGACGAAGATGAAGGACAAATTGATTCGTATGCATCACATTTTTTCAGGTCACACAAAAATGAATTCTGACATGTGACATTCCAAAACAAATCTTATACATATACTTCTAGTAGGACATTTAACTATACATTTACAGATGGCAAAACCAAAAATTGTATGTTGAATGTATATTCAAGAGAAACATCTTTGCAACTTTCTGACAGACAAATCTATATAATGGGAGTTTTATTAAACAGGGCACTTGGCAATTTAAGTATTTATCAGACATTAAAATGAGCACCTCAATTTATTAATCAAGTATCAAGTGTACTTTAAACCTGCTTGCATATATTTAAATAAAAAGCAATACAATTTGGAGTGTTTTATTCATTATTCCAACATGAGGTTAAAACATATTTTAAGTTCAATATAATCTGACAACACTTGGTATTTGCGAAAACAATTTGCTTTGAACTATTCAAATAATTATTAAAAATGATTTGATTGTTTGTTTGGCGTTTAATATCATTTTTTAGCACATTTTAGGCTATGTATAGGGCTGAACTTTTTTTTTTGAGACAGACCAGTGAGACCACCTACTTATTACTGGGCAGAACCAGTACTGTATACCTCACGCCATCTGTAATCAACACTTTTCACTTGACAATTTAAGCTCCCAGTGGCATTCAAACTCGCAGCGGTGAGAGGTGAGAAGGTTAACAATGCAAAATTGTTAACCCCTTGACCACGGAGCCAATAACAATGACTGAATTTGAAAATATGCAAGTAACAGGGGTCAAGCCAGACTCCAAAAATAGGGAGAAGTGACTTCTCCCTCCAGTCAAAACAGGGAGAAGTTTTTCAAAACAGGGAGACTTGAGGTCTGTCGACATGAGACGGACGATTAAATATCGAGTTAACCAATTCTTAACCAATTGCATGTTATTTTATTAATTATTTGTATTGGTATTATTTCTGTTATAATAACTAAAATAATGCATAATATTAATAAAGCATGTATTATTATTATCATTTTGTTATTATTATTATTTTCCAACAGCCTTACAAACTTCAAAGTGAACAGTGTCAAAAATCCTATCTGTCGAACATACCTACTGAAATCGTATAACTTTATTCCCCCCTCCCCCCCTTCGTTTCATTTTTATTGAAAAATACTAATTATTCGATAATTACCCCAAACTTAGTTTTCATTCATACCCGCATTGAGTAACATACGTTATTGATATCTATGTCTAATCGTAGAATACAATACATTTCCGCTGATTTCTCTCGTCAATAAAAAAATCACAAACGAACTCTCTTAATACCAAACACATTTCTTTATTTCATAATTAGCCTCAATAAAACACACAATCAAAGTTTTGCTTATTAAAGATTCTTTACAATTAACTGTGCCGATGTCAATCATATAATTTATATACACTGTCTTTTAAATTCATTTATCGTGTGAGATTTTTCACGGTATCTCGTTGTCAATCATAATCATAACCCCGTCCTTGCGCAGTGTTTTGTAGTACGATTTTTAATTATTCATCAAACGAAAAAATACGACAGCTTTGATTGGTTTACTTAAATAGAATGCGCACATGATTCCCCACATGATCTAATCACATGATCGCCTAACGAGCAAACATGGCGGTTGATATTCTCATCTCGCCTAAGGCAAGCCGATAAAGATCGATAATTAGGCTATTGCCCTGATTAGATAAGAGTCGCGTTGTTATTTAATGGTAATGGGATTAAATAAGGTACGTGTGATACACGTGCTGATTGTGTATTTTAGAGGCTTTCGTTTATTATGAGGTTAATCACATTTGAAATTGCAGAAATTGACCCGAATTTGCCGAAAATGACGGCGACTCAAATTTCGCCCCACATGAATAAAAAAGCGAAGTCGGCCAAACTAAAGAGAAGTTTTTAGCGACTTCCCCAAATCGCGTGACCCCTGAAGTAATGAAGAAAAAAATACCAACAGTTTTAAAGAAAGCAAGATTGTTATGCGTCCCTTTGAACTAGTCCTACTCTCTAGTTACTTACATGTGAAAACTCAATAAAGGCATACTGTAAAGATTCCTTGGTTTTCTGGTCCCTGATTACTTCACAACTAAAATATAAATCAAATGGCAGTTTATTCATTATTCTAACAATTGATCTGGTGTAGATAGATGTTGCAGTGAAATAAGCCTAATCTATATTTGAGAATCATTAGTCAAAAATGAAATACACATAAGATACGTACCTATGTAGATAAGTATGTCTATCCACTCATGTATATTGGTATTTTGTTTTATAGTGCATGCAACGTATAGTGCATGTAACGTGTCAACGTAATTTGAAAAAGTCATAAAACAATAACTGATATCAATGTAAGCCCCAGACATTGGTATGAACAGAGCTTTTGAACTGAATTGGGGTTTTAAGGCACACCAACACATGAAAGGTTATACAGGGCTGTACAAATCCTATAGCCCGACGCCCGGGACTAGTCCAAAACCAAAGTCGGGCGTGTCACTTTTTCAAAGATTTCAGTACCGGACTAGTCCAATTTTAAAAAAAAAAAAAAAAAAAAAAAAAAAAAAAAATTAAAAAATTCGGGCATGTCACTGTTTGAAAGATTTCAGTCCCAGATTTGTCCACATGTCATAAAAATACTCCAGCACACTTCTCAACGTAATCCTTTAATTGCACTTGCTTATGTAATGCAATAAGCATCCACAGCGGCGATCAGCGATTACCCCGGGCAATTTTAGCAACAATCAACCATGCCGGAAGTCCTGCCTCCAAATTACTTTAATTGACAGTCGGCATTGTCGCATAATCCAATCAATTGACCTGATCTATTTTAATCCAGACCCGCTAGCCAATGAAACGAATACTACAGGTAAATCACATGTTCGTCACGTGATTACCTGTTCAACCAAGGTGAGCTGAAAATGGCGATACATTGAAACAATAACACTTAACACGTTGAAGAGTAAATAAGGATTGTTTCCTTTACTGTGTATAATGAATTATAATGAGTATGCAAGACGCAGTTTTAACATATTGAGAAATCGAAAGTATTCAGGACTTGTGTGCATTTTTTGGGACTAGTCACAATTTCTTTGGGACTAGTCACTTTTGACAGGGTGACTAGTCCCGGACTAGTGGCTAAAAAAATTATTTGTACAGCCCTGTTATATGGCACCAAACAGGAATGAACATGCCAGGCTCATCCTCCATGTACACTGAGATAAAATATGGAGAATGGGCCTAGAACCTTTTCACCTGCAGAACTGCAAAGTTATTGCAAATTATATTGTAGACACTCCATTTAGGCTGGAGCCATGTTTATTGTTTTTTCTGCCACTGCTCTAGTGATTTGAGCGAGATGGCACCTGAAACAATGTAGGGGTCATGATGAAGACCTTTAATGGGCATGAACAAAATGATAAAATGAACATTTGGACAATTTGGACAGAGGTACCACTAGATGCTCCTTTCCTGAAATAATCTGATGCATTTAACTAGGCCTCTATAATATAGCAAATTTTATCACCCAAAGGCGTAATACTAGTATGCCTATTTCCAGAATGCATTTATTAGATTGGAGCTTTTGTAAAATATTTTCCTATACAGTTGTTGACATTTTAGGACATCATCAATATTAATATAACGTAATACTGACACTCCATATTTACATTCACTCGATTCTTTCTGTTGAAAAAAAAAGCATTTAATTCAAATTAACTTTTTCAAGGTGGCAGAGCTACTGCGCAAACATATCCAATGTGTCTCAACAGAAAGGGGCTATTCCACTGTCTGAACTATAGATGTCTCCCTTGCACATGTTTTATTATTATTATTCTCCCAAGGCAAGTTATTGTTGGTAATATTGCGAATGGAAAATAATGTAAATAAAAACTGATTCACATTTTGGCATTTCTGTAGTTTTAAATGCTGGTAGTGAATAGCAGATTTACAAACACCGTTCATGGAATTTCAAGTTACTACTAGCGTTTTAAATCGCATAAATGCCAAAAAATTCAAAACAATTCTTAAATAATTAACCTGAGAGTACCAATACCAAACGAAATTCCACATCAATATGGAAGGTTTTAAGTATTATGTGGTACCATTTTACATTTGTTCTGTAAAAAAGACCGTCTTTTCTTTTTTCGTCTTCGCCTCGGTTGACATTATTTTCCTCAGGTTGACAATATCCACTGTCACCCTCACTGTGATGCAATATTTACATAATACCATTTTACATTTGTGCTGTTACTATGCATGTATAAACGATATTCTCATACCTTACAATGGTTCCGAATCTGGAGAATATTATCTCCAAATCTTCATCTGTGGTGACGGGGTTAAGTTTACACACAAATAATACATTCTCTGGTGGGGCTATGTCCTCCTCTGGTAGATCTCCTACCTGTGGTTCGAAAAATGCAAAGACTGTCAACAGTGTCAAACTCATAAAGAGTGTCAACAGTGTCAAACCCCTAAATAGTGTCAAAAGTGTTAAACTCATAAAGAGTGTCCTCTAGTGTCAACCTCATAAAGAGTATCAACAGTGTCAAACTCATAAAGAGTATCAACAGTGTCAAACTCATAAAGAGTATCAACAGTGTCAAACTCATAAAGAGTATCAACAGTGTCAACCTCATAAAGAGTATCAACAGTGTCAACCTCATAAATAGTGTCAACAGTGTCAAACTCATAAAAAGTGTCAACAGTGTCAAACTCATAAAGAGTGTCAGCAGTGTCAAACTCATAGAGTGTCAACAGTGTCAAACTCATAAAGAGTGTCAACAGTATCACACCCATAAATAGTGTCAACAGTGTCAAACTCATAGTGTAAATAGTGTCAATCTAATAAAGAGTGTCAACAGTGTCAAGCACATAGCATGTCAACAGTGGCAAACTCATAAATAATGTCAACAGTGTCAAACTCATAAAGAATGCCATGCCAACAGTGTCAAACTCATAATGTCAACAGTGTCAACTCATAAAAAGTGTCAACAGTGTCAAACTCATAAATAGTGTCAACATTGTCAAACTCATAAAGACAGTCAACAGTGTCAAACTCATACAGAGTGTCAACAGTGTCAAACTCATAGTGTCGACAGTGCCAAACTCATACAGAGTGTCAACAGTGTCAAACTCATAGTGTCGACCGTGCCAAACTCATAAAGAGTGTCAACAGTGGCAAACTCATAAAGAGTGTGTCAACTCATGCTTAATGAGTAAAGCTTTACCATAATGTACTGGTGATAGAAAATGGCTGCCTCCAAAAGAGGCAAGTGGTAATTGATGATGTGTGCTAATTTTTTACCACATAAATTACACATCAAACTACTGCATGTGGATATTGATATTAAGACATTTTTAGTGACATTAGTAGGTATTTGTTAAAACACTTGTTTCGAAGTGGTCTGGTGACATACATTTGTATATAGACAGCATTAAAACTGGGTCCTTGTGACTGATATTTAAAATGAAAGAACATTTAGACCGATACTTCAAAGGAGGTCACTTTGTCAGAAACTGAAACTTGCTTGGACTCTTGACCTTATTTTCAAATACAAGGTCAAGGTCAAATTAAAAAGGTCAACTTTCAATTTCACCAGCAAGTCCGTAGCTTACATATGGACCAAAGTTATACAACTGATGTGAGTGACTTTCATGAACTAAGAAGGACAATGAGTGACCTATCTTTTCTAGTTGTATGTCACAGTGACCGCAACTTATTTTTTAAAGATAGAACCATGACCCTTTATCCATGTGATCTACATTCAAAACATTAGTAAATGACACAGTTTTCAGCAGTAATTTATAATGACCTTGATGACCTATCACTACTTGTACTAGAGAATATAAACCAACCTTACCATTGTTAATATCTGTGCATTTGCCTTGGCCTCCTTCTGCTCTAGTATATTTGCTATCTTGATGACCTACCACTGCTGAGATATAAAGCAACCTTACCATTGTTAATATCTGTGCATTTGCCTTGGCCTCCTTCTGCTCTAGTATATTTGCTATCTTGATGACCTACCACTGCTGAGATATAAACCAACCTTACCATTGTTAATAGCTGTGCATTTGCCTTGGCCTCCTTCTGCTCTAGTATATTTGCTATCTTGATGACCTACCACTGCTGAGATATAAACCAACCTTACCATTGTTAATATCTGTGCATTTGCCTTGGCCTCCTTCTGCTCTAGTATATTTGCTATCTTGATGACCTACCACTGCTGATATATAAACCAACCTTACCATTGTTAATATCTGTGCGTTTGCCTTGGCCTCCTTCTGCTCTAGTATATTTGCTATTTTGATGACCTACCACAGCTGAGATATAAACCAACCTTACCATTGTTAATATCTGTGCATTTGCCTTGGCCTCCTTCTGCTCTAATATGTTTGCTATCTTGATAACCTACCACTGCTGGGATATAAACCAACCATACCATTGTTAATATCTGTGCATTTGCCTTGGCCTCCTTCTGCTCTAGTATATTTGCTATCTTGATGATCTACCACTGCTGGGATATAAACCAACCTTACCATTGTTAATATCTGTGCGTTTGCCTTGGCCTCCTTCTGTTCTAGTATATTTGCTATCTTGATGACCTACCACTGCTGAGATATAAACCAACCTTACCATTGTTAATAGCTGTGCGTTTGCCTTGGCCTCCTTCTGCTTTACTATCTTGATGACCTACCACTGCTGGGATATAAACCAAACTTACCATTGTTAATATCTGTGAGTTTGCCTTGGCCTCCTTCTGCTCTAGTATATTTGCTATCTTGATGACCTACCACAGCTGGGATATAAACCAACCTTACCATTGTTAATATCTGTGCATTTGCCTTGGCCTCCTTCTGCTCTAGTATGTTTGCTATCTTGATGACCTACCACTGCTGGGATATAAACCAACCTTACCATTGTTAATATCTGTGCATTTGCATTGGCCTCCTTCTCCTCTATATATTTGCTATCTTGATGACCTACCACTGCTGGGATATAAACCAACCTTACCATTGTTAATATCTGTGCATTTGCGTTGGCCTCCTTCTCCTCTAGTCTATTTGCTATCTTGATGACCTACCACAGCTGAGATATAAACCAACCTTACCATTGTTAATCTCTGTGCATTTGTGCTGGCCTCCTTCTCTTCTAGTATATTTGCTATCTTGATGACCTACCACTGCTGGGATATAAACCAACCTTACCATTGTTAATATCTGTGCATTTGCGCTGGACTCCTTCTCCTCTAGTATATTTGCTATCTTAATGACCTACCACTGCTGGGATATAAACCAACCTTACCATTGTTAATATCTGTGCATTTGCGTTGGCCTCCTTCTCCTCTAGTATATTTGCTATATTGATGACCTACCACTGCTGAGATATAAACCAACCTTACCATTGTTAATATCTGTGCATTTGCGTTGGCCTCCTTCTCCTCTAGTATATTTGCTATATTGATGACCTACCACTGCTGAGATATAAACCAACCTTACCGTTGTTAATATCTGTGCGTTTGCCTTGGCCTCCTTTTGCTCTAGTATATTTGCTATATTGATGACATACCAATGCTGAGGATATGAACTAACCTTACCATTGTTAATATCTGTGCATTTGCGTTGGCCTCCTTCTCCTCTAGTATATTTGCTATATTGATGACCTACCACTGCTGAGATATAAACCAACCTTACCGTTGTTAATATCTGTGCGTTTGCCTAGGCCTCCTTTTGCTCTAGTATATTTGCTATATTGATGACCTACCAATGCTGAGGATATGAACCAACCTTACCATTGTTAATGTCTGTGCATTTGCGTTGGCCTCCTTCTGCTCTAGTATATTTGCTATATTGATGACCTACCCCTGCTGAGATATAAACCAACCTTACCATTGTTAATATCTGTGCGTTTGCGTTGGCCTCCTTCTCCTCTAGTATATTTGCCATATTGATGACCTACTACTGCTGAGATATAAACCAACCTTACCATTGTTAATATCTGTGCATTTGCGCTGGCCTCCTTCTCCTCTAGTATACTTGCTATCTCGCTTGCCGACATACCCTTGAAATCATCTATGTCTTCGTCTGCACCAATACGTCCACTCTGTAGAGAATTAAACATAGGCGTTGAAGATGAGGCCTTGAGAAAGTGAATAAGATCCAAATTACATGTTTTTCTTTTTTTGAATTCTTAGCATTCAGAATGTTCAGTCAATATTTTAATTTTTTTTACAGTATGAAAAAGTTCTCTAATTACGATTTAAATCATTGATTCTAGATATTGTTTTTATTTCACTATTTTTGTGATTTTTTTTTCATATATTTTCGTTGCCAATTTTTTTTTTCTTATCCAAATCGTGTTAGTGCTGGTAGTAAACATGAAATAAAATGCATCTACAGAATTTTCAAATATTTGAAACTAGATGGGTGTTCCGCGGAACACGTGCGTCGCATGTCAGGGCTTTGTCAGTATTACAAGGTTTTTTGGACCCAGATAAATGACCTTGAAAAATTGGCCTGAATAAGTTTTCATGAAGGAAAAAATGAGTATTTTACCCATATTAATGACCTTCAGTGTGACCTTGACATTATATTTTAGTATGGTCATTTCGATGTTGTCATGATGAGTATATATTGAATGTTTGATGAAGAAATACCAAGAAATGAGAAAGTTATAGCCAACGTTAAGTTTTCATGAAGGAAAAAATAGTATTTACCGGTAACCCATATAATGACCTTCAGTGTGACCTTGACCTTTATATTTTAGTATGGTCATGTCGATGTTGTCATGATGAGTATTTATTGAAAGTCTGATGAAGAAATATCAAGAAATGAGAAAGTTATAGCCAACGTTAAGTTTTCGTGAAGAAGAAATTGAGTATTTAACCCGTATAATGACCTTAAGTGTGACCCTGACCTTTATATTTTAGTATGGTCATGCCGATGTTGTCATGATGAGTATATATTGAAAGTTTGATGAAGAAATATCAAGAAATGAGAAAGTTAAAGCCAACATTAAATTTTCGTGACGGACGGACCTGCGACAAAGTGATCCCTAAGTATCGCATTTTTCTTCGAAAAGGCGACACAAAAATGTTGTGCGATCTGAAATATTGACAGAAATTTACAAACATCAAAAACAATTCCTGTCACATTTTGTTTTAAAACACTTTCGGACAATTTATCAGAGGGATCATGTTACACATACATCAAGCTGTTCTTTTGTGGGTTCTGGTGAGCGATCAGGCACCTCCAGTCCAGGTGGATCATCATACGGATCGTCTAGGATGATGGTGTGGTATATCCTGTAAACATACAACATACAGATCTGTCACATCAGTATTGAACATAACTACAATCCAAGACCTGAGATGAAACATCTTGAGTAAGTAGAAACTCATTACAGAATTATAACCCTTTGTTTGTCTCAATTTCCTCACCTGTAACACGTTTTTTCTCCAACATTTTTGAAATGATTGCTCCCAAACTTAATATACACATAACAACTGATGACATTATGTCCCTCTACATCACACATGTAATCAACAATGGGTGATGTAGAGGGGCATAAGTTCATCAGTTGTTATGAGTATATGAAGTTTGGGGACAACCTATTCAAACACGACATGACGGGACAAAAATGAGTTATGCAACGGGTCATTACGGACAACGTGATTCCTATATAGCCTCCACTTCATTTTGTGAAAGTGGAGGTATAATAAAACAGACAATGATGATATTAAATTGGGTATTTAGACAAAACCTTCTGTTGTTAGGGAATTAAAACCAAATCTAATGTTCTGAACTTCTCTGGCATATGTGTTTTTTCCCGGAGTTCTCTGAATTTCTTCCCAAGACCACACTGCCAGACCACGTATCAGATTCTATTCTGTCGTCTGCATAATCAGTAATATTATTATGACCCCGCTTTCACAAAGTGGGGGCTATATAGGAATTTTGCTGTCCGTAACTGTGCGTCGCATCCCATCCAGTCATGTAACACATTTTTGTAACCTTGCTTAGCGTCGACCAACATATTTTTATTACTAGCATTTCTCGAACAGTTTGGAATGGGTTGTCCCCAAACTTCATATTCTCATAACAACTGATGAACCTATACCCCTCTACATCATACATTGTTGATTGCCTAATTTATTACAGAATTATGTCCCTTTGCTTGACTTAAAATAAAAAAGCGGGGTATTCAACACCTTCAGCGATAGTTCTAGTTTCCAATTTAAATAAACTTTGTGTGTGTGTTTGTGTTTTTTAGGTCTTTTTTTACCTGATATCTTTAAAAGGTCTGTGCTGTGCATCACAATATGCTTCGTTGATCTTCATCAATACATCCATCCCCTCAGACACCTCTCCAAACACCGTGTGCACATTGTCCAGGTAGTCTAGATTTTCACCAAGGGTGATGAAGAACTGAAAATTGGGGAAGACATATTACATATATTTATCACATAACTTGCAGTGTGAGAGTGTAATAAACTCATTACATAAACATAATACACTAGTGTTATAAATATGTAAATAAAGGCCAACGTTTTTTTTCCCCATGCATCTCAGTGTGCATTGGAATGGCTTCATTGATTTCGGTAACCATTCAGTAGTTTGGTTAAGACAACCAACATTCGACGTCATCATATGAAACGTACGATGACATCATTCAATAACGATATATATAGTCAGCTACATTAATAAATGTACGCCATGTGACATTTTTTGAGTTGGTGATAAACAGAAACTCACATTCATGCCTATTCAATGTTGCATTTATTATTTATAAAAAAAAACACTCTTCCATATACATGTATATATACACATTGTTAACTACACCTGCATGAAGCCGAGTACAGCTAGAAATTTGTCCATAGGACACTGATGCCCCCACTTAGGTCACTATGGCATAGCATCTTGATAAAGAACATAACACTGATAAACACGTTCAACTTAGGTGCACATCTTCACTTGCTGGTCAACATTCCTGTAAAGTTTGGCGACCATGGGTCAAATAGTATTGGAGGAAGGCGCAACACAAGTTTTTCAGCACCTATTTTGACTAAGTCAAGGGCCATAACTCTGTGGTTCTTGGTGCAAAATAAAAACGAAAACCCAGGTGCGCATCCTCACTTGCTGGTCAACATTCCTGTAAAGTTTCACGACCGTGGGTTCAATAGTTATGGAGGATCGCACGACAAACGTTTTTGGGACGGACAAGTGTAAATCTATATGCTCCCCCAAGTGGGAGCAAAAAAAAGCTAAGTGAAAACTTTTGATATAAACTTTCACTACTACTGTAACTACTTTTTGATTTTATTACAGCTATTCTAATTGTATGAGAAATACAGTGGTTTTGCATATTGTTCTTTGACTTTTTTTACAGACATAATACATATATTTTCTGCCATACCTGTGAGCCGTGCATGTTGCTGCCATTATTCACCATTGATAGTGTCCCTATAGTTTTGTGCCTTATACGAGGAGCAACCTCCATGTCAAAATACTTGGCCTGCTCCCCATACAGGAGACTGAAAAAGAAGATTGGCAAAAACCGTGAAATAGACATGAAGTTACAGCCATGATGCCTATCTTGATAGATCGTATTAACAATTACATGTAATTCATTATTTGGCTCACTTGTAAAGGTTTTCTGCATACCGGTATTCAGAATGATTTGCCTGTGGTTGTCCATTATATATTATTATAAGCGAACAGGATTTGTAGTGAAAATAAAATATATTAATTCTAAAAACAAAATTAGAACTATAACTGAAGGTGATGAATTCCCCTGCTTTTTTATACTATGTCAAACAAAGGGCCATAATTCTGTAATAAATTAGGCATGACATACGGTCAAGAGTTGTTACAAGTATAAGTTTGGGAACAACCCATTCAAAACTGTCTGAAAAATGCTATAGCGACGGGATGTTACAGAAAGTATAACTCCCACTTGACTTTGTTATTTAAAAGCGGGGGTATAAAAATGGTTGAGAATTACAAATAAATTTCTTTTTGCCACCCCTTATCCGATGTAAAGTCCTAGTAGCCGAGGCAGTAGCAACTTTTATGAATAGCCAATTACTACAATTAATCATTTTGCCTACTCATTATGGAATAGAAATTTCACATACATACATAAACCAATCCTATTTTTATATAGTCTGTACCGTAAGCGACTTTTTTGTTTAGGAAATTTCTAAAATTGTGTGTTTAACCCTTAACCCGCTAATATAGCCTTTACGTCCATTGAAAACCCAGATCAGCCTGCGAGTAACTACAATGTCCAGCTGCTGATCAGTTATTTTCCCCAAAATACCCCCTTTGTCACATAAATGGAATGGTCTCAAAGAAAGAACAGTCTATTATTATACACATGCAGCGGGTTAAGGGTTAACGATTCCTCAAACAATCATCCCAAACAATATGACGGGAATATTAAGGCATTTGTGTGTGAATTCCAGAGGTTTATAGTCCCTGTAAGTCTGGATAACAGCTAATCTACATGATTCATTGCATAGCTATATCAACCAAAAACCTCAATAGCAGCCGTAGCGGTAAGCTCCAATGCCGATACTGGTTTAGGGTTGGTGCATGGATGTGATATGAAAATAGATATGCAAAATTCTATTTATCGCATATTTTCACTTTGTTGTCAATAAGGTGTTATAAATGTGTTATATAGACGCGTGTGCAATAAAGAAGCAATAGCTTTATGTGTGAACACGACATGCAACAAGTATGCAGAGCTCCAGATAAGCAATTTTTGTGTGTTTTATTTTTTTTTAGGAAATCAGCATTTGAAAAATAAATTATGAGTAAAAACCAGCATTGATAATTTACAATTCTAGTATAAAATAGGCATATTTGTAAGATAAAATCAACAACTCTGTAATATTTACTCTTTAAAAAAATTCAAAATCAGCATTGCAGATTTCTTTAGTCGGTAAAATACCCTTTGACATTTAAGCTTATCTGGAGCTCTGAGTATGTATCACATTTCAGAAATAGTGTATTTTTTACTAAATATGTGATAAATGTTCATATCAAGCAATAGTTCCTGGTATTTAAAGTGCTCAAACTTTGTCTTACCCACTGACAGATTCTCCTCCTTTGCCAGTTCCTGTAGGGTCGCCAGTCTGAGCCACAAGGTTTCTCTGTGTAAATCAAATATAAGAATTGCTGAATTGAATTGAATGTTGTTTAACGGCTCATCAACACAGTATAGGTTATTTAGAGCCGCCCCAGAGAGAGGGGAAGGATACATAGGAATCCTGCCCTACTCTTATTATCGAATAGATTCCTATGGTTCTTTAACGTGCTCGGAAGATAGACCGATACACGGGACCGCCCGGTTTACGTCCCCATCCGACGGACGAGGCTAAGGTAAAGTGTCTTGCCCAAGAATACACCGACGGAACTCAGTGGCACCACGGAGGATTGAACCCGGGGCCTCCGGTTACAAATCGCCGCGCTACCGACTGCGCCACGCCAGCCCCTATCAGGTGGTAAATGAAAACTATTGTAAATATATACTTTTTGATTTGAATGGTGTTTTACGTCATTTTTATATGAAAGTCGAATTTCTTTTGTGGTAGAGGGAGACCACTCCATTTTTCCTGGTTAGAATCAGTTCTGTATGCCTCCTGCCATCTGTAATAATCGACACTTTCTCACTTGACAAGTCAAGCTCTCAGTGGGATTTGAACCCACAGAACCCACAGAGGTGAGAGACGAGGAAGTTTTAGACACAGCGTCTTTACTATCCTGGCCACGATTGCTACAGATTAAAAAATGAACAAGATATAATAGTTTCGCATAGACCCCTCGATACAGGTAATGGAAACAAAACACATATACAGAGTTCGACTGGCTTCTTTCTTCCATGGACATTTATCAATCATTGACAGCTTTATTATATATATATGTTTATATATGTATATATACAAAGGTATATAGAACTTGAAAACAGTCCTATAATCCATCTAACAGTTTATTGGCTATGCTCTATTTTCTGGTTTTGCAAAGTGTATCAAAGAATTAGGATCTTAAACATGAGTTTGAATAATCTATAACTGTACTGCATGTACAACATTTTATATCATAGCTCATATCTAACTGTTATGGGTTTGAACTGAACTGAATTGGTGGTTTAAGGTGCACAAACACATGAAAGGTTATATATGGCGCATAACAGGAATGAACATGCCAGGCTCATCCTCCATGTACATCGAGATAAAATATGGAGAATGGGCCTAGAACCTCCTCACCCTGAACTGCAGACTTGCTGCAAATTCTATTGTAGACACTCCATTTACGCTGGAGCCACGTTAATAGTTTTTCTGCCAATGCTCTAGTGATATGAGCCAGATGGCACCTGAAACAATGCAGGTGTCATGATGAAGACCTTTAATAAGCATGAACAAACAAGAGGCCCAAGAGGGCCTGTGGACGCTCTACTGGCTAATATGGCTCTTATAACATCAATGAAGCGAGTGACTATCGTCTTAAAGAGGCAAAAATATAGCATTTTAACTAAATCAACAGCCATAACTCCGCCATTACTGGTCCGACTGGTAAAAAAAATAAAAAAAAAATATAAAAAATAATAATAATAATTTATATTTAAAAAAAATAAAGAAATATAAAAATAATAAAAGAAAAAAAAGTCAAAAAATCTGGTAAAGATCGGATGAAAAATGAAGGTCCTATCATCTTAACGAGGCAAAATATAGCATTTTCAACTAAATCATGGGCCATAACTCCGCTGTTACTGGTCCGATCTGGCTGGTTTTCGAACTTGTCCGAGCTTTTATTGACATTAACAATCTGTTAAAGATTGGTAAAGATCAGATGAAAAATGAAGGCCCTATCGTCTTAACGAGGCAAAATATAGCATTTTTAATTAAATCAAGGGCCATAACTCCGTTGTTACTGGTCTGATCTGGTTGGTTTTCGAACTTATCCGAGCTTTTATCGACACTAACAATCTGGTAAAGTTTGGTAAAGATCGGATGAAAAATGTAGCCCCTATCGTCTTAACGAGGCAAAATATAGCATTTTTAACTAAAACATGGGCCATAACTCCGCTGTTACTGGTCCAATTTGGCTGGTTTCGAACTTTCCCGAGCTTTCATTGACATTAACAATCTGGTAAACTTTGGTAAAGATCAGATGAACAAGAGGCCGAAGAGGGCCTGTGGACGCTCTACTGGCTAACATGGCTCTTATTACATCAATGAAGCAAAGTTTGGTAAAGATTGGATGAAAAATGAAGGCCCTATCGTCTTAACGAGACAAAAGTTAACAACGGACGACGGACGGACGACGGACAACTCGGCAGGCCAGTCGAGCTAAAAATGGAGGCCCTATCGTCTTAACGAAACAAAAGTTAACGACGGACGGATGGACAACTCGGCATACCATAAGCACTTCTGGCCTTTGGCTAAAAAAGATAAAATGAACATGAATTTATGGGGGTTCTACCCATCTGCCTTTCCGTCCAACGGGATCTGCAGTGGCCCTATTATTTGCCCCGTAACCAAACGGGGCTACGGGTTTGAATCCCACTCGGAGCTTGACTTGTGGGAAAGTGCTGATTCTAGCAAATTGTGGGAGGTATATAGTACTGATTCTACCAAGGAATATATGGGTGGTCTGCACCCACCACTAAAAAATCGGCCGTCATACATAGCCTAAAATGTGCTGGAAAATTATGTTAACCACCAAAAAAAACAAATCTTTTCTATGATATTCATTAGCTAATAACTGTTGCTGAAGCAAAATGATTGTGACAGCCTTGACACCTTGCTTACATGTTGGATACAGGAAAACAATAAATTATAAATATTTATCTACAGACACAAAATGACTTCTCCTTCTAACATTACTGTTGTTATGAATTAAAAATCAAATTAATGAAATATCAGCTTATAATCCTTGAAAAATAGATATTGTTCATTAGTTTAATGTTATTGAACTTCTATACACATATAAGAGAAAATATTAAAATAAAGATGCAGGTAGAAAATTCCCAACTTTTCCAACCCATACTTAGGTGTACCTACCTGAACAGAATGAAAAAGGCTGAAGTTATAGTACTTCACTTTACACAGTTTCAAGAAGTTTTTGCAACCTGAAAGTAAACAAGAATGATATATAATGTACTGCCAGATAAACAAGAATGATATATAATGTACTGCCAGATAAACAAGAATGATATATAATGTACTGCCAGATAAACAAGAATGATATATAATGTACTGCCAGATAAACAAGAATGATATATAATGTACTGATAGATAAACAAGAATGATATATAATTAATGTACTGCCAGATAAACAAGAATGATATATAATGTACTGTCAGATAAACAAGAATGATATATAATGTACTGCCAGATAAACAAGAATGATATATAATGTACTGCCAGATAAACAAGAATGATATATAATGTACTGCTAGATAAACAAGAATGATATATAAAGTACTGCCAGATAAACAAGAATGATATATAATGTACTGCCAGATAAACAAGAATGATATAAAATGTACTGCCAGATAAACAAGAATGATATATAATGTACTGCCAGATAAACAAGAATGATATATAATGTACTGACAGATAAACAAGAATGATATATAAAGTACTGCCAGATAAACAAGAATGATATATAATGTACGGTCAGATTGATTATACTCCACATGCATGAATAAATAAACTTCCCCTCTCCCTCAGGCAGCTCTATATAGCCTTCCACCTTATTTGCCCTAATAGTAGTGCATCGCCTTGGCTAACAGCACGCCCCAACCCCACACAAACCCTCCTCCCACCTTCGCCATCCCCCCACCCCCAACACCCACTCTTTTTTTCAATTTCAATTTCACATTGAAGACAAAGGCAAACTGCAAAACAGTCAATGCAGTGAACCTCATGACGTGCAACGTATGCCAAAAACAGTATGTGGGAGAAACAAAGCAGACAGTTAGCCTGAGAATGAATCTTTACAGGTCAGACTGGAACATGCGCACATTTTCAAGAGCACCAGTAGCTAAACACTGTCACGAAGCCAATCATAACTTCACAGACATATCACTATGCTGTATAGAACATTGTCCAACATGGTCTGATCAGGGAGTACGTTATAGGGAGGAGAAACGGGTTCATAAACGCTCTAGTTTATCGATTTATGTTGTCGCGCTAGAACGCCGCCATTTACTATTTTATCGATACAGGTAATTCGATCGTAAGCGATTTACATTTGAAAAGTTAAAATTTTAGCCAACATCTCAAATTAGGCAGTTTTTACAGCGCCGTCTGCCTGTGGTAATGGTCACATGACACTTGTTACTGAGAATAGAAACAATGTAAACACAGAATATCTACGGCAAAGGGGTAAGCTTCTCTACCGGCAAAAATATTTATGAGATGACTAGTTTTGATTTAGATATATTAAAGAACTAACATAAAAATGACGATATCTGGTATAAAGCCAGTATAGATAATAGAACCTAAGGATAAACACCGAGTACCACAATTGAAAATAAGCTAAAATCTCAACATCTCTGCAATGGAAAATTATGAATATGTCCTTTACTTTAAACAATGGTAATAAGTAAATGGCTGAGTTCGCTTTAAGGTTTTACCTTAGTTCATATTAATAACAGAAGGCAAACTTTTATATTAAAAGATACAAATTATTTCCTGCACAGTATGAAGCTGGTAAATAGTATTCATCCCTCGCCACTGTGGCTGAGTGTGACTTACTTACATTTTGGTCTTTCTTCTGTCAATAAATCTATGGTGATATCACCAACCGAGGTTTCAAGAAGGACAGCCATGCCTGCCAAACGTTTTTCGATTTTTTTCTGAAAGCACAAATCTTTACAATGTCAACAGACGCTTTGATCCAATACACATTTTAATGAAAATTGAAAGCAAACCGTTTGATTGACTAAGACTCTGTACAGTAGATTGAAATATCCACACGCGCATAAAATCAGAATTTACGTATTTTTTTCTTCTGTGAAGACAGGGAGTACGTTATATATTTTATAGAATTAAAAATGGTGTGGAGCTATTGCAAACGAGATACGAAGTATGGGTTATATTAGGCATTAATAATAATATGAACTAAGGTAAAACCTTGAGGCGAGCACAGAAAATGTGAAAGTAAATTTTAAACAGATAAAACTCAATGAAAGAACAATACAAATAACGTGTCAAATTGAAGGCAACTCAATAATGAGGTCCTCTCAGGGGTTTTGGGGGAAATGGCCATTTATATTTGGTGAACAAGGGAACAAAGGTTGTTATTTTCAGGGGAAAAGAGAAAATTGACACATATTTTTAGGGAACAATGGAACATGACTTTACAGGAAATAAAATTCTAACATTTAGTTTTAATATTAAAAAAAAAATCACAAAAAGTTAACATTTCAAACAATATCTTTGTGATGAGTGTTGCAGCTATAATTACTGTAGGACAGAATGAATTTTGGGGAACATTAGCAAATCTTAAACATTAAAAATACTTTTAGAGAACAGGGGAACATTGGACAAATAATGTTGGGGAACAAAGCAAAATAAAAGTTAGGAACAAGGGAACACTGACTCATATATTCATGGAACAAAGGAAGATGTACCCCTTCCATCCTCCTGTGGGCCTCAATAATAATAAGAAGAATGAATAAATCATTAAATGCAATGTACAGTTTGAAAGGGGCAAATTGCATTTATCATATTGTTCTTACTGAGGGGACACTGATTAAAACAGGCAAAACATATGTTCAAAACGTTTTTTGATTATGATAATAATGAATTCAAGTATATATACTCAGTCGCAAAAGAAAATTTACACTTTGAAAATTTTACTTTACCCTTTTTATCAAGCAGTTCAACCTATTGAAAAAAAATGACAACATGATATTGGCAATAGAATGACAACAACTTTGGTACCAAACATGACATATATTAATTTTGGAATTTATACAGTTTATTCTACAAAAAAATCACAACTGAGCTGTATACACTTTCTTTTGCAACTCAGTATAATTAGATTAAAACGTTTTAGACTAGCTTGAAAGAAACTAAACTGCCAAATTTAGCATTTACCTCACTGCTTCAAGTATACATTACCTCACTGCTTCAAGTATACACTGTCGTGATATAACTAAACTGAAAGATTGTTAACTTTATACATATACATACATTGTTCCAATTCAATTGCTTTTTTACATTTTTTTTATTTTGCCAGAAATGTTGATATTTTCTATGTTATTATTTATTACTAAATATATGCAAACTGTGACCTGTGTATTTAGCCGATAACACTAAATACGATTCACAAATAGATGAGAGATGGGGATAATTGTGTTAATTCTAACACCACAGTCCATCTGTCCTGATCTTACCTTGAATAAGAACCGTCTGTACAAGATGGCAAGTTGCATTCACTTCAGTGTATGGGTTTGAAGAAATCCAATCTGTGTGTGACCCAATGGGCTACTCGTAAAAGATGCTAGTGTCACCATCCAATGCTGGTTGTAAATGCCTGACAGAATAATGCAACTATCAGTCACAGACAACCATTTAAATATAAACAAAGGATAGATGACTCTTTTCTTGAAGATGTTCAGTGTGATGCAGCCCTTCTGTAGTGTAAATCTCATTTTTGCTTTTCACTGAAAAAGCAGTTCCAGTACATCCTGGTGTTTCATCTCTGTTCTGGTCTGTTGTGTTCCGGTGAATCGTACCACTGGTCCATAATTATGTCATGAAACAAATACAAACAAATCTGGTTTTAAAATTCTATAATGAGGTCATTTTTACCATGAAGTACAAATCACTATCTGAGTCAAATAAATGAGAACCAGACCATCCGCCATATTTTAAACGATAGGACACCCACCTGTATGGGCACAATAGAATCTGGACTTATGAAATTTGTGTTTAGTGTAATGTATCTATGATATCTACAGTCTATAGTGCTGCCCCACTGGAATACCACACCGTAGTACACACAGGTGTGTGTGTGTGCTGTGTGGGTCAGTCGGTGTGTGTGGGGGGAGGTATTTTTAAATGAACAAATGTAGGGGGTGCAGGGTTCTCAATAAATTTTGATTGAACAGGCCTTTTTGAAAAAGTAAAGGCCTAGACAGGGGGGTTTCGGGGGTCCTCCCCCGGAATTTTTTGAAATTGAGCGCGTCATTTCCTGCATTTTGGGCTAATTTGAATGCCTTTTAAATCACACTTTAAAGTGCAAGTTTTATAAGCAATATTCCTCTGTATGCAGATACAAGTTCTGCAGTGCCTCTGTATTTAGAGGTAGTGCAGTATGTTGACAATTATATTTATTTACCAAACTTCAACAACACATATCCATTTGAAAATTGTATTCTGAACACCACATATCCACATAACTACACAATTCAACAACAAATACTTTCCATTATCTCTACAAAGTTCAATAACACATACTATCCATGTGACTGTCCCCATCTTTTTATTTTTATTTTCTGAACGATTTTGAACCGGCCCAAATGCCAGTTGAAGCGGTCATTTCGGCCGGTTCTTATTGAGAACCCTGGGGTGAGGATCCAGCCAGCAATCCTATATCTAGCCTTCATCGGCCCGATATTTTTTTTGTATTGGACCAGTATCGCAAACGAAATCGGCGTGCCCATCGGCTTGAAGTCGGACCGATATCTTGTCGGCTACACATCGGTCCAATATCGGTTAGATATCGTTTTAGTTTACTATCCATCACCGGTTAGACATCGTTTTAGTTTACTATCCATCATCGGTACAATATCGGTTAGTTATCTATCCAATATGTATCCGATATAGTTTCGACCCGAAGTGGGCCCATTATGACAGATAGACATCAAATTCGTTCTATTGTCACCATCCAGCTAGCACAGTTAGTAGCTAGAGCATCGGATTACCAATCCAAAATACATGTATATGTTTCGCAACATACAAGGTTATCGGGCTTTAACTCTGTCCGATTTTTTTTATCAAATCAATTTAATGAATATTGACTACATCTTTTTGTTGGTGCTTATCTGAATTAGCTCGATTGGAAAAATATTCATTAGCAATAAATAAAACTCTTGTGAATGAAGGTAGCATCATTTTGCAATGTAAAAAATGACATTTGCAAGAAATATCTGTTCACATTAACAATAAATATACGATATTCAAAATGACATGTCATTACCTCCCTTTATGGATTTATGGCGTGCTATATCGGACTGACAGCGGCCCGATATATGGTAGCAACTGATACAAACTATGTCGGCCTGACGTTGGCCTGAGATATAATAATAGACAGATTAATGCATTGAACAATCAATTTTGCATGCCATGCAAACAAAAAATTCAAAAATTGGAAAATATTGAATTAATCGGCTCTACATCGACCTGACGTCGTTATATCCAACATTTAGCCGACATCTGACCGATATCTTTTTAGCAAATCACAAAAAGAACACACAAATTAACCCAGTCAGCAAGCCTATATCGGACCGATGTTGGACCGATCATGTCTCCTATATGTAGATAACGGATAGACATCGGGCCTTGCCACTCTGTCTGTTACTGTTACCGATATCGGATAGATATCCGTAAATCTGATATCGGTAACAGAGCGGCAGTCTGCATAATGGCCCGATGTCCATGACAGATAACGGATAGACATCGGGCCAATCTGCCGACATTCCGACCAATTAACGATTTATCATGTTGATCTCCATAATTCTGCCGAGAAACAGGGTGCACTTCTTTTGATGAAGTCGGCACCCCTTTTGATGAAGTCGGCACCCCTTTTCATGACGTCATGGTATATTTGATGACGTCTGGGTGTTGTTGAAATGGAAAAAATGGCAAAAAGGTAAATCAAACAATTTTAAACGAAAAACACGATAAATACCTGATCTCATCTAGTTTATCAGGTTCGGCACAGTCTCTGGCTTCATTTTTTTCTCAGCCTCACCTGATAAACTGGATGAGATCTGGCACTAACATGATATTCTCTATATCTATCCGATATGGCCATGCTGGCTGGGGAGTGGTGGGTTGGCTTGTAGTCTAGACTTTTCAGGAGAGGGGGGGGGGGGGGGGGGGGGGGGGGGGGATATTTTGTAGATTTTTCTAGGGTTATCTATCAATCTATCTATCTTCGAATAAGTCAAACCCCTGCTGGGGGGGGGGGGGGGGACTTTTCCTCTTCTTTTTTTTCAGGGTTGGGGTGGTTTGGGTGTGGGGGGGGGGGGGGGGGGGGGGGGGGGATATTTTGTAGATTTTTCTAGGGTTATCTATCAATCTATCTATCTTCGAATAAGTCAAACCCCTGCTGGGGACCTAGACTTGACATGCGTCAAATGACAAGACGTGAGTTGAAATAAAACTATAACGTACTCCCTGGAAATAGTATACAGTGTTCAAAGAAGATAGGGCATGCTTTCTAGGGAGACATGTGATTGACATGGCTAACAGCCAGCCCAAATTCATTTGGGGGGGCGGGGGAGGTTACTATGCTTTGAGGGGGGGGGGGGGGGGGGGGGGGGGGGGGGTTACTACGCTTTGAGGTAGGGTATTCCAATGTACTATGGTTCTGGGGAAGAATAGTCTGGGGTAGTTTGAAGAAACGCTTTCCGTTCGCGGCGAGGGTGGTTTGTCAATAAATAATTAATCATTTATTTATTTATTTAAACTTGCTCAACATCAACTCACAAAAGTGTTAGTCCAAAGTGAAAGCAATCCGAGTCTTCCAGAAATTGCCTGAGTTGTCACTAGGCTCCAAGTCGTCTGCAAATAATGTCAATATTTACTTATGTAACGTCACTGATTTTAGCACGCGCCCCTAATTTGCATAATGTGGAAAGTTTCCGGCCAAGACAATTTAACCTTCATACCGAGTGAATACAAATAAAAAACCATACTAAATGAATAACTCACATATGCTGCTAGTGTTGTTTAATCATTGTGCGCTTTGCAATTGTTGACATGTTCAGTATATTCCTGCATTTGTTGTCATTTTGAAATTTCCCACGGAAACTACATATTTTCTAGAAAGCCTTAGTTTCGCATTTTAACTCTTTAAATATTCTGCTGCACATATTCTATAGGACTTTGTGAAGGAGTCGGAGAGACTTTCAAATTATTTCTGAAACTCTACTCTAACCAGTCATAACGGAAACGTTGCACAGAAAACTGTTTTAAAGAAAACAAATCAGAATTTCGAAACTAAAACTCCTATAGTGGGAGCCGGTGTCTGCGTTAGAAATGCTTAAAGCGTGACAACGACGATTTACCATCAAAATCGAGACACATAGATTAGCAATTATCTTCTTTCTTTTTTTCTTTTTTCTTTTTTTTCCTCCCGTTACCGTAAAGTTCGCTTGCGCTCAAAGTGCCTTCGGCACTTCTCGCTAGCTGTGCTCGCTATGAACTAAGGTAAAACCTTGAGGCGAGCACAGAAAATGAGAAAGTAAATTTTAAACTGATAAAACTCAATGAAAGAACAATACAATTGAAAGCAACACAATAATGAGGTCCTTTCAGGGGTTTTGGGGAAAATGGCCATTTGTATTTGGTGAACAAGGGAACAATGGCTGTTAACAATGGCTGTTATTTTCAGTGGAAAAGAGAAAATCGACACACATTTTTAGGTTAGGGAACAATGGAACATGACTTTACAGGAAATAAAATTCTAACATATAGTTTTAATATTAAAAAAAAAATCACAAAAAGTTAACATTTCAAACAATATTTTTGTGATGACAGTGTACTGTAGGCCAGAATGAATTTTGGGGAACATTAGCAAATCTTTTAAACATTAAAAATACTTTTAGAGAACAGGGGAACATTGGACAGGACAAATAATTTTATGGAACAAAGCAAAATAGTTGTGGGGAACAAGGGAACACTGACTCATATTTTCAGGGAACAAAGGAAGATGTACCCCTTCCATCCTCCTGGGGGCCTCAATAGTAATAAGAAGAATGAATAAATCATTAAAAAAAACTCATTGCACACTTTCTTTCACAACTGAGCTGTATACACTTTCTTTTGCAACTCAGTATATTTAGATAAAAACGTTTTAGACTAGCTTGAAAGAAACTAAACTGCCAAATTCAGCATTTACCTCACTGCTTCAAGTATACACTGTCGTGATATAACTAAACTGAAAGATTGTTAACTTTATACATATACATACATTGTTCCAATTGCTTTTTTACATTTTTTTTCTTTTTGCCAGAAATGTTGATATTTTCTGTTATTATTTATTACTAAATATATGCAAACTGTGACCTGTGTATTTAGCCGATAACAGTAAATATGATTCACAAATAGATGAGAGATAGGGATAATTGTTTTAATTTTAACACCACAGTCCATCTGTCCTGATCTTACCTTGAATAAGAACCGTCTGTACAAGTTGGCAAGTTGCATTCACTTCAGTGTATGGGTTTGAAGAAATCCAATGTGTGTGTGACTGACCCAATGGGCCCACTCCTAAAAGATGCTATGGTCACCATCCAATGCTGGTTGTAAATGCCTGACAGAATAATGCAACTATCAGTCACAGACAACCATTTAAATATAAACAAAGGATAGATGACTCTTTTCTTGAAGATGTTCAGTGTGATGAAGCCCTTCTGTAGTGTAAATCTCATTTTTGCTTTTCACTGAAGAAGCAGTTCCAGTACATCCTGGTGTTTCATCTCTGTTCTAGTCTGTTGTTCCGGTGAATCGTACCACTGGTCCATAATTGTCATAAAACAAATACAAACAATTCCGGTTTTTAAGTTCTATAATGAGGTCATTTTACCATACCACAGATATGACTTACAAATCACTATCTGAGTCAAATAAATGAGAACCAGACCATCCACCATATTTTAAACGATAGGACACCCACCTGTATGGGCACAATAGAATCTGGACTTATGATTGTGTTTAGTGTAATGTATCTATCTACAGTCTATAGTGCTGCCACACTGGAATACCACACCATGGTACACACACGTGTGTGTGTGTTTTGTAGGTCGGTCGGTGTGTGTGTGAGTGTGTGGGGGGTGGGGGGAGGTATTTTTAAATGAACAAATCTAGGGGGTGAGGACCCAGCCAGCAATCCTATATCTAGCCTTCATCGGCCCCATATTTTTTTTATAGGACCAGTATCGCAAACGATATCGGTCTGAGATCGGCGCAGGGCCGTCGATCTGTTTTGGGGGACTACGACCCATACCCTTGGGTGGGGGAATTATAGTCTACATGTTTTATTTGTATTGAATACAGTTCGTACTCAATATTTTACGTACCAGAAGTTTTTTTTAATTTATTTTTTTGGTTTCAGGGGGGAATTTTGAGTCTCAAATGGGGGGAAAAAAACATACTTTTTGGAGGGGGAATGCGTTCGGTTACCGGACGCAATAGCGGCAGATCGACGGTCCTGTCGGCTACACATCGGTCAAATATCGGTTAAATATCGTTTTAGTTTACTATCCATCATCGGTCAGACAACCTTTTAGTTTACTATCCATCTGTGCCCATTATGACAGATAAACATCGAATTTGTTCTATTGTCACCAACCAGCTAGCACAGTATGTAGCTAGAGCATCGGATTACCAATCCAAAATAAATGTATGTGTTTCGCAACATACAAGGTTATCGGGCGTTTAACTCCGTCCAATTTTTTTTATCAAATCAATTTAATGAATACTGACTACCTTATATATATCTTTTTGTAGGAGCTTTCCTCAATTAGCTTGACTGGAAAAATATTCATTAGCAATAAATAAAACTCTTGTGAATGTAGTTAGCATCATTTTGCAATGTAAAAAATGACAGTTGCGAGGAATATCTGTTCACATTAACAACAAATATACAATATTCAAAATGACATGTCATTACCGCCCTTTATGGATTTATGGTGTGTTATATCGGACCGACAGCGGCCTGATATATGGTATCAACTGATACAAACTACGCCGGCCTGACGTTGGCCCAAGATATAATAATAGACATCAGAAGAAATGTGCTATATTCATTCAGATTAAAGGGGTTGTTGCACTATTCTGGACCTAGACTCATTTAAAAGGGCGTTAAAAACAATGGAAAAAGCTAAAGGAATTATCAAAATATCATAACAAATACAGGAGATACAATCTTTTAAAAACTTGCAAATATTCTCAAACGGAGGCAGCCATCTTGGATTGATGACGTCATCACGCCTTTTTACCATTTATTGCATATTGCTAAATATCATTTAAAACAAAGAATATCACTGCAAATTCATGTAAATCGTAAAACAAGCATTTACAGTATAATACATATTTACTTTTTATTTATAATCTAATATATTTATTTGCTTTAAACACTATCTATTTTCCATACATGGAAAAAGGCGCGATGACGTCATCATTCAAAGATGGCTGCCTACATTAGAGTCTTTATGCACATTTTCAAAAGGTCATATCTCATATATTTTTTTAAGATATTTTGATATTTTTTTCAGTTTTTCCACGTTTTTTAAAGCCCTTGTAAATGAAACTAGTTTCAGAATACTGCAACATCCTCTTTAATGTATTGAACAATCAATTAAGAATGCCATACAAACAAAAAATTCAAAAATTGGAAAATATTGAATTAATCGTCTCTACGTCGGCATATCCAACATTTAGCCGACATCTGATCAATATCTTTTCAGCAAATCATAAAAAGAACACACAAACCCAGTCAGCAAGCCTATATCGGACCGATGTTGGATCAATATGTTTCCTATATTATACAGGTAATGGATAGACATCGGGCCTTGCCGCTCTGTCACTGGTATTGGATAGATATCGGTAACAGAGTGGCAGTCTGCATAACAGCGCGATGTCTATGACAGATAACGGATAGATATCGGGCCGACATTCCGACCAATTACTTAAATCTATCCGATATTGCCATGCTGGCTGGGGAGTGGGGTTGATTGTAGTCTGAGAATTTCCAGGACAGGGAGGTCTCTCTGAGGAAACCTCCTCAGTTTTTTCAGGGTGGGATGAGGGGAGGGGGGGGGGGGGGGGGCGTGGTTGTAGATTATTCTAAGGGGGAAGTCTGAAGAAACGCTTTCCGTTCGCGTTGAGGGTGGTTTGTCCATAAATAATTAATCAACATAAACCATTGTTACCAAGGATTTGTCCTTGCATAAACTCACAAAAGTGTTCGTAGAATCGTACGAAGTCAAAGCAATTATAATCGATTTGTCCATAATTAATCATTTAAACTAGTTCAACATCAACTCACAAACGTGTTAGTACATACAGGGCTTTATATGTATATAAAGCCCTGGTACATAGTAAAAGCAATTCGAGTCTTCCAGAAATTACCTGCGTCATCACTAGTCGTCTGCAAATAATGTCAATAAACACCGTCACGCGCTAATTTGCATAATGTGGAAAGTTTCCGGCCAAGACAATTTGGGTGGGGGTGGGGGGGGGGGGGGGATATTTTGTAGATTTTTCTAGGGTTATCTATCAATCTATCTATCTTCGAATAAGTCAAACCCCTGCTGGGGGGGGGGGGGACTTTTCCTCTTCTTTTTTTTCAGGGTTGGGGTGGTTGGGGTGGGGGGGGGGGGGGGGGATATTTTGTAGATTTTTCTAGGGTTATCTATCAATCTATCTATCTTCGAATAAGTCAAACCCCTGCTGGGGACCTAGACTTGACATGCGTCAAATGACAAGACGTGAGTTGAAATAAAACTATAACGTACTCCCTGGAAATAGTATACAGTGTTCAAAGAAGATAGGGCATGCTTTCTAGGGAGACATGTGATTGACATGGCTAACAGCCAGCCCAAATGCACTTGGGGGGCGGGGGAGGTTACTATGCTTTGAGGGGGGGGGGGGGGGGGGGAGGTTACTACGCTTTGAGGTAGGGTATTCCAATGTACTATGGTTCTGGGGAAGAATAGTCTGGGGTAGTCTGAAGAAACGCTTTCCGTTCGCGGCGAGGGTGGTTTGTCAATAAATAATTAATCATTTATTTATTTAAACTTGCTCAACATCAACTCACAAAAGTGTTAGTCCAAAGTGAAAGCAATCCGAGTCTTCCAGAAATTGCCTGAGTTGTCACTAGGCTCCAAGTCGTCTGCAAATAATGTCAATATTTACTTATGTAACGTCATTGATTTTAGCACGCGCCCCTAATTTGCATAATGTGGAAAGTTTCCGGCCAAGACAATTTAACCTTCATACCGAGTGAATACAAATAAAAAACCATACTAAATGAATAACTCACATATGCTGCTAGTGTTGTTTAATCATTGTGCGCTCTGCAATTGTTGACATGTTCAGTATATTCCTGCATTTGTTGTCATTTTGAAATTTCCCACGGAAACTACATATTTTCTAGAAAGCCTTAGTTTCGCATTTTAACTCTTTAAATATTCTGCTGCACATATTCTATAGGACTTTGTGAAGGAGTCGGAGAGACTTTCAAATTATTTCTGAAACTCTACTCTAACCAGTCATAACGGAAACGTTGCACAGAAAACTGTTTTAAAGAAAACAAATCAGAATTTCGAAACTAAAACTCCTATAGTGGGAGCCGGTGTCTGCGTTAGAAATGCTTAAAGCGTGACAACGACGATTTACCATCAAAATCGAGACACATAGATTAGCAATTATCTTCTTTTTTTCTTTTTTTTTCTTTTTTTTTTTTTTTCTCCCGTTACCGTAAAGTTCGCTTGCGCTCAAAGTGCCTTCGGCACTTCTCGCTAGCTGTGCTCGCTAATAACAAAAATTGAATAGTAGACATATTTATCTTTGTCAAGAATGTAATTTCGTGATGTTGATTATAACAGAAAGCCGTAAAAAGGGGCTGTAAAAACTGCCTTATTTGACATGTTGGCTGAAATTTTAACTTTTCAAATGTAACGCGCTTACGATTGATTTACCTGTATCGATAAAATAGTAAATCGCGGCGTTCTAGCGCGACAACATAAATCGATAAACTAGAGCGTTTATGAACCCGTTTCTCCTCCCTATAACGTACTCCCTGGTGAAGACGAGCATCGGCCGTTATCTATCTATCTTCCTTTAATGCCAAACCCCTGCTGGGGACCTAGGCATGCGTCGTCATACCGACAAAGACTGTTAGTATTTTAAAAATATATATAAAAGAAATTTAAGAAAAACATTGAGTTTTTGGATGTTAGGTTTAAAAATAAAAACAAACATTGAATTTATGGTGAGATATGTTCAATTCTGCTGACTGCAGAATTGAACTGTTCTATATTGGGTAATATAGGGATGTCAGGAGCTAATGAATTCCAGTGGAAGACTGTTCTAGGGAAAAAGGAGAATTTGTAGTAGTCAGCGGTTGCGTCAATTAATTTGAAAGCAAGCGAGTGTGAATGTCGGGATTGTCTGTTCGTCAGTGTCATGTAGTCTTCTAGAGGGATAGCTACCAGGTCATTTGTGATCTTGTAACATAGTGAGAGTCGACTGTCGATACGTCTTTGGTCTAGTCTTCTCCACTGTAGGGACTGGAGCATCTCAGTGACACTACTGGTCCGTCTGTAGTCGTGTTTTGCCCAGCGTGCTGCCCGGCGCTGTACGGCCTCGATCTGGTTAATGGCAGTCTCAGTATGAGGTGACCAGATACTTGAGCAGTACTCCAGCTGAGGGCGGACAAGACTTTTATAGGCCATGGACTTTAGATCTTCAGAATGAACCTTGATGTTTCTCCTTAAAAACCCTAATGTTTGATTTGCTTTTTTGGTGATGTTGTTGATGTGTGTGTTCCATTGTAAGTCCTCTGCAATAGTGAGGCCTAAGTATTTTGCAGAGGAGGTAGACTCAAGTTTAGTGTTATGTAAGTAATAGGTTGTGTTGATGTGTTTCTTTAACCTTGTGATGTGTATAACTTGACATTTTGACGGGTTAAACTCCATGTCCCACTGTTTTTCCCACTGTTCAAGAGTGCATAAGTCTGTCTGTAGTGTTTGTGATTGTTTTTCTTGAGTGATTGCAAGGTATATGGCAGTGTCATCTGCAAATAACCGGACCCGAGAGTTTATCTGGGAGGGAAGATCATTTATGTATGCAAGAAACAGTAGGGGGCCTAGTACGGATCCTTGGGGCACTCCAGATGAGACAGATATGCTTGATGACTGGGATCCGTTAACAACTACACACTGTGTGCGTTTGTTGAGAAATGACCTGATCCACGTTAGGGTGGTCCCTCTTATTCCATATTGGGACAGTTTGAGAAGCAGTTTCTCATGGTTGACTTTATCAAATGCTTTGCTGAAGTCAAGTAGTATAAGGTCTACTTGCTTCTTGGAGGTCACTGATTTGTACAGTTCATCCACAAGCATTGTCAGCTGCGTTTTACAAGACCTTTTTTCTCTAAAGCCATGTTGGAGATCATAGAAGATTCCAATATTAGTGAAATGTTTTGTAATGGAGGAGGCGATAACATGTTCAAGGGTTTTACATAGAATACAGGTAAGGGATATTGGACGGTAGTTTGCAGCATTGGACTTATCGCCTTTTTTATATGCCGGGGCTACATTGGCAGTTTTCCATATTAAGGGTAATTCTCCAGTTTTAACAGATTTCTGGAAAATCTTCTGTATGATTGGAGAAATCTCTTTGGCGAGATTTTTCAGTAAGATCGGTCTTATTTGGTCTGGGCCTGCAGCTTTATGAGGGTTTAGGTTTATTAACAATTTTTCTATACCCTTTGTTGCTATCTCTATGTCAGGCATTTTATTTTGTGCCTTACATTCCTGAGGGGAGTTGAGACCTTGATCGCTTAGATTCTGGAGCTTTATATTACAGAGAGATTTCAGGGACAGTGGTGACCTTTGGCTAAATACTGACTGAAACTGTTCATTCAGTATTGTCGCCTTCTTAGTATCATCGGGGTAGCAGATGTTGTCCTTTTTTAGAGGAGCTACACTGGCAGAGTCTTGTTTTGAATGTTTAAGTAATGTATACAGTTTTTTAGTGTTAGGTTTATTAGGTATAGTGGAATTTTGTGGACTGTTTTCTTGATTTTGGTTTACATTAAGTATGTCTTCTAGATATTTTTGGTAAGCTTGTTTAGTTTGTATGCGTGTGATGTGTTTTGTTTTTAAATAGTTTTCCCTATCCTTGGATTTCTTTGTTTTGGCCTGTTTTTTGTACTGTCTATCTCTCTTTCTGTACAACCTAGTGAGTGTTGAGTTAATCCAAGGAAATTTATCTTTAGTTCTTGCAGTTTTTGTTGGGACATATTTACTGCAAGCTGCTTGTAATGCATCAGTGAAGTGGCTCCATAGGTCTTCAACAGTGTGCGTGTTGTATGCATTGGATTTTAACCTGTCCTGATGATATTGTTGCATCAGTACTTTGATCCGTTCCCAGTCAGCCTTTTTATACAAAAAAATTGTCCTGGGCTTTTGTTTATTTATCCTTGGGGCCACGTTTATGTGTATCTGTACTGTGTCATGATCGCTGAGACCTGGTATGACATTTGATCTGTTCCCAATGGATACTTGAGACTAATCAGTCCCATTGGATCCACGGGATACTATATCTTTTAAATAACTTTAAACATCGGCATTTTGTAATGGACTAACGTCCGTCCTGCCCTATTTACAATGTAACAGGTTTTAATCATATTATCTTATGTTGGATTTAGTAAATCGTTGCTTACAGGAGCATGTTGTGTAGCACAGTTCTTCAAAATGTTGTTAGAAATCTGGTCTGGACCAATGGCTTTGGTCGTATTGATGCTCTGTAAAAGTTTTGCAACGTCCTTAAGATGTTATAACCATGCTTGATTAACGACAGCTGCTCGACTTTCCTGTCTATATAGTAACAATATATTGTATGTCCCCACCGGTCCCGCTGTGTGATTTTAATAATTATTCTTTTTTTATGATAAGATAATAGAAATTCCTGGCTGTCCGATTTATTTGTATATATGCTTAAAAGATTGGTTTTACGTCGACAGCTGGGAAGAAGCTATTTTTTAGTCTTGTCTGACGCACACATCGGGATAGGGGGGAAATAATATTAACATGTAAATCCTATGTATACTTCTACCTCGTGCCCTCCCCAGTGTGGCCTCCACGTGGCTTTGGTGGAGGGACACACTCCATTTGACTTGCTTACTCTCATAGCGCACGCCGCTTTTGGCCCAGTTATATATTGAGAGATCTGGAGTGATGTCCTACAAACAACACTGGGTTATTTTATCATGTTTTATCATATTTTAAAAATATATGCCTACATCAAATGATGTCCATTCCTTCTGGAAGGGAGCACGAGGCAGATAAAACATGGAGTATGTATATATGTAAATATTAAGATAGAATAATTTTTAAAAAAAGAAATGGTGACGCGCTGGCGTTGGAATATATTGTATCCTCAATATAAATTTAAAATAATAAATAGACCAACCAGAGCTTAATATAAACATCTAAGGGCAGTTAATATACTATATTATCTTTTATCTAATCGCCTTCTGAATTCACGGCCAACCCTACCCAACTGACACAGTTGTCTACCTGGTTCTTGCCATTGTTGAAACAATTACTCCCCCATAATTTCCCCTTCCAAAATCTATTAACCACCTACCGAACAGCTCGCCAAAAGGCCTAGTGCCATAGGGCGAGCAAAAATAAAAACTATCACTCCAAATCAGAATTCAATCGCAAGTCAAGGTGTAAATGCACCATTGATTTCCTTCTTCTTTGTCTTGCTCCACACTTTCTTTCTTTCTTTCTTTCTTCAGTCTATACTGAATTCGATCATATCTGATCGTCATAACTTAAAAGCCAATCAGTCCAAATTCAAGGCTTCGACGGATTATATCAAGCTGGGACAGAATCCTGGCTTAAATTAAAGGTGTAAAACCAGGGAAAGATCCAGCACCCAGTGCCATCAAGACCAGTGAAGTTTTCCCTGAGGTGTACACCATCCATCGTAATGACAGGACATCTGGCCTGGGTGGAGGCGTCTTTACAGCTACCAAAGAAGGCATAGTGGTCCACGAGCAGCCGGATCTTGTAACAGACTGCGAAATAGCCTGGTCCAAGATCAAGCTGAAGAACAAGAAGGACCTATTCATCTCATCATTTTACATGCCCCACCGCAACCTGAATGACATCAAGAAACTAGATGAGTCACTATACAAGCTGACCGACAACAACAGAAGCAGACACGTCTTACTGGCTGGCGACTTCAACTGCCCTGACATTGACCGGAAGAAACTGACGGTGGAAATTGGTGCTGCAGACCGTGAAGTACAGCAAGCCCTATTAGACCTCTCAATTGATCACGGACTCACTCAGACACACAACCAACCTACCAGAGACGGTAATTAGTATGCTAAACTTAGTCTTCACCAACAACCCTTCACTAGTTAAGACATCTACATCAATCCCTGGTAAAAGTGATCATGCAATGGTAGTTACAGATATAGACATCCTTCCACAATACTTAATACAGAAACCCCGTAAGATCTACTCAGAAACCATCTCCGATGATATCATCTCCATGAGTACCAACCCTGGAACTACAGTACATGACATTCAAGAACCATATACAAGAACATCCCCTCAAAGATCATCAAAAAACGACTATCGGTACCATGGTTCAGCAAGAAACTGAAGATAATGTTAAAAAGGAAAGCCCGTCTCTACAAACAGGCCAGGAAAACCAACCAACCAGTGGAACAGCTACCACTCATTTCAGAAGACCTGCAAGAGAGACTTCAAACTGGCAGAAATAAACCATATCAACAACATAATACAAGATGGCCTTGATAACAACAACACCAAACCATTATGGAGATATGTTAAATCTAAACGGCAAGACAGTATTGGTATTTCGCCATTAAAGAAGCTCTGTAACTTAGTAAACAACAGTAAAGAAAAGGCAGAAATCCTTTTCCAACTGTTCCAGTCAGTATTCACCAAAGATGATCCATCATACACTACACCCAAAATCAACCGTCAACCTACTCCAACTATTCCACTACTTGTTATAACATCTTAAGGACGTTGCAAAACTTTTACAGAGCATCAATACGACCAAAGCCATTGGTCCAGACCAGATTTCTAACAACATTTTGAAGAACTGTGCTACACAACATGCTCCTGTGGGCTACGCATGATTTTCCAAACATCCATCAACTCGGGTCAGCTCCCAAAGACTGGCGAAAGGCGTTCATCGCTCCAATATTCAAGAAAGGGAACGTACACCTTCCTGAGAACTATCGACCTGTATCACTTACCTGTGTTTCCTGCAAGCTACTTGAACACATTATCTGCAGACATATTCTTACACACCTCGGAAACAACAATATACTTACCTCACTTCAGCATGGTTTCAGAACTGGGTACTCCTGTGAAACCCAATATCTTGCAACTGTACATGATTTACTGAAGAAACATGACGCTGGCAGCCAAATATATATGATTATCCTAGTCTTCTCGAAGGCCTTCGATACAGTCCCCCACGAGAAGCTTCTGGCCAAGATAAAGAATTATGGCGAAGGCGGACCCATGAACACCTGGATTCGGAACTTCCTGACTCAGCGACAAATGCAAGTCTTAGTAGAAGGCGAATACTCGGTCCCAGTCACAGTAGACTCCGGTGTCCCTCAGGGTACATGTCCCTCAGGGTACAGTCATGGGGCCTCTACTCTTTCTGTGTTACATTAACGATCTCCCCTAATCCGTTGTCACAGGCGCGTTTATTAGAAAGGACCATCTTATACTCCAAGACGTCTTGAAGGCGTTAAAAGATAGGGCTCACAACTGGGGCATGCAGTTTAATGCCAAGAAGTGTTATACCATGAGCATTAACTCAAAATCTTCTAACTTCTACTCCCTAAATAATTAGATCCTCCAACAAGTTAAGGAAAAACCCTACCTCGGAGTAACCATATCGGAAGACCTGAAGTGGGATGCGCACATAACAAAGACCATCAAGAAGGCCAACTCATCCCTCTGGTTCATGAAGCGCAACTTAAAACACTGCCTTAAATCATGCAGAAGATCAGCATACCTGGCACTGGTGCGATCGACGCTGGAATATAGCGCCAACGTCTGGGACCCCTATTATAAGAAGGACATAAACAGATTGGAAAAGGTCCAACGCCAAGCTGCTAGGTTTGTCTCCGGAGACTACAAGTCACGCGAGGAGGGATACGTCACACGAATGCTGTCCGACCTGAAGCTACCGTCGCTCCAAGACAGAAGGAAGATGAACAGACACGTCTTCTTCTACAAGGTGGTCGATGGGTTGGTGCCAGCTTTCAAATGCCAATACTATCTAATTCCTGAAAGACCTAAACGCCGTATTAAAGCAAAAGTATTCAGTGACTTTCAAGCCAGTAACATTATAGACAATCAGGTGCTAAATAATTCAAAGTGTTTCAAAACAATACAGTGCAAGAACGACTAATACAAAAACGCTGGCGTGGCGCAGTCGGTAGCGCGGCGGATTTGTAACCGGAGGCCCCGGGTTCAATCCTCCGTGGTGCCACTGAGTTCCGTCGGTGTGTTCTTGGGCAAGACACTTTCCCTCAGCCTCGTCCGTCGGATGGGGACTAAAACCGGGCGGTCCCGTGTATCGTTCTATCCTCCGAGCACGTAAAAGAACCATAGGAATCTATTCGATGATAAGAGTAGGGCAGGTTCCCGGATTTCTATGTATCCTTCCCCTCTCTCTGGGGCGGCTCTAAATAACATATACTGTGTTGATGAGCCGTTAAACAACATTCAATTCAATTCCTTTTTTTCCAAAGACAATTATTGATTAGAACAATCTTGAAGACAGTTTCGTATGCACGCCATCATTGGAGAGTTTCAAATCAGCTCTTGTAAAGTGCTTCTTACAGCAACAACCTCTCTACCGATGTGTTTATGCCGTACCAGTCCCTACATCGTACAGATTCATAGCAGGTGCCTGTTGGTGGCATAGGAACTTTTAGCATCAGTCTTATTCCATGGTGCGCGTGATCCGGCGTCCGTCTGATTGTCCATCTGTCGTTCTCACGAGGACCATTCTTTGTGAATCATTTTAGACTAGTCCCACACATTCTTGAAATATTTGCATAAACAACTCATGTTATAATGCTACCCTGGGCAAAAAAAAAAAATATCTCACAATGTTCAAGCTTGAAAAAAAATATACTCGCACTGTGACAGTCTAACGTTAACTTACTACTATAGTAAACATTAAATGCATTTGGAAAATTGGAAAATTGCATTTACCATATTGTTTGTACTGAGAGAGAAGATTAAAACAGGCACAACATATGAACATGTAAGACACGTTTTGACAGGAATTAATTAAATTCTATATGTATATGCAGGTTTCAGTTTTCATCCCAGGTATATGGAACCATTTTAGATCAGCCTGATGAGTTCTTTATTAATATTTTTATTAGGGAGGCGTGGTTTTTAAAACCAGCAATATGGCATGTACGTAATGCATGTGACAATAGCACGCAGTCAACACGTAAAAGAACACATTATTCAACTTGTTAACCTACACAGATACAAAATGTACTGTATATTGTAGATTCTTACGGATGACGGGAGGTATACAGTGCTGATTCTACCAAGGAAAAAGTGAAAGATGTGCAACAGACGGTCATTTATATAGCCTAAATGTGCTGAGGTCATCCTTAAAAAAATGTTGGTTTGCTCAGCTCGACCTACTTACTAATGCAATTCTTTTAATTCTTTTTTTTGGGTGCTATTTTAAGAGTATTTTCCCATTAATTTCTTATGTTTTTTCATGCCTTTGAAAAAAAAAAAAAATCACCTACCTACCTACCTACCTACCCACCCACCTACATTATTTGGGTCGGAGCACAGCAAACCAACAATGTTTTAAGGATGGCCTGATCATTACGTCAATAGAGGTACAAAAAAAGTAACCGTGACTTAGTGGGATTGAACTCCAAGCTTACATTTAAGTTACATTTGCGGGTAAGGCGAACACGTTCTTAATTTAAAAAGAGCTACATGGGACAGTGATGGGATACTGTTACAGTAATCAAAACCTAATGCGCTAATGGATATCACGTGAGCAAAACGCATGTAAATAGTGCGGTGCTAGCGACGTTTACAAACAATTAATAAAATATCCCCTCAGCTCGACCTACTTACTAATGCAATTCTTTTAATTCTTTTTTTTGGGTGCTATTTTAAGAGTATTTTCCCATTAATTTCTTATGTTTTTTCATGCCTTTGAAAAAAATAAATAATCACCTACCTACCTACCTACCTACCCACCCACCTACATTATTTGGGTCGGAGCACAGCAAACCAACAATGTTTTAAGGATGGCCTGATCATTACGTCAATAGAGGTACAAAAAAAGTAACCGTGACTTAGTGGGATTGAACTCCAAGCTTACATTTAAGTTACATTTGCGGGTAAGGCGAACACGTTCTTAATTTAAAAAGAGCTACATGGGACAGTGATGGGATACTGTTACAGTAATCAAAACCTAATGCGCTAATGGATATCACGTGAGCAAAACGCATGTAAATAGTGCGGTGCTAGCGACGTTTACAAACAATTAATAAAATATCCCCTCCCCCCCCCCCCCCCCCCCCCCCCCCCCCCTTCAAATATTAACGAATGTATTACTACGTACTTATTTGGGGTCTATGCAAATGTTTCCATGTATAATTCAACCCATATTGCATATGAAAAATGAAAATGTTAGACCATAATTTAAATTAAATGTATCCATATTGGTGTTTTAAAATCAGACAACACCAAAAGAAGATACATGGATGTACACAAACAATAAAGCTTTTAATATAATTATCACTACAAACTAGTTTTATAAAGGGCAAAAGTCAGTTGAGCACCAGCGATAAACACCGAGTTTACCCCCTACCAGAATGTGGAGGTCTTTTATTTTATTGATCACTGATTGGTCAATTTTTTTTGATGATGTCATGTGAATGTTATGAAATTCTTTTCATTTCATATTCATTCTGACAAAGACTTTTATTTTACTATAAAATCTAAGGATAAAAACCGATGAACACAAATTTGATAACTTACTGAAAAATAAGGTGAAATCTCAACATCTCAACATCTCGGCAAGGAACCAATTTTCGGCGAAGTGTAAATTTCAATAATTTTCTTAAAGACTGCCGTTTACAATATTTTTTTTATCACGCGCAGTTACGTTTGGGAAATTTGGAATAAACTGAATGTGTCACAAACTGTTCAAGAATACAGTACGCGAGAATCGATGTTTAAATTATACCGCCCCAATGTTTAACTCCTTCCGGCGCCTCTGTATAATGTTTGCTCTGAGATTCTTACCCACCCGATGAAATAATCAGAAGAAGAAAAAAGAAACGCATCGTACTTTGGTCGTGTACTGAACCAATTAGGACGATTAGGTGTCTCGATCAAATGCGTAAATTGTAAGATTTTTCTATGCAGCAAGAATTTTCTATTATTTTCTATTACACGGAACATTAAATACAATAAAGTCGATTATATGAACTCAAAATAAAATCTAAAAACGTCTATAAACAAATGAAAAAAGTCAGTTCAAATGATCAATACTCGCCTTTGCCCAACCAGAATCGCACAAAAAAACTAAATTGTGTCGATTTCACAAACATTACACAGAGACAGTGTTGTACATAAGGCGAACATAGCATCATTATGTTCCGTGAACCGAAGCATTGTGGTGTAGTGGTTATAGCGCTGCCTTGCATTCGGGAGGTCGTGGGTTCGAGTCCCCTGGCCGCGTCATACCAAAGATTTTAAAGATGGAGTAGTCACTTGTAACCCTTGCCTGACGAGCAAATAATGGGTAGTGCTACGACTGATTGACCAGTGTCAGAATAATGTGACTGGGTGGGTGGGGGAATCATGTATACTACGGCGTGGTATTCCAGTGTGGCAGCACTATAAAGAAACCATTGCTTCAAGTAGACATATCATCACATCACACAACACACAGATAAAAGTCCAGACATTGTGCCTATAATCGTCGGATAGGACGCCTGTCGTAGGTGGAGGGACTATAATCATTAGCAATACACACACACAAACATTATGTTCCGTGAAAGCATTACAATTACAAAAGAAAGCGTAATCAGGAAACAATCCGACAATAAAGAAGGTCACTAGAAAAACGAGTTACCTTGGTTATCCCAAAACAACAGTGAATATTAGGAGCCCATCAGTAGCGATTAGGAGCCGAATCGACTTTTATCTGTGAAAATTAGTTTTGATCATGCACCGTGTCAAAGTCAGCAATCTCTCCCAAGGCCATTGTATGTGTATGTAATTGATGGGAGGAGCTAACGCTGCACGAAACGGACCGACACTGAGTTATGAATTACCGAAATGGAGTTTGTTTGACTAAATACGCACATATATATTTTATTTGTCAGTCCAGTGATTTAAGTTTATTACGTCTCTGGTATTATTATTATTATTATTATTATTATTATTATCTTAATAGTATAATCCTTATTGAATATATATTTCTGTATAAAAACAAAAAGCAATGTTATAACGTCTTTAAATAATAATTGTACCGCTTACAGCTGAGTGTGTCAAGAAGATTTACCGAAACTGACTTTGCTTATTAGCTCTTTTGCAATGATGTGTTGTCCGTCTGTGTGCCTGTCCGTCCGTCCGTCCGTCTGTCTGTTAACTTTTGCCTTTTTCATCCGATCTTTACCAAACTTATACATTCGTTATATATCCATAAGATCTCGGACGAGTTCTTGAACCAGCCAGATTCGATCGCTAACAGCAAAGTTATCTGCCCTTGAATTTGCAAAACGTATAATATTGCCTTGTGGGCACTCTAGCCCCTCCATTTGTCATCTGATCATTTGATCTTAACCAAACTTACACAGTAGTGACATATCCATAAGATCTCGGACGAATTCTTGAACCAGAAATATCAATGAAAGCTCAGACAAGTTCGATAACCAAATAGATCGTACCGTACAAATTGGGAAACTTGCAGTAATTTATATGTTCGACTGCCATTAGCTCAGTGGATGCCACCCCAACCCCGTAATTTATATGTTCGACTGCCATTAACTCAATGGCTCCCCCTACCCCTCCCCACGACTGCCCGACTGCCATTAGCTCAATGGATCCCCCCCCCCCACCCCCAACACACACACAAACAACCACATACTCCATATAGCCAGTAAAGTGATAAGGCCCTCCCGGACCTCTTGCTAATTATAGACTTATAAGTGCACATATTTTATTTTTGATATATAATTAATAGTATAATTATTTTCGAGTAGATATTACTTTTAAAAAACGATTGTTCTTCTTTAAATGATAATTATACCACATACATAAGGATGGGCATAGCAGTTGGCGGAAAGCATATTTTCAAACGGAGATTGCATTGATTAATTCAATACTAATATATGCATATATCTGTAATGTTTCATAATTAATTTAATAAAACAATTTGAGGATATATTACTAAAATATGTATGTTTACGTCTTAAAATTATAATTGTACTGCAGACAGTACGGTGGGCGTAGTAGTGACTGAATGCAAATTATAACATGGCTCTACATATGATGAAATAAAAACATAATACATGTAATAATGACTACTGAATTGTATTACTTATTAAAATGATTCCGCAGACAGAGTATGATAGTTCTGTCTAACTTTACAGCACATATAAATGGAAAATATAAATAACAATACAAATAATTATGTTTTTAATCAACTGACAATGATATATATTCATACACACATGTAAATCTGGAAAAGATAAAAAAAAAGGGATTATTACAGCAACAGTTCAACAACTAATTTTAAATAAGATACGACTACTGTTGTAGTAAGTACATTTGTGATAAAGATATACACGACGGGTTCGAGCTAACAGCTGCTACCTACAAATTCCCGCTCTCGCAACAGCAATCCATGCCAAAAAAAAAGCATTTTCACATACACGCACACGCAAGCAAACGCTTTCCTGTATGAATAGATATAAGGCGCGCGTGGTCCAGTGGTAGATCGCCGGACTTCAGATCGAGAGGTCATGGGTTCGATACTCGCCGTGGCCATGTTATTTATCCTTGAGCATGTAATTAATCCACATTGCTTAGTTCTGATTCTACCCAGGAAGCAATCGAGAGTGATTAATATAAGTTGCAAGAACTTGTTTTGCAATAGATGTAAAAAGAAATACGGTTAACTAAATATATATGTACGAGTATATATTAAAACAGAAATACATCACGCACGCGCTCTCGCGTATGGATATATATATACATCACACATGCAATACATACATACATTGCATTAACATGTCTGTGTGTGTATGTCAAATGGATACGAGACCTAAGTAAATGAATGAGTTCTTGCATGTTGTTGCTAAATACTAGCACCTGATACATAAATACATTAATATGTTCTTGCTCATCTCACCATTGACAATTATGTATAGCTATGTATATTATGTGAACATGTGCGTGGGCCACATTTGGCTTAAATAAAGAAATTAACTATATACTGGGAACAATATTTAAGGGAACCCCCTGCAAATTCGGATTGATATGGCCATTGGCGGCTCTGTTATAATCGAATATCTAACGAACGAGGAAGCAAACGTAATCACATTTTGCCTAATGCACGTACTGATCACGCTGTTCAGGATGGCACACCCTGGTTACTTGCACGTGCCTCTCAAGGGCACAGCCACATGTCTCAATGATGGTGTAAAACGATCGAAAATGGTCGCAAGGGAAAATCAAAAAGTGTCATTTCTAGACTGGTTACCAGATATAAACAAACGGGTGGGATCAAGATTAGAAGTGGTAGGGGAAGGCAGGACCGTAACATCCGGACACCGCTTTGCGCAATAGGTTCCTTTCTGCACCAGAATTAAGGGATAACTTCAGAGCTGCCACGGCTATCCAATAGTCAAAGTCAACCATGCGAAACACACTGAAAAGTGCGGTATTGAAATCGCGACGACCTTTCAAAGGAGTTTGTCTCACTAGAGCACACAAGCCTCTCAGGAACCAGTGGGCACACCAATTATGAGGTCGTCAGCTCCGTCATTGGAGATACACCATGTTCTCCGATAAATCGCGGTTCTGTGTACGCCTCACAGATGGGAGATTGCCTGTTTGGAGACTACGTGCTGAACGTTACCATCCTGTGGCAGTCCAGTGGGGTGGCATCATCCTGGTCTGGGCAGGCATAACTACAACAACATAACGGATTTGACACTGGTCCAAGGAAACATGACAGGTCAACGTTATGTGGATGGAATTTTACGCCCGACGGTCATTCCCTTTGCTCAGCGGGTAGGGCGGAACTTTGAGTACTAGGATGATAACGCACGTCCTCACAGGGCTCGCGTTGCCGTCGACATTCTGAGGCAGCAAAGTGTGGCAACGTTGCCATGGCCCGCTAAGTCTCCAGACATGTCCCCCATCGAACATCTTTGGGATGTTTTGGGGCGCAGGGTTCGCAACAGACGGCCCAGGGTGGACACTTTGCAACAGCTGACGCAAGCCTTGCAGGACGAATGGCGGCAAATTCCAAGGGAAACAATCCGCCGTTTGATATCAAGTATGCCACGGAGATGTCGTGCTTGCATGGATGCACATGGTGCATAGACCAGTATTGACATTCCATTGGACTTGTCCTCCCGCAACTCCATTTGTATCTATATGCGATATGAGTAAATTTGGAGTTCCCTTAAATATTGTTCCCAGTATACAATCTATACATGCACGCTTATATACTCCCTTTATGTCCTATATATATATATATTGGACTCTCCTCAGATCAGGTTTATATATAAAACCATCCGTCTCAAGGGTGTATACTCTATACTTTTATGCATCTATACCTTTGATATATATTGAATCTCCTCCGAGTCAGGTTATATAAAACCAGCTATCTCCAGGGTCTATAATCTATACATTATGTATTAATACCTTTGATATATATCGGACTCTTCTCAGAGTCAGGTTCTACAAAACAACCCATCTCCAGTGTCTATAATCTGTCTATAATCTATACGCTTATGTATCAATACGCAGGATTTGTAAACAAAACTTGAGGTAATTTTTATTTTTCTTAGAAAAGATTTTTACTTTTTCAGAAAATATTGATTTACATTCGGTGATGCATCACAATGGTATATTCTCTAGTTCTGTTGTTATTGTTAGTATTTTGACAACTGCTGCTACTAAACAACTCCCTGTATTATTTACAGGTACACCAACCAATGATTTGAATGCACAAGTACGCGACTACCGAACTCCAATGTCAGCCAATATAGAGAACATCAAAATTAACCGCGGAGTCAAAAAATCCCAAAAGTTTCCAAATCTGATCAATCATATATCTGCTTCTCACTCGACTATGAGCAAGTCTGGCCCGCCCACTCATCGATTAGTGACAAAAAAAAAGAATGGAAATATTATCACTAGTGAAACATCACCTAACTGCAAACGGAGACTATTTTATCATGAAGACGAAGCGATAGCCATGACGAATGAAAAACGACAGACGACGTTTTCTAAGATACCTCGACTCGTTTCCGATAGATATGGGTCATCGTCGAAGAGTGATTGGAATACAAAAAGTGCTCCACCCAGATATAATGGTCGCACCAATTTGAGGGTTGTATTTGATCAAAAATTAAACCAAGATTCATTTTTCCCTGGTAATAATCATCCGTACGAGACCGTAATCTTGAAGGACAAGTTGAGTCCTACCGAGCATAACTATACTGAGAAAGTAAAGAAAATGAAAACTCCTATTCCCAAAACTGGACAATCTACGCCCTTAAAGAGACAAATAAGAGAGAGATTGGTTCACTGTACTCCATTAAAGAGACAGTTTAGTGAGACATTATCTTGCGCCACCTCTCCTATGCGAACAAAACAAAGATGTACAGGTGAGTGCCAGACCCAAGTTATGGACAAAGAGGAAGATAGTAATCGGCACACCCAACAACATAAGCACGGCAGAGAATATCCACAACAGGAAGATGTACCCACACGTAGCAGACAGGAGTCGGAGTCTTCGACAGATTATGATTGGGTGGAGAAAAAGGTGCAGACACTCCCACTACGCAAATCTAAATATTCTCCAGAGGGTGCCGCAGGTGGGTTGTTACTCTATTTTCATTTTTAATGTAAAACATTACTTTTAAAATCGTAGAATGATCGTATTAATATTTTAAGAAAAGGAATCTCGACGTAGCGATCACAATGTCGTCCCGGTGTATGCGAGTCAGTTCGTTCGTCCGTTTTTCATTCCATGCGTCCGACTTTCATTTATTAGTGTAATGGCCAAAGTCCAATATGGCTATTGCCTTGTTCTGTTGTCCACTAAAAGTATAACGTTTTGATGTCAATACTCTAGTACCTTCATTTTGCATCCGATGTTTATTAAACGTGGCCTGAGTCTTAATATCCATAAGAGCTGGGACGAATTCAAACACCACCAATATCGGATAATAAACATCAGAATTATGGCCCCTGATTTAAAAACAAAATGTTTGTCTTGTACGGACTCCAGAACGTTCAATTTCAATTTGTTCCTTATTAAACGTAACCAAAGTCTTAATATCAATGAAAGCTCAAAGGGTTACGAATATCCTTAACCATGGGGACAGAATTCCTGGCCCATAACTCGGTTGAGATACCCACCTTTAACCATATATACGCTTACTGGGCATGGACAGAAACAACCATTCAACCAGCATCGAACCCGGGCTCTGTTCCCAACCATAGGGACATATCCCATGGGTCATAACTAGGAATTCGTTGAGATGCCCACATTATAACCATATATACACTTACTGGGCACGAAGAGGGGGATACAACCATCCAAACAGCCCAAACAGCCCTGGGCCATAAGTCGGAAAGTGTTGAGATCACTAACATATCCATACTTACTGGGAATGAATAGGCGGATGCAACCATCCAAACAGCCTCGGGTCACTGTTACCGACTTTGGACGAAATAAAGGTCACGTCGAGTATCCTCTACGACATGCGTAGCTTGTCCTTTTCCTGCAGGATTTTCACCTATCTCCACCAGACTGTTCCTTCCATGCATCTTACATCATGAACAAATTTTCCTGTCCTGTGACATACTTTGGATTGATTAAATTAAATACTTAGTACAGGTAAGGAAATAATATTTCATGGAATTGACATTGAACTTCTTACTCATATTGACATGCAGGCCGTTGCCTTCTAGTCTAGAAATCTAATGGTAATCAAATTTAATACATGTGTTTTAATTTATTATTGAACATTATATTTAAATATCTGTGCACTTTTCCAAATTGCTCAGCTGTTTTCTAGTTTCATTTTGCGCATTAGGAGTTTGCAGGCTTTCACCGCGGTACAGAAGAAACCAACTACAGTTAAACCCACACGGTTTAAATCTAATTTGTTATCAAACGTGTTTCTGGAAAGCATTTGTTCGATTTGCATTACATACTAGAATTGTGTTCGACATGGAATGAATGCATGTTTTACTATTATGACAGTATATAGCTGGGAAGGCAATGTGTCTCACATGGATATTGACAAAACGAGAGTGTCCAGGAAGAGATCCTCCGATGATGAATATGAAGATAAGCTTGTTCATGGCAGAGTAAGTGATTGTAGTGTAATGTGTGTTAGCAGGATTTATAATCTCCTTCTGTCAAAGAGCATGTTGCAAAGTATTTCTTTTGTCCGTAGGCAAGACACTTTTCTTAGCTTGGTCCGTCGGATGGACTTGTTAACTGTCTGGTTCCGAGCATCTCGGTATCCTTAGAGCATGTAAAAGAACAATAATCCCTTTGATAACAAGAGTAGGGCAGGATTTCAGAATTCCTGAGTATCCTTCCCTTCTCTCTGGGGCAGCATGTCATAACCTAAGCTGGTGTGTTGATGAGGCTTTAAATCCATATCACCAAGGCTTTTGAAACTCTCCACCCCATAATTATAGTTTGTTATACACACATCTGATGTCAGCTTAGGTACCGACCATTTTATCTTCTGGAGGCGGGGCTTTGATTTTTCCTAAAAAACCATTTCGAACCTTGAATTTTTGAAAAAAATAATCTGGCTCTCTCTTCAGTCTATGGTAAAGGTAGAGCTAATCCATCACCCACTGGATTCAATATGGACATATTTAACCATAATCAGGCTACATCCATGACTTGGAAAAAAACCATAAGTTCATCGAAATCTCCACTTGAAATGAGTTCAGTAGACAGTGATTGTATACCTGTCATGGTTGTTATACGTGTGATGTACATAATGTCATGATAGTATAAATAAATGTGGGTTACAATGTTCATAATAGTAATACATGTGGCCATGGTTAAAGTAAATGTGTTGTATAAAGTGGACAAGGTAGTAATTTGGTATACATTCGTCATGGTAGCAAGGAATGTTATATGCATATAAAATTATGGTTATAATTAACGTGGTCATGGTTGTAGTAAATGTGATACTCATTGGTCATGGTAGTATGTAAATATTACATTCTTGTGAGGATGACAATGAATATTTGTCAACCTACTGCAATATAATGAATTTATTTTATTATACTGAAAAACATGTTAGAAAAAGATATTCGGTTCTGCTAAATATTCCTCTGAAATAAATATTGCTACTTCTCTCAGTTCAACATCAGTATTCTCAACACCTAGAAAATACATTTCTGTGGATGGTTCTTTGTGTGCTTTCTTTAGTCTTGGTGAATAATCTTTCCAAATCATCTTTAGAAAATTATGCAAACTGTCTTCACCATTTTAGTAAGTGTTCACTTATTCTCATTTGCGCATATATACACTGTTAAGCATAAGACAGCCTAATACATGAACTTGCTGTGACCTCACACTCATAAAGCAGTACAAATTATACTAGGTTGTCATCACAAAAAGGCTACCATTCAATGACGTCACCCATGGTGACATTACAAGCGACATGAGACGGAACAAAATGGGGAAATAACAGTCTGTGGAAATATAACATGGATGTTTGACATGAGGTGTAATAATAATAAATGTGGTATACAGTGGTAATGGTAGTAATAAATGTGATATTTAGTCTTAGTAGTCTTGGTAATAGTCACTGTGATATACAGTGGTCATGGTATAATAAATGTAGTATACATAGATCATGGTAGTAATAAATATGGTAAACAGTGGTCATGGTAGTAATACATATGGTATACAGTGGTCATGGTAGTAAAACATATGGTATACAGTGGTCATGTTAGTAATACATATGGTATACAGTGGTCATGGTAGTAAAACATGCAATATACGGTGGTCATGGTAGCAGTAAAAATGGTATTCATTGGTCATGGCAGTAATCAATATAGTATACTTTGGTCAAGGTAGTAATACATGTGGTATACAGTGGTAATGGTCGTAATAAATGTGGTATGCAGTGGTCATGGCAGTATTACTATACAAGGTTCCTGTTACTTGTGCGATGGACTTTGTGAATATCATCTACAAGTAAATATATTTAACAAGCAACTTCAGCCACATGCAATGCTAGGTAAGCGCTATATGCTAGTGTCAATTAGAATGGTATACTTGCCCAGTACAACACAATCCCCAACACCACCATACAAGACAGCCACTAAAACATAATTTAGAAGAGCAAAAGGCGGCTCATATAGAAAGCAGACAAGGACAAGCATAACTAAAGATTAAAACCAGCACATCGATTTTCATCCATCAAATTAGGTAGGATAATCATGAAAGAACCATATTAAGCAAGAGCTGTCGAAAGGACAGCCGAAAGGACAGCCGAAAGGACAGCATGCTGGACTACTAGTATTCAAAGACAATTTAAACAAAGATCACTGCCACTTGCTGTCTCGCCAACCTTCACAATGTCAAGTCTTAATTGTGGAGGTTATGTGGTGGTGAATGAGGGTATAGGAGGGTGTAGGAGGATTGGTGTGGGGGGGGGGGGGGGGGGGGTGGGGGGGGGTCAGTAAACATATATATCAGATATCTAAGCAATACCCTAGAAAGAATATGGACTTGAAGAGGGTTAGGACGGGAGGTGAAGTGTTATTAAAGAGGGAAAAACAGAAAAACAGAAATAAAACAATATTTTCATTGGGGGAGTCGCGGGTGTAGGTGTTGGGGGTGGAGATGGAAGAAAATAGGATGTGGACGTGGTGACTGAAGAGAGAAACCCAAAACAAAAGAACAATTATTTATTTATTTTGGTGTAATTAAAATTAAGGTTACTACCAAATAGATTAAAACATTTTTCGACAATATTCAATTCAATTTGGCCAACATTCAATTAAAACAACACTACTGAACAGACGAACACCATCATTGGCCATCCACCCCCAACCCCTACGGCATAGCCCCTGGGTCATAACCTAGAAACTGTTAAGATACCCACCATATAACTATACATACACTTAATGGGCTTGAACACTCTAAGGCCAAAAAAAGGTCTGTTTCTGGTCTTGTTCCAAAAAACAATATGGTAGATCGGTAAGGAAGTTTACCCTCTCTTCTTGGCATCGATGTAGATACTTATCTACAACTAGACTGTATTTTTCGAATTTGCAGCATTCAGTTTATTTTCAATATGGAATATGAAACTTGCTGTTTTGTTTATGTTTGCATTTAAAGAAATAAGTACTTTAAGGTAGCATTTTGACGTTATATCAGAGTAAATATATTAAGAATGAACTGTATAAATTATGAAGACGTTTGTTTTATATAAATAACCCATTATATGTGTTAATTTGCATTTTGCTAGTATCAAAATCATCAATCGATTATTAATATTAAAATATAGTAAAAAATGAGATTGCAGTTCGTGCAGCTAGTCTAGATAATAAAACCAAGAAAAAGTTTATTGCAATTATTAGCAGAGCTTATGTGATGGCCAGTTGTCCGTCGCCCGTCCGTAGTCCGTTAACTTTTGGCTTGTTTACGCAATATGGTCTTCAGTTTTAATTTGATCTTTACCAAGCTTTGTCAGTGTCTTTATATCAATGAAAGCTCGGACGAGTTCGAAAACCAGCCAGATCGGAAAAGTAACACCAGAGTTATAGCCCTTGTTTTACTGAAAAATGCCATTTTCTGTCTTGCTTATACTCCAGCACTTTCATTTATTATTTGATCTTGTATTGTTTATTAAAATACTCAATGCTGATTGATTATTGGAGAAGTATTAAAACGTGTATCTAACATGGTTTATTAAAATACCAAATGTTGATTGGTTATTGGAGTGGTCTAAAAAAAATCTATATAAACCTTTGACGTCATGAACGTCAACCGTAAAAGACGTCATTTTAAACGCCAGAAAACCGTTAACCGTTGAGATGTCAATTTAAACGTCAGATGGAAAACAACAACGCAATGGAATGCGTTATTTTAAGAGACGTTACATTCCAAAAACACATTTAAATAGGATGAAGCTGTATACTCTTTTTGTTTGATGTTTGGACTTGAAACACATCGAAAGCGCGGGACTGTGGCCCTTGTTATCGATGAACTTCAAGTCCGAACTTCATCACTTTGATATTCTCACATTTTCAGAAGCATGGCTTAACTAGTCCGTGCCGTCAGATGAACTAACATTTCCGTCTTTTCATAGTCCCAAAAGAAAATATCGTCACCTTGAGTTAAATCGGATTGAGTGCATTTGGGTAGAACTCATTTTAAATCACAAACACATGCACCTTTGAGTATTTTACAAACCACCCAACTCTGACGCAATATATACAACTCTTTAAATCTTACAGTTGATACTGGCATCAAAGATATAATTGTTACTGGTGACTTTAATTACAACATGTTACATGTTCAGTCCTCGACGAAAATAACACCAGTTTGTCAACAATTTGGACTTCAACAAGCAATCAATGAACCCATATATTTTACAGAGAATTCGTCATCTCTAATTGATACTTGTAAGTGATGCTAATAACTTAATTAAGAGCAGTGTAGGCGATCCCTTTCTAGACCAAGATACCCGGTATCACTGTCCCATTTATGGCCTTTTCAAATTAAAAAACGAAAAAATAGATCATACACACGACGAATTTGGAAATACGAACAAGGAAATTATGATTTACTACGGGCAAAAAGTACCTTCATATGATTGAAATGAGTTGGTCAATGTGGATATTAATGTTAATGCAAAACATATCTCTGAGAAAATAGTGAACATTCCAAATAGTAATGTTAGAATCAAACCATATGAACCATCGTGGATAAACAGTGACATCAAACGACTAATTACATCCAGGAAACGAGCATAAAAAAGGCTAAACATTCTCAAGCTGTCATTGTCATTGGGACAAGTTTAAACAAATACGAAATCAAGTAGTTTTTAAAATACGCGAAGCAAAACAATTGTGTTACGACTCTCCAACAAACTCAAAACTTCAACTCTTTCACCAAAAAAAACTAAAAACATTCATAACATCAACCGATAAAACATCCATTCCACCACTTAATGACAATGGCTCAATTATTTGTGATGAATTCGATAACGTAAAAGCAAATTTATTAAATGATTTTTTTCAAAGCCAATCAAAATTTGTCGAAGAAAACAGTGTACCTCCTGGCCGTTTATCAATATTGATTCTACTCTTCAACCATTAACTCTTACCCCTCAGGAAGTCTTTGAAGTTCTAAAATCACTAAAGAGCGGGAAATCATCTGGTACAGATGAAATAAATAATAATGCCCTTCGCGAAATAGCCGTAGAAATGTCTGTTCCTCTATGTGGTTTATTTAACAGGTCAATCAGAGAGGGAATAGTACCCGACATATGGAAAGAAGCATTTTTAAGAAAGGTGATCCTTCCTTAGTCAATAACTATCGCCCAATATCCCTCGTTAGTGCTATAGACAAAGTGTTTGAAAGGCTTCTATTTAAATATATTTTTAACTTTTTTCGTGACAATAACTTCCTGTCTGCTTTTCAGTCCGGTTTTATTCCAGACGATTCAGCTGTGAATAAGCTAACTTACTTATATAACGCTTTTTGCAAGGCAACTGACGATGGAAAAGAGGTGCGAGTTGTATTTTTCGATATAAGTAGAGCATTTGGCCGTGTTTCGCACAAAGGCCTACTCGCTAAATTGAAAGCCGCAGGTATCTGGAACTCTTTTAAACCTACTATCGGATTAATTAAAAAATAGACGCCAAAGGGTTGTCATTCCTGGAACCAAATCTAAATGGAACAGTATTAATGCAGGGGTTACTCAAGGATTAATCCTAGGACCTATACTTTTTCTTGTTTACATTAACATAATCGTTGTTGACATTGCTTCTAACATAGCTTCCTTGACGACACTAGTCTGTATGTTATTATTATAGAGCATAATGATAGTATCACTGATTCTGCAAATACAATTAACTCTGACATAACAAAAATTACCGAGTGGTCAAACAAATGGCTTGTTACGTTTAATATGTCAGATGGGATAATTGTGCCAATTACGAAAAAACTGAACTTGACAAAATACAGAATGAAGCTGCAAGAATTGCCACAGGCACAACTAAATTAGTATCACTACAAAACTGAAACCAATAGGTATGCTGGGTATCTCTCGATTCACGTAGGCGAAAACATATTTTTTTCCTTTTCTATCAAATGAATAATAAATTAACACCCCAATACCTTTCATCTTTAGTTTAATCATCAGTAAATGAGGCATCTATTTACAACTTACGAAATGCGAATGATCTTCAAATCATACATTCAAGCACTAGTCTATACTGCAATTAATTTCTTCCTTCGGTAGTTCGTGAATGGAATCAACTTTCACAAGAGACCGGGAATTCCAATTCCATTATTGCCTTTAAACGTTATTTAAACCGTGATCTTGCAAATACTCCAAAGTATTATTACACAGGTGAAAGAAGGGCACAACTTCTTCATACTCGTCTTCGCACCCAGTGCAGTTCACTTAATCATCACCTATTCTTAAAAAATATTACGGAATCTCCTATGTCAGTGCGGCAGCATTGAAACTACAAACCACTTCTTCCTTACTTGTCCTCTTTATGACAACATCCGCACGCAACTGTTGAATACACTAACACTTATTTGCAACGTTTTACTAATTACAATTCTATTTGGAGATCAATCGTTCTCATTTGAAACTAATGCTTCTATTTTCCAAGCCGTGCATAAGTATATAACCTCGACTAAACGGTTTGAATAGCTGCTACGTTCTTACCATGAGTAATGTTAGGAAGCTGCTACCAATCATTTCTATTTAAATAAACAGAGACTGCATGTCGTGACGTTGATACATGCTCTCTGCTCCTCTCCATGGTCGCCGTCCTTTGTTATCCAGAGATTTATCCCACCCTCAAAAAAATAATGTCAACACACTTCTTAGATATTTCTTGCTACTAGTATGTTGAGCAACTATAAAAAACTGCATTATTCCATTCTAATCCTATTATATGTTTTGTACAATTACATATGTAATGTTGTAAACTTTTGAAAAATAAAACATGCTGAAACCAACTTCAAGTCCCGCCCACCAGGTATTGATCTGGGACAATATAAACCCACTGGAAATATTTTTATTTCTGAAATACAATACCTCTGACGTCAGATACGTTAACCGTTAAGACGTCATTTTAAACGCCAGAAAACACGTTAACCTTTGAGACGTCATTTTACGTCAGATGCTAAACAACAATGCAATGGAATCCGTTATTATAAGCGACGCTATGTTCTAAATAGGTTGAAGCTGCATATTTTTCACGTTTGATGTTGAGAGATGGTTATAAAATGTAAGTTGTGAGAATTTGCTTGTATTTTATTCAATCTCTCGACAAAATGTGTCTCGACATTAAAATCCATGTCAGATAGGAAATAAAACATTTACAGCGGGTTTATATTGTGCGAGATAAAGACCTGGTATTTGCCACTTGAAACACATCGAAACCGCGGGCCTGTGGCCCTTGTTATCGATGAACTTCAAGTCCCGCCCACCAGGTATTGATCTGGGATACTATAAAATATCTTATTTCTTAAATCCATACCAAACTTGGATATAGTGTTAATGTCAATAAAAGCTCGACAAGTTAGAAAACCAGCCAGATCGGATCAGTAACATTTGAGGTATGGTCCTTGTTCTGCTGAAAAATGCCATTTTCTGCCTTGTGAACTCTAGCAGCATCAATTATTATTTGATCTTTATCAAACTTTGTCAGTTTCATTATATTAATTATATTAATGAAATCTGGTAAACATTTGAAAACCAGCCAGATCGGATTATTAATACAAGAGTTATGGCCCCTTGTTTTGCTGGAAAAAATAATATTCTGCCCTGTGAACACTCTAGCACCTTCAATTAGTATTTGATCTTTACCGAATTTTGTCAGACTGTTAATATCAATGAAAGCTCGGACAAGGTAAAAACCAACCAGATCGAACCAGTAACACCGGAGTTATGGCCCTTGATTGTCTTAAATATTCAATACTGTGAACTTGTGTCGTGGGTTCAAACCCAACTGGGGACTGATGTTTCTTTAATTCTCCTTTATTTGTTAATGTAGATTAGATTAATTGGTTGTTAAATATAAATAATAACCTCCTTTTGTGGTCTAGGGCGATTGAGAGAATTTACGATAGCGTGCCTTGGACTTCGTAATCTCATTCTGTTATGAAATTATAAGCTTGTTTGACATTTTTTCATCTTTGCGAAGAATATCAGTTGAGCGGTTTTGGCCCTTTCGTCTACAAAATGGATCAAGGTTTGTTTTTTCCTTGAATTCCTAAAAGTGTACAGCCAGAGACATAGGCCCGCTTAACTGATGTATAGATCATTAATATTAATTCATATGTTGCTTTAGGACTTTTGTTATGTGATCGAAGTACAATTTATTACATACAGTGAAGTCGGGGATATATAGGAATGACGCTGCCCGAACGTCACGTAACACATTGTCGTGTCACGTCATGTCGCATCCCGTCACTTCACGTAATACATTTTTATTATTTGCATTTCTCAGACACTTTCCAGTGGACTATTCCCAAACTTCAGATACACATAACTATTGATGACTGTGTGTCTCTCTACATCACAAACTGTCGATTGCCTAATTTATTAAAGACTTATGGTCCTTTGTTTGACTTAGAATGTTCCACTCTCATGTTGTATAATGTCCCATAACGCATTTGTCTAACTGTGACCATGGGGTCAAATTTGGTTCTATCACAAGGGTTACATGTTTTACATAGAGTGAACAATTTTAAAAATCTTATCTGAAATCACAAGATATATAGCTTTCATACATTGCATGTAGCATAAGGTTTTGATTCTCTACCAAGTTTGTGCAAATGGTGACCCTGGGGTCATATCTGGATATGTCCCTGGGGTCACATAGACTTCTATAGTGAAAATTGCAAAATCCTTTTCTGAAATCAGTCACAAGACATTGAGCTCTCAAATATTGCATTTAGCATAAGCTTATGATTCTCTACCAATATCTTTATAAAAAGGTAGCCGTATCTGGCCCCTCTCTTGCGGTCACGGCGTTACAAGGAATTGAATAGGAAAACCTTTAAATAATCTTCTAAAATTGCAAGTCTGCTAGAGGTCTGATTTTGAGCATGTAGCATAAGCGTATAGTCCTGTACCAGCTGTATTCTGGTCTCTCTATATCACACTTTGTCGATTACCTATTTCCATTTTATGTTGCATATTGTCCCATGACACATTTGTTCTCAAACAGTTTATAATGGATTGTTCCCAAACTACTTATATACGTAACAACTGATGACCCTATGTCCCTCTACATCATACATTGTTGATTGCCTCATTTATTACAGAACTAGGTTTTCATGGATGGTAATTCCACTTAGCATACAGTTCACACGTGATGATAACGACGTGTCTCTGCATCAAAGGTTTTCGATTCTGCTTTTCTTTTTTTTACAGAATTGCGGACCTTTGAATTACGGATAATTTATATTAAAATGCGGGAGTATTCACCACCTTCCGTTATAGTTCTAGTTTGAATTATGTGTACAACTGTTAGCAGTAATCTACGCTATTTAAATTAACATTTATGATTTAGCAACAAATACCAGCCTAGTCGTCACATTTTCCATTTCAAATATTTTCATAAACAATAATTAAACTGAAAGTCACATGCAGCTTAATTTAATGTGTATGCATTTTTCATATGAAACTGATTATATGAGTTTTTCTTTGTATTTGTATTTAAAATTAATAACCCCACCAGATCGCATACAGTCCCTTTAAAGTGAATCAAAGCTTAAAATAAAAAAGTGTGTACTATTTTTTATATATAGTTTATATTTTTATGCAGGCTCAAGTGAAACATAGGCAGCAAGGTCTGAAAGAAGAATTATTGAAAATGGATGCAAAGGAAAATAAACAAGCAAATGCAGGGTATAGCAAAAATGAGTTGGATGAAGAAACAACACCATTTAGAACCAAAACAAAGACGCATATACATTCTATGGCTACAAGTGATAGTCATCCATTTCCACAATATTTAGCATGTGTTAAAGACAATCGAGCATTTGATTCTGGATATTATTCTAATGATAACCACGAAGACAGTAAAGCACACCACCCAAAAACTTCATATGATAATCAGAAAATTAAAACCACAAAGAATCAGAGTACGGAAGAAAAGTATGCTGGCATGTCTTTGACTTGTAAGCTCTCTGATACTGATGAAAAAATTGAAACGATAGAAATACACTCAGAAGAATCTGCAACAAGAAGCTATGCAAATGTCTGCAACAATCATCACCCCGTGAAACATTGTTCAGAAGGAAGTATTGAACACCTCAAATTAAGTTCTTTATATACTGAACGTGAAAGGCTGTTTTCTACCAACAGGTGTGAACAAATTCCTGAAGAAATGTCGTCAATGATTGAAAATTCAGGCTGGTATTCTGAAGAACAATATTTACATTGCCTGAAGGCCGACTCAGATGTATATCTACCAGATTCGCCTGATCTTCTAACTAGACCTAAACAACTGTATCAGGGTTTGTCTGCTAATAATTATGAGGATGAGACTAGAGTCAAAATGTGTGGAATTTCTAGTTCTGAATCGGATTCTGAGGATGAAACAAAAAACAAATCTACATTCAGGTCAAGGAACAGTCGGATGAAGTCTTGTTCAGGATATCCAAATTACTCAAATAGATCATCACAATTCAGAAACAGGCCATTTATTTCATCAAGTTCTCAAAATGATTCAGATGACACAGATACAGTTTCTAAAGTAGCTAGTGAAACTGACAGTTCAGTTTGCAAAATCTCTGACCAAACGATAAAACGTGGCCAATGTTCACTAACAAGACAGTGTTTTGAAGTTTGCAATGCCCTGGAACATGCATCTCAGACAGAAAAGGACAATATAGCATCAGCGAAACATGAACTCATAGCAGAAAACAAAAAACACCCAGAAATGAATAAAGATAATATGTCTTGTTCTGTTCTTACACAGTTAGATTGTGTTCTCTCTACTGACACTGAAACCGAAAGCGTTAAGATAAACACTGAGAATTATGATTACTCAAATCAGATTAATATTGCTAAAGAGAAATTAGCTGACCTTACAGGCTGCTCGCGAATCAGAAAATCCATGTTCAACCCGGCAGACGATGATGGCGAGCAAACTCTTGTTGAGGCCAGCTGTAAACATGAGGAAATGGTATCTCCATCTGTAAAGCACAGAAAACTGGATGACATCCAAAATGATAGTTATTTTAGTAAAAACGAAAATGAGTTTACGGTTGATGGGTTTCAATGTAAAGAAGAAATATCCATGGACATCAACCAATTGATCTCTATCACAAGAAGAGAAAACCAAGAAAATATTGAAGAGGTGTTTCATGATAATACCCAACAAAATTACTCAACAGACTGTCCAGATGGACACCAGAATAAACATGAACATGTTCCCCTTGGCAAATGCCAAACAGCGTTTAAAGGGAACGAATGTGCCAAAGACTACTGCAACAGTTCACATAGATTATCTGAAACATGTAAAAAGGACAATAAAGATGTCACAAGGTTTTCTGCTGGATCAAAAGACTATACTGAATCTATCAATGAGAAGTTTTTGACATTGATAAACCTTATTAAAGAAATGAATGAACCCAACTGCTACTCCGAGTTTAAATACTATTTGGATGAACCATATTACAGAAAGGGAAATGGAAAAACTGAAAGAAAGAAACTAACAAATTGTGGCAATTGTTATAAACATCACAGCATGATTGATGAGGGAGGTCCACATACAGAAATTGACAATACAGATGATGAAACCGAGACGAATGACAGTCGTTTCACTGCTGCTGATATCAGAAGAGAATTATCACAACATTCAGATGATTCTGGAATCTTCTCTTTATTTGAATCGTTGAGAAGTCAAAGGCAAGACACGCCGACAGGGAAAAGGAAAACATCATCTGAGAATGACTTACTATGTGAGAGACAACACTTGCTGAACACATTGTTTGAATTCTACTTTTTCGATCAGCAGCTAAATAAGATGTTGAACACCGTACGTGGATGGTCCTATTTCAGTCCTGGCATTCTTGAAATTATTGCTGCTCCTGGACTCGAGTCTTATTTTCAGAGACTTCAGTCAGGACCACCTCCAAGTTTGGAAGAACAGGTGATATATGAATGGTTACGATTTACTTCTTTCGGAAACACTTATACTGGAAACGGCAGTGCTCTTGTTTTGGCTCGGAACGGCTTTTACCATGAAACTGCAAGAGGAGCAACAGCAACAAGATGCTTTGCATGTGGAGTACGCCATTCAAGGTGGAATGACTCGGATAATGTCGAGGCAGTACATCGTAGATTATCACCAGATTGTCCGCATGCAAATCACAATGACACTACTTCTGGGAATGTGTCAATTACATTCCGTGACTCCCCAGAAAGTAGGCTATATATGTCAGCAACTGCAGGTAACGCTACTGTATCTAGCACAGAGGCTACATCAGGATCCTCTGCAGCAAGTGATGAAGCCGGAGCGGTGACAAGCCTGACTTTTGCGATGAATGCAGCTAATATTGGGTCAAATGTAAGTGGTTTGTACCTTCACTCAGGCATGGATTTTAAATGTAAATTCTAAAATCCCAGTTGTCAGTATACAATTATCTTGTCAAAAGAATAAAACACGGCCTCGTGCAAAAGGAGGATCCCTAAAGTGTTTGTGATCAGTAGGTCAAAGGTAAAGGTCGCCATAACCTCGTATGGACATTTATATGGACATCACTTTCGGCGTGATAACTCCAATAATATATAACACAAATTTCAAATTTCATAGAACCTTAAGTTATTACTTCTTGAGTCAGTAGGTCAACGTTCAAGTTCGCTATGACCTCATATGGGCATACAGATTCCGAGAGCTAACTTTCAAACACTTGAGAATGCCTATATGTACATTTTCCTTGGTTAGAAGATGAAATCTATTGCTTTTTGGACCATTGGTGAAAGGTCACGGTCGCTGTGACCTCATATGGACAGATTCAGAGAGGTAAGTCTGAAAGTATAACACCTACGCTTCCGAATCCTTGTATGATCATTTGCCTTGGTGAGAAGAGGAAATCTAATGAAAAACATTGTTTTCGGGTCAGTAGGTCAAAGGTGAAGACAGTCATGACCTCATATAGACATACTGATTCCCTGTTGCTTTTGGGACAAGTATACCAAATGTCAAATTGCAAGGTCACATATGGACATTTTGCGCGAAAACTCCAGAAATATATGCCCAGGCTCATGAAACTCTATGTGTATATTAGCCTTGTTGAGAAGAGGAACGCTATTGCTTTTGGGGTTAATAGGTCAATGTCACGATGCTTTCATATGGGCATACCACTCAACAACTCTGGAAGTATAGTACCCACACACAAACTTCATTGGTACATTGCTGTTTGACCATATTCCAATTGGGGTTAGTAGGTCAAGGTCATCATGACCTGATATGACATGCACATACCATACACAACTGAACAAATATAATACCCACACTCATGAAACATTATAGGTACATTGTCGTTGGTGAGAAGAGAAATCGTATTATTTTGAGGTCAGTAGGTCAAATATCAAGGTCACACTGACCTGACAATCACCCACTCCTGGAAAAATACTTACCACAATATAGTATCGGACCGTAAAGAGATAACAGTTGAAATTATGTTGAATTAACCGTAGATGCTGGCTCTAAATTTGTCATGCATTTAGGCATTATATAGACCCGTTGGTAAGGACACTTGAACACTAAATTCAAAACGTCCATATTTACAGTCCAGATTATATTGTTCCTACACTTTTCGTTGGTCCTTTTGGTTACAATGTGGAGGGTCTAGAAATCTTAAAACCACGCACGCCCGCACGCACTTTCCACACTATAGCTTGTATTATCAGTCATGTGTGTACCCTGAAGCAAGGAATATTGCTGGAAAAAATATTTCCCTTTGAGGCAGAATAAATTCTTACTAATGAAAAAAATAACTTACTTAGGATCTTGAAAAAATGACGTTCTCTAAACTAGTTGGTACAGTAATTAAGCCCTTAGCAAAAAATCCTTTCAACAAACAACTTGATTATCTAATTTGAATAATGATGATTGTCTGAGATTCAATTAATTTCCATTTTGTTTGGTAACAGGAATCGACGTATAAAGATTCTAAACAGTGCGTTTATTAGCAAACTAGAAAGACAAAAGAACAAGGGAAAAAGTTCATGTATTACAGGAAAATCATTCTGCAGTCAGTTAGTTTGGCATTCTCCAATTTCTAAATCGCGACTTCGTGGCCAGAATGGAAAAGGCTCTACGTGTGTAACCTTCTCGCCTCTCATCCCTGCAGATTCGAATACCACTGGCAGTTTAAATTGTAAGCGAAAGAGTGTCGATTCTTACAATGGCGGGAGGTATACAGGAAAAAGTGGGTGGTCTGCCTTTATCTCTAAAATATCGACCTTTATACATTATATAGCCTTAAATGTTCTGAAAATGACGTTAAACAACATTCATCCAACCATTTATGAATCATCTAATTATTAAGCTCTAGACTCTAGACTCTTCAGAAATATCATCCAATAAAATATGCTTGCTGTTTCTAAACAACGCACGCACGCACGCACGCACGCACACACGCACACACACACACACGTACACAACAATGCCTTCATCAATGATGCTGCTGTCTTGCTATTCAGGCTCCATATCCTATAGATATAAAAAAACAAAACATTAATGATTTTTACAGTTTTGATATTGCAAATTTTATCAAGATAACCTTACATTTGGAAAAATATTGAATTTGATGAAAAGTTTTCAATATTAGAGAAATACATGTAACAATAAGTATGCAATATAAATATAACGTATTAAATATTTTATTAAGGCACATTTGTTTTGCCTTCAAAGAAAATGGCGGGACATAGGCATCACTTTGTGACATCGGTCGGGCCATTATTGTTTTCGGAGTTAAGAGCATTACTTTACTACAATAATAATGTCCAATGTAGATCATTATACATTGAATATCAATTGCAGTTTAAACATGTATGCACTTCATTTAATTCATCTATAGTCAACTGATAAGTGACTCGAGTAACATTCTATACTATTTCCCGCTTTATTAATGTTCAAACATGCACTTGAAAAGTAATCCCCCAACCTAATTACGGTTTC